>CM025780.1:10982476-10999192 GCA_014636745.2 Centella asiatica | reverse complement strand
TCGGATACCAAACAAAAAGAAAGGCAAAAGAGAACTTAAGATTCTTATCTCCTGGGTTGACGAAAGAAATCAAAGCTTGTATGAAAGTGGTTGTCCAAAAGAAAGAACTTGAGATTAAACGGAGATGGTAGGTTTAAAAGAAGAGCTTTGGAAAAGGAAATCTTTAGAAAAGAAACTGAAATATTCCTCGAAATGAGGTATTTATAGTAGGCTGAGATTAGGCTTTGAAATGAGATGATTGGTTAATCTGGACGGTAAAACGGCTGCTCATCATGATTCTTAGCAGCTAAGCATCGTAATAAGCCTGCTGTCCTAGATGCATATACGTTTAATTTACTGATGACACACAAGCAGCTTACTACTCTAATTAGCATACGTACACAATGATGTCATCAAAAATAAACATCATTGCTTAACTTTGCAACCAATAATCAACAACAATAACCTCTTTAATGGGTCCCAAAATATTCATACAACCAAAAGCGTCATATAATAACCATATTCATATTAATAAGAAAATATAATAACATAAAATAAAATAAAATGAGTGAATAAATTATTTATAGATAAACAAATTTTCTGGGTCGTCACACTCGGTCATTAGCGGATGATCTTGATCATCAGGGAATAGTCCTTGACCATCAGGGGATGAATTTGTTCATCGCCAAACTCGTCAGGAGGTAATTTGTTCGGCGCCAAACTCAGTAAGTCATCGTTGAACTCCTCGGTGGATAGTTTGTTTAGCACCAAACTCAGTAAGTCATCTCTGAACTCCTTGGAGACTAAGAAAACTTTTTCATCAGAGACTAACAAAATTTTGTTCATCCGAGACTAACAAAATTTTCTCGTCAAATACTAAAATCTTTAGTCTATCAGAGACTAATTCCATACTATTGGAGACTAACTTGGAATCTCCCAAGGACTATTTTATACAGTCAGAGACAAACTTCACGCTGACGGAGACTAAGCTAGGACTTGTCTCCGATACATTAGTGACTTCAACACTCTTCAGAGGGTGGTGTTATTAACAAATAAGCATACATAGGTCGACTCTCATCATCTATTCTGCAGTGTGTAACATTCTTGTTGTCTACTAATTCTTATAGACACTGCTAGACTTCAAGAACTCTGGTTATCAGAGGCTCAAGCATGGTGTTTTAACTACTGGTATAAAGAAATATTTGGAAGTTAATGGTTTGTCTACTAGGTGGTCGTCGACATTTTTTACTCTCATCATAGGTAGCTTTTGAAATAAATGACATTACTCCAGATGTTAAAAGCATGCATTAGATCATACTTTTGGGAGTGAATAAACAAAGTACTTTTACAAACATGGCATGCATAACATAACAAAATAGTGTAGGAACATATTAGGACTTTAATATAGTGCTCTTACCTCTTTGGTTGAAAGAAGAAATTAGAAGCTTGGGTTTTTCTTCGAGAAAGACAATTGTTCTTGAAGGTGAAACTGGATTTTGTGGGTGTTTGGCTGTAAAGAAAATTATGAAATTGGGCTAGGGTTGTACTTCAAATGATATATTTATATCACTTGCCGAGCAACAAGAGCTGTTGGATTGCTTGAGAGAAGATTTCAGTAGTTGGCTGGAAAAGGTATTAACAGGCTTTATAATGGAATGATTGGTTAGAAAGGGCAGATGTAACGGTTGCTAAAAGTCAGTCAGTCATCTATTATAGCCAACAATCTAGTGTACTATTGGAATAGATTAATTGGTTTCACGGGTCACGTGCTCTCAACCCTAAGATAGAGTAATTATGTTGCTTGTCTCACTGCAGTCTTTGGTTCAAAAGATAGGTACTGTAGCTCACACCCGTGTGATGTCTTCCCACGTGAAAATTACACTTACTCTAGATAAAAATAATAGTCATTTAAAGATTTGAACTCAAAATATATTTAAAATCTTTTGGATATCACATTGCCATAAAATTTTCATTTAAGATACGAATTCATTATTCATACCGAAATAAAAATAAAATTAAACCTTCTTACATAATATAAATTAAATATAATATGAATCAATCATACAACAATTCTCATTTTATTTTTTGGGTTCTCACAGTCTCACACTAAGAGCATAATTAAAAGGAAAATTAATTCGGATATTAGATTTTAAATAAGTGAATATAATTGGCTTATTTAAAATTGTAGTTGAGAATTAATACTAGTAATTGACTTAGTCAATTGTAATGGCCACTGCAAAGTATTAAATGTTAATAGATGTTTGCAAGAGGTGGTTAGCCACCTCTGTCTAGGTTCATTGACCTAGACACACCTCTGTCTAGGTTTATTGTATCTAGTCACCTTTATCTACGTTCATTGTATCTGGACACACCTCTGTCCAGGTTCATTGTATCTAGTCACCTCTATCCAGGTTCATTGTATCTAGACACACCTATGTCTAGGTTTATTGTATCTAGTCACCTCTATCCAGGTTTATTGTATCTAGATACACCTTTGTCCAGGTTCATTGTATCTAGTCACCTCTATCCAAGTTCATTGAATCTAAATATATATATGATATATATGAAGATCTATTGGTTGAAAGGGGTGGTGGAAGAGGAGGTTAGCCACATATGTCTAGGTTCATTGAATCTAAATATATATATATATGATATATATGATATATATGATATATATGATATATATGATGATCTATTGGTTGAAAAGGGTGGTGGAAAAGGAGGTTAGTTGCCTAGAAATACTCCTTTTCCTCTTATCTCCTTTATGAGATATGTTTGACATATACATAGATAGAGATATATACTAGATATACACAACCTTCAGTTCTTTCTTATGCTCTGTATAGAAAAGAGTAGAGAAGAAAAAAATAGATCAAACAGAGAGCGTGAGATAAAAGTTGTTCTTTGATTTCCTTTTGGCTAGTACCATATTGGGGAAGTCATTCATCCTCTTGGTTGAGTTATATACGCTCGTGTGGATATCTGTAGAGGCTTGGTTTAGTTGGATTGATCTTGTGGTTCATCACTATCTCCACCAAAGTTTAGAATCTACAACTTGAACAAGTACTCTTCTATCAAATATGTATTACATGTTTTGCATGGATCCTGGTTGGGGTTTCAATAAATTGTTTTAATTTATCGCTTCTGCTGCGTTTATGTGCTTGAAACCCCAACAAATGGGTAGTCATACTTCTAGATCTAAAGTTTACTATGTTAGATTTTTGTTTATGTTTATTAAAGATCAATTTCCTAACATTTTCTTTGAGAATGACATAGATGTACAGAGTTATAAACAAACAAAGAAGCTATTCATAGAGATAATAAAGACATCCTATACAATAGAACCTTTTGAACTTCCATTCCATAAGGAACAGGTAATTTCTACACACCCTTCTCTTTCTCAACCTCCTATTTCTTGTACTTCAACTACTATGGCAGAGATCACTACCACTTTTCTGCCTACCCAAGTAGTATCACCAATTTCTACACAACAACTCTCAACAGCCCAATCCTTAGTCTCCTAAAAGACTAAGGCTAACAAAAGAGAACCCTCTAAAGTAACCTCATCAATCGAGGGGGAGCAAGGAGAAAAAGTGATTGGCTTGAAGAGATTGAAGAAGAAGAAGATAGCCACGAGTGTTGACCCATAACCAAACCAAGCAGTATCCTCCCAACATGATGTTGACCTTAATAACAAAATTAATACATCTCTAACTATTTCCTCTCAAAAGGAATTAGTTATTGAACAAAGCCCCAACTAGGGACACAATTTTGTGAGGCCCAAACACTGACCATAGGCCCAGATGAAACTAACATCAAGATCTCTGAGAGCCACTTGCAGAAATCTGACACAGTGAGTGGACACACAACATCAATTGATGGATCACCTCCTCACACGATGATTCAGCCAATACTCCCATCTACACCTCACTTTTTTTTTCTTCACCTCAAATTTCTTCAGATATCATGACTCAAACACTTTGAGTCATGACATCAGATTCTCCACTCCCTCATTTCGTGGAGGAGCCAATACATATTGATCCAGTGATTGAAAATCATGATTTACAAATGATTGATTTTTTCCTAAACAATTCAATCGCTAATGATCATTCAGGGGATATAAGTAAACTTGTAAATACTTCTGCAATAAATACTTATACTTTTCCAATTGTACATACACATTGTCCCTCTTTCGCTCTACTTCTCTCATATGTGGACACTATAGTAATAGATACATTACTACAATTGTCCACAGTTGATGAAAACATAGCCCATAGGAGCCCAAATAGGACAATTTTGAGTGAGGCTGAGAAAATACTTAGTGAAAAGAGGCAAGGTCAACCCATTGAGAGGACCTTGGCAAAAGGAGAGCCAGAGAGTATTGCTTTAGACGACAATGCAAAAGGAGAGTCAAAGAAAAATGCCTTAGAAGGCCAAGAAAAAGCAGAGGATGAGAGAGATAAGGATGAGATCCTTGTAAATAAAGAAAATAGAGAAAATATAGATTCTATAAATACTCCTAGTTCCTCTGATTGTGACGACCCCAAAATCCTTCACTGGATCAGGGCTTCGTCAAAAGAAGGAAAAGATAACCACACATCCATTCATATAATAAATACTGAAAGAAACAATATTAAAGAGTTATTACAACCTAAAATATTACATTTTCAGCGGAAGCTATTCTATCTCTATACTATAATACAAAACATCACTTCTCAGATCATCTTCCTTTCTTCCTTCCTTATCGGCACTACAAAGGGTTAGCCAATTTAAGTAACCGATCATCTTTGCCTTCCCTTTGTCAGAGTGCTCAGCCTTTATATTCTACCCTGCAAGATATTAAAATTCAACAAGTATGACCGATTTACGCCCAGCAAGTATATAAATAATTTGGGCAAGAAAATCTGGAATGTTTCAAAAGATTCAATTATGTTGAGAGGCTTGGTGAAACAATACTAATGCCTCAGAGATCTTTAAGAATCTTCAGGATTACTGATGATAAACAATTGTGTAATCCTTCTTAAAACAAAGCATAACTTCCTTGAAGTAAAAATATCCATCGGGGGCTAAACCCGTTGGATCTGCTAACCATACGGTATACATCTGGCCTAACTGTGTCCGCATGATCCCTCCTTGTGTGAACGTACGTAGTCACATAAATTTCCTCTAGGTCAGCTGAAGAGCAAATCAGCATCTTTCCTTTCCTCTAGCCATCCATGTGGCATAACACATTTAAGGGTCATATCATTCTCATTTATTTGCATAGATATAAGATTTAGAATTAGCTGAAAATCAAAG
Organism: Centella asiatica; assembly: GCA_014636745.2. Classification (NCBI taxonomy): domain Eukaryota; kingdom Viridiplantae; phylum Streptophyta; class Magnoliopsida; order Apiales; family Apiaceae; genus Centella; species Centella asiatica. The sequence continues at coordinate 10,993,915 of CM025780.1, read as the reverse complement.
CTCAGTTATATCCATGCATTATCATTCATATCATGCTAGCGGAATTTAAAGCATAACATGCTCATTCTTAAAAACAATTGAAACATATAATCAAGTCTTGCACGCATATCGAATCAAATGATACTGCGTTAAATTGAAATAAGCATCAGATTGAATGTATATACTTGCCTCGGTCCTTTGCACTCAATCAAATTCAATTTACTCGTGAGTGAAAGATTCTTTAAATTATGCAAGTAATATTTTAATACCTTAATAAGAATTTATGAAAGAAAATGTGTATGTGATGTCCTCAGAATGTCTTAAATCTGACATAATAACATCATGAAATAATTTTAGGAAAATCATGTTTTATAGTCTTGATAACAAACTGTACATTGAGGAATAATCTTCTCGTTATCAAACTCATTAGGGATTAATATCCTTAGCCATCAGAGACTAACATATTTTTGCCCATCAGAGACTAGGAAATTCCTCCATCGGAGACTAAGAATTCCTTCATCGGAGACAAGGAAATTTTGCCTGTTAGAGACTACGGATGACGTCATCAGAGACTAAACTTAGTCTATCAGAGACTAAGGGTGACGTCATCCCAGACTAAACAACTCATCAGAGACTAATGACGTCATCGGGGACTAAGCTTTAGCCTGTCGAAGACTAAGGCTGACGTCATTAGGGACTAAACAACTCATCAGAGACTAATGACGTCATCGGGGACTAAACAACTCATCAGAGACTAATGACATCATCGGGGACTAAGCTTTAGCCTGTCAGAGACTAAGGCTGACGTCATCATCAGAAACTAACAGAATCTCTCATTAGAGACTAAGAATATCTCGTCAGAGACTAAGAATATCTCGTCAGAGACTAACATTAGAGCTTGCTTTTGCTACCATGGAAGGCTTATCATGAACAAACTCAGCCTAGGATGTCTCATGAGAATGCAAAAGAATAAAAACTTAGCATAAATCTTTGATGCTATACACGAAAGAACCTAAGTAAAGTACCAGATTCTTACCTTTTCGTTCTTAAGGGTGAAATCGGAGCTTGTTTGAGAATAATTTTTCGAAAGAAGAACTTAGAAATTTATGGAGGTGATAAGTTTAAACGAGACTCTCAAAAGAGAAATTTTGGTAAAAGAGTTAAAATTTCATCTAGAATGAGGTATTTATAGAGTTCAGGAGTATTAAGCTAAGGTTAAGCTTTAAGATAAAATGATTGGTTGATCTGGACGGTAAAACTACTGTTCATCATGACTTTTTGACAGCAAACAACTACTGTCCTACATGCATGAAAACTTAGCCACCTAAACAGTTTCTAATCAAACACGTAATCACCAATCTTACGTAACCCTCTCCTCTTCCTCCATACTGATCAATATAATCTGATATGGGATTTGCTAGTCCCCTTTTTAATACCTTTTTAAGGAACTTAATCTCATAATCATGGATATCACATTATTATAAAGATTTTCTTGTAGATATGAATTCATTTAAAAAGGCTAACCTCCATGCAAAAATATAATAACACAAAATAAAATTATTTCTTATCGTAAAATACATTTAAAATTTTTCGGGTTCTCACACTGATAGTGATAAAGATGACACTCATATGGATGATTTACCTTAGCTAATGGGAGTTGATTTATACTTTCAAAAGAATCAAATGATAGATACTGTATAATTGTTAAAGCAGGAATTTTCTCAAGTACCACAGACCCTATTCTTATCAAAGTTCTCAAGTCTCAAATTATGATAGGACAATCTGTGGATGTTGAATCTCATAAACTACATACACTTATTACCGACAAAGTAAACAATGTACACCAAGTTGTCGACTCCTTTGCCACAAGCCATACCATGCTCAAGATGAAAAAGCTCACTAACAATGTTGACCAACAACTCTCTTCCTTCACCACCAGACTCACAAACATGGAATCTCTACAACTTTCGATGGCTGACACTCTACAACAAGTTCTTCAAGTCGCATCCCAACTCTCAACTTCCACTAATGATGCTGCCAAAAAGGGGGAGAAATCTTCAAAGTCATTGTCAGGGGATGTTGCTGGGAAATCCACAAGCTAACCATCAGGGGATATGACTACTGCTCTTGCTCCAAAAGCTAAGGCCAAGGGTATCCTGTGTAACGACACGAAAAATTTGTTTATTTATAAATAATTTATTTATTTATATTGTTCTTTATATATATTAACGTGTATAGTTAATATATGATGTTTTTGGATGTCTAAATATTTTTGTACCCATTAAAGGGGTTATTTTTGTTTGGATATTGGTTGCAAGGACAAACAATTGATGTTTTTATGTTGGTAACCTTCGTAAGTACTTAAAAGAAGCTTTATGTTTATTGGTTAAGTTCCCTGAAGTACTTAAGAGTTTAAGCATGATAATGTCATTGCCTACATATACTAATCAGATTAGTAAGTTGCTTTAATAGCTGGCTTATTTGCATGAAGGATAGTAGGCTTATTACACATGCTTAGCTGCTAAGAATCATGATGAGCAACTGTTTTACTGTCCAGATTAACCAATGATTCTATTCTAAGGCTTAATCTCAGTCTACTATAAATACCTCATTCGGAAGAACATTTCAGTCTTTTTTCTAAAGATTTTCTCTTCCAAAGTTCTTCTTTAAACCTACCATCTTCACATAATTTCAAGTTCTTTCTTTTGGACGATTACTTTCAAACAGGCTTTGATCTCTTTCATCAACCCAGGAGGTAAGAATCTTAAGTTCTCCTCTAATTGTTTCTTTTTGTATGTCATCCGAGAGTATTAGCCGTGCATACTAGGTTTTCAAGGAAGAATAAAGTTTTAAAAGAAAGGCTGCGTTCTTTTGCAAATTCATGTTCATGAGGTATCCTAGGTTGAGTTTGTTATTGTAAGGTCTTCCATCGAAATGGAGACAAGCTCTAATATTAGTCTTTGACGACATAATGTTAGTCTCTGATGAGTTAATGTTAGTCTCTGATGAAATAAAGTTAGTCTCTGATGACTAATGATATTAGTCTCTGATGATGACGTCAGCCTTAGTCTCCGATGAGTTAAGATGACATCATCAGTCTCTTATGAGTTAATTAGTCTATGATGATGATGTCAGTCTTAGTCTTCGATGAGTTAAGATAACGCCATCAGTCTCTTATGAGTTAATTAGTCTATGATGATGACGTCAGCCTTAGTCTCCGATGAGTAAAGATGACGTCAACAGTCTCTTATGAGTTAAATAGTCTCTGACGAGTGAAATTTTTCCCTGACGGGCAACCTCATTCCCTGATAACCATTTTCTAATCTAAATGGTCATCTTTTAAGTATGGATTTCTCATGTTATACCAACAATGATGTTTACAGAACCCTTTTTGCAACCAGTATAGTGAATTTAGCTAAGTACCAAGGCAAGTATATATTCACTCCACTTTCTTTCTTACTGATTATGTAGAATCATTATTTCGATTTACGTAAATGAATGATGTTAAAGCTTACGCATGATGATGATCTCATTCATGATTAAGTAACATACGATCAGTGATTCGATGTACGTGAAAAGATGTTAATGATTGAGCTATATGTTATTGGGTGATTGCTAGATGTTTAAAGTCACTAGCACACCAAAAGATGATGATGATGATGTAAGGGTGTTGTAGTCGTGAACTTGTATGCACACCTGAGCATGCTTCCATATGGGTATATAGAAAAATCATCGGCTGTCTACTTTTAATTGTTGAGCACGCCAATATGTTTGGTAGTCGCTGTTTTTAATTGTAGAGGATGCCAATTTAAAATGAGAAAATGTTTTCAAGAAGATATATTCCATACGGGGGAGTTAAAGGGCTGTTGAATGCTTTCGCCTGGTATTCTGGCCAATGATGATAGGGAATGATAGACCAAAGCAAGGCATCGGTAATCAAACCTTTCGCAGATTAATTGGTTTCTGCAAGTGACTACGTATGTCAAATGATGGATCAAACGACCAGGCTGACCAGCCGGGATGAAATTTGATTGTTAAAGGAAGTCAGATAATGATCAGTCTAGTCAGGTGATGCATTATCTAATGAAGAGAAGGAGAATCATGTTTTATTGAAAGAGGGTTAACCCTTGATATCACTCGGGTACCCTAGATGATATATGTTTATTGAATATCACAAGGTGTTGGCATTGCTTTGCCCAACCTCGAAGAATATTAAAGCTTTTGAATTATCTGTTCTTGTTGCCTATGAATATCTACTTGCTGAGTGTAAACGCTCATGTGGAATGCTATGAATGTTTTTCAGGTTATGTCATGAAGGCTGAGTCACCTAAGAAAGGGAAAGAGAGAATGGCATAGGAATGTTTTAAGTTGTAAGGCCAAATGAGCCATTTAAAGTTTTGTTTTCGCTGCAGCTTGTTTATTTTCAAGCTTTGAGGTTTTGTAAAATGATGTGAACCTTAAGATTTTGTAATGATGTATTTGAGAATGTATTTCTCACATGAGTGTTGTAAATGCTTGGCTGTGTTGTTTGTTTTGCTGTTGTGATGTTGTGTGTAGTTTTCTGGTGTAGCTCGGGCTTCCAGCCTGGGGATCTCGAGGACTGTCGCCCAAATTGCTGACAGTGCTTGAGACCCGGCTCGGGGGATTTCTGGAGGCGCCACATCCTGATTGAAGAACCCAAAAAGAAAACTCTTATTCAATTAGGACCCAAGCTACTTGGAGATGCAATGAAGAAAACTCACTTTCCAACACCAGTTAAAGCCCTTATAGATGGGAAAGTGGAGCTTGTCTTTCCTTAAGATAAAAAATTGGTGGAAGCTAATGCACTCTATGCACAATAACTTTAACAGGAGGAGGAAATGACTACAGAGGAGGAGAAACAAGAAGAAGAAAAGAAGAAAAAGAGCGTCATGTCAAGATCCTCCAGGAAAACTCAGCCTAAGAAATCTCAAACCCCTAAAGGTGCATCAGGGGACAAAGACAAAAAATCCAATATCCAATGATGCCACCACACTTGAGTCATCTAAAGCCAAAGCTCAAGCACCCACTCCTATAACACATGGACCACCCACATTAGTTGAATTCTTGAGAGATGAAAGGCGCAAGAGCTTCACATATATGTTCTCCATAAAAAGCATAAATGTCAGGACAAATAATAAAAAGGAAAAGCTAATCATCGTTCAAATGAAGAATTGGTTAGAGTTCATAGTCACTATACACTAGTTTAGGAGAATGGATGCTAAGCAACTTGGGCTAGCCATGAATTTAGTGCCAAATTCAACAATGCTAAATAGAGACTCGAGGGGGATGATTGAAAAGCTGAAGAAAGCCATCAACGACAATAGGAACTTGGAGAGACCATTGAGGCTATATTACAAAACGGCTAGTGGGAAAGAAAAGAATATAAGGACCAATGAAGTTGATGAGCTTGACCTGGAGGAATCGATGCATGTTCTAAGCCAAATTGCTTATCACAAAAATGAATATGTCATCAAGTTTAGAACCATGTTTGCGCAGAAAGTGATGAAGGAGATTGAGGAAACCAAAGCTGATGATGGGAATGCAATAGTTGTAAGGGAAGTTCCCCCACTAAAAGGATTCAGAGAATATCCTAAGATGATCACAAACCCCATGGGTGTGGGGAGATTGTCACCTTTTTTTGGTCACAACTTGTTGTAGCCAACTTGTAAGAGATTGGATCTGTCCTTGAGGCTCTGAAATCCAGCACAAATGTAAACATTGTCAACTTCAGAAGACTTCATCAAAAGGAGCTGCAGCAACTAAAGGTAGTAGCGGAAGACAACAGGCTCAGGATTCCAGATCAAAATCCTGATAAGAGAAGACAAGGCCTTGGAAGTGACACACAACCAATTGAATCAAGTGATCCATTGTCCTTTGTTTCTGCACAACAACAGAGGGGTCCTGAAGTCTGAAGTGTAAATATTGTAATTATATAGCAAAAACTTGTACATAGTTATTCTTTGTAACTATACAAAAACATTTATTCTTTAATATCTATAGTTTTGGGTTTTGACATCATCATCAAAACATTAGTTAGATTTATGGTTATCAAACTGATAAACATAAATAGGGGGAGATTGTTAGATATAAGTGTTGATGATGATAATACTATTACAAAGGAATAAATGTGCATTTGTAAATACTCAAAGTATTCTATAAACCTTAGTATTTTTGCACAAGTTTTGCATCCACTGATGGATAACTTAATCATCAGGGGACAAACTAAACTACACTAGGCAAGTCATCAGTGAACTTCAAAGGATGTGATAGTATCAGGGGATGTCTCTTATTACTTAAACATTCAAGTATTCCACACATAAGACATTCTAGACAAAGCCAACAAGCATCAATGATTTAAAAGAGCAAGTATTTGAATAAGGCATTAGTGAAACAAAAATCTGTCAGGGGAACACATCAAGGGAAGCCTAAAATACTGCATCAGGGGATGACCTCATCAGGTGAACCAGTCAGGGGAACCCGTCAAGGGATGAGCCCATCAAGGGATGTGCCCGTCAAGGGATGACATCCAAGGACCAACCCATCAAGGGAAACCATCAGGGGAAGATCAAACACTGTGTCAGTGAATAGTGAAGCACTGATCGAGACTCTATCAGGGCTTGACATCAGTGGATAGTGAAACACTGATCGAGTTTACATCAGGGGATCTAGAAGCACTGATCAAGTCAACATTAGGGTTTGTCATCAGTGGATGGTTACGACCTAGTCCACTCGTCATCAAGACTTACAAGCAAATCATTGATACTTGGTAAGGAAGGAAAGGGTATAACTGAGAAAATATTCCTTGAAGTTTGGTTGTCTAATAACAACTCTCAAGCAATAAATGCATAGAGATCAGGGGATGAAAAAGAAGCAACACTAGCCAATAATAGTCTGACACATTACTTCAAAAGGACAATGATGTGACATACTATGGCTATGTTGAAAAAGCAACACGTCTAGCACATGGATTCTACAACTGATTTGCTACATATACATAAAGAATTGTTACACGAAACAAATAAGAGGACACAACACTTACAGACTAAAAGGAAGCTTTATAATAGATCTTGAGAGAAATATTCAAAGAAAAATTTGTAGTGTGATGACCCCCAAAATCCCTTACTGGATCAGGGCTTCGTCAAAAGAAGGAAAAGATAACCATACATCCATTTATAGTATAAATACCGGATAAAGGCAGTATTTAAGAGTTATTACAACCCAAAAATAATACAATTACAACGGAAGCTATATAATCTTTGTAATTACAATTCCAAGATCATTACAACGTCTAACATCTTCCTTCCTTCCTTCCTCAGCGTTATTAAAAGAGTAAATAACTTAATAGCCGATCATCTTTGCTTTCCCCCTTATCAGAGGGTTCAGCCTTTGCATTGTGTCCTGTAAGACATTTAAGTTCAAAAAGAGTGAGCGATTTACACCCAGCAAGTATATAAACAATTTAGAGGAATAATCTAAAATATTTAAAGAAGTTCAATTCTGTTTGTGAGGCTCAGTGAAACAATACTAATGCCTCAGAAATCCTTGAAGAATCTTTAGGATCACTGATGATAAACAATGTGTAATCTTTCCTTGAAGAAAGACATGTAATCACTTGTATACAACTTTCTCAAAATATCCATCGGGGGCTAAACCCATTGGATTTGTTAACCATACAGTACACAGCTGGCCTAACTATGACTGCATGATCCTTCCTTGTGTGAACGTACGTAGTCACTTATAATTCCTCTAGGTAAGGTGAAGAACAAATCAGCACCTTTCCTTTCCTCTAGCCAACCATGTGGCATAACCCATTTAAGGGACATATCATTCTCATTTATTTGCACAGATATAAGATTAAAAAATAGCTGAAAATCAAAGCTCAGTTATATCCAGGCATTATCATTCATATCATGCTAGCGGAATTTAATGCATAACATGCTCATTTATCAAAACAATTGAAACATATAATCAAGCCTTGCACGCATATCGAATCAAATGATACTGCGTTAAATTGAAATAAGCATCAGATTGAATGTATATACTTGCATCAACTTGTAATTAAACATAAGATTGTGAATATACTTACCTCGGTCCTTTGCACAAAAATCAAACTCAAATTACTCGTGAGTGAAGATTCTGTAAAACATGTATATAGCTTGATAATTTAATACCTTGATAAGAATTATGAAAGAAAATGCATATGTGATGTCCTTAAACTTTTAATGTTTCCAAAATGGCTATAAAAACTGTTTAGGGTGAATACATAATTAAACATCATAAATAATTTTAAGAAAAATAATGTTTTGTAGTTTTGAAGGCAGACTGCACGTCAGGGGATAATCTGTTACGTCAGGGAATAATCATTCATTAGGGGTTAATTACCCGTCAGGGAATAACTGGTCATCAGGAGATATCTCACCCGTCAGGGGATGCCTCAACCGTCAGGGGATGTCTCTTCGACCATCAGGGGATGACTTTCCCATCAGAGGATAATTCCCTCATCGCCAAACTCATTGGTTATCGCTGAACTTCATCAGTGGATAACCTGTTCAGCACCAAACTCTTCGGCTGTCAGGGGATGATTTGTTCATCGCTGAACTCGACAGTTATCACCAAACTCTTCGGAAACTAACATCTTTAGTCATCAGAGACTAACCTACTTTCCTTCATCAGGGACAAAAAATTTCCTTCATCAGTGACTAAGAATTTCCTTCATCAAAGACTAACTCATCTCATCAGAGACTAACTTGGAGTCTCTCAGGGATTATTTCTTAGAGTCAGAGACTCATTCCAACCCATCAGCGACTAAGTTAAGACTTGCCTTAGATACAATGGTGTCTTCCTCATTCCCCCATGGTTGGCGTTCTTAACCATATCTATCCTTAGGTCAAAGCTCATCATTCTCTCAGGGATACATAACATTTCCTATGGTCTGCATGCCCTCCTAGACATGGTTTAGGGTTCAAAACTCAGGTTGGAGAAAATACGCAGGCTTGGTGTTGTAACTACTGACAAAAAGAATGTTTGGTAGTTAAGGGTTTGTCTATCAGGGGTGGTCAACAATATTACACCCATCTTAGATAGCTTTTTGAATAAAAACATTAATTTCGGGTGTTAAGAGCATGCATCGAATCATACTTTTGGAAATAAATGAACAAGGCATTAAACGTGAAGTGCATGACAGAAACAAAGTGTAAGAAATAGAGCAGAACTTTAATGAAATGTTCTTACCTCCTTGGCTGCAAGAAAGAGTTAAAAGCTCTAGTTGTTCTTCCAAAAAGGACAGTTGTTTTGAGAATAAGCTTGGATTTGGTGGTATACTGTATAGAAATTTATGAAGGTGGAACTAGGGTTATAACATCGTGATATATATATATATATATATATCACCTGTTGAGCAACAAGGGCCGTCGAATTTATTTGATATCAGCCGTAGGCTGTGAAAGGAAAAAAAATGACTGGTGAGAAAAGGGTGGTTGCAACAGCTGCTAGTATCCATCGATCATTTTTCATAGCCCACTCTAAGGTAATGATGGAGGTGATGCACATTAAATGCTATGGTCTCCCAGCAGTCAGGTTTTAAAATAAAAACAGGTACTGTAGCTAAACCTGTTCACACACTAGCTCTTCTCACGTGAAGGACAAGTATCACACTTCCTTTAGATACACGAAATAAAATTGAATAAATATCCATTTGAAAACTTGTGTTCAAAATACATTTAAAACCCTTTTGGACATCACATTGCCATTGAATTTTTTTTTATAAGAAAATATAAATTCATCATTCATACCAACAAAAGATTAAACCTCTATACAATAAAATAAATCACCAAAATGGATAAATCATATAACAATATTCATTTAAAATTTTGGGTTCTCACATGTAGCTAGTGTGTAAAAAAAAGTTGTAATTTATTATAGAATTGTAGCTATTAATCACAAAGTAACTAGATTTCCAGAAAAAACATCAAGTTATAATACAACTATTTTAACTTGAATGCTTGTTTGTTCATTTTAATTTTAGTAAAGTTTTTTTGATCGTTGTAGCTATTTCAGTCGTTGTGGATTAAGTTTTAAAGAGTAAAAAGTTTGTAGTGTTTGTATTCAACCCCCCCCCCCCCAACACCCCCAGACCGCATGCCATCGCCGGAAAACATGTAAATAAGTGGTTTGAAGTTTCGTCGCCAGCGAACCTCCATTGCCAACCAAGCTTTCAGTCAAGGTTGTTCTCCTTCCAAACGACGTCTTTTTCGATGGTACAAACAGGGAATCGAAGGGCCTTGCTTCCAGAAACTCATACAAGTGATCAGTTTCAAGTTTAAACAACAAAATCACACGAAAATCAAAGATCTCTGTTTGGTTATTTTGAAAAATTTTGGTCGAACAAAATCTAGGTGTCAGGCTAGCCATTTCTCAAATTGTTTGAGGCAAAACGAAGCACTCAACAGCAGGAACAAGGTTATCAAATCAATTTGAACAACCACAAACCGATCTAGCCAGAATTTCAGTTCGAAGGACCTAGGGTTCATGTGTTCTTTAATTTGTTCTTGAATTATTATTTTTTTGAAGAAACTTTAAAAATCAATAACTCACAATTTACAAATGCTATGCACACGTATCATACATGAAAATGATACTGGAAAAAATATTTTACACAATGGTAAAAATAGAAATAATAATAAATGCTAAAATAAGAGAGTAGCGTCTTACCTCTTTAATGCTTTAATGAACAAAATGCCAAATCTTCAATAATTATTCTTAAATGAAATTTCAGATTTTTTGTGTGAAAGATTTGCTGGAGAAAAATGAACTGAAGTGGAGGCAAGGGTTTGGTTATAATGGTATATTTATATAACTTACAATTCATTTTTGACCATTGGATTAGTTTTTTTAAAAAATTACTTAGATTGGTAAAAAAAATTCCCTTGTTTTAGCCGTTTAGGGATATGCTGAAAATTTGAATTTAATTAGTGTTTTAACTTGATTTGTTTAGCCACTAATTGAATTTTAATGGTTATGCATTGATTTAATGCATAAACCGAAAAGTTTACCCACACCGTTGATGCAAAAATGTGATTATGAAACTCTTATCACGATTAACGTCTTTATAATGTCACGTTCGAACAATTTGTCGTTAGTGGACATGCATGGATCAGTTTGCGTAAAATGCACGTATACTTAATTGTAAAATCTATCGATCGTTAAAACGAAACAAAAATTTCATAACAAGACGAATTTAATAGATATACATTTTATTTGAATTTCTGGGTTCTCACATTAATAAACTTTATTAGTTTTGAAGGTTTTGTGTTGTTTTAAGTTCACTACTATATTCTTTCTCTTTAACACATAGAAGCTACAACAAAATACAATACTTATTCATCCCTTTTGTTCATTTTTTGTAAAAAGATTGAAAAATGAAGAGTATTGTATTTAACC
>CM025780.1:10967843-10979888 GCA_014636745.2 Centella asiatica | reverse complement strand
CCCCCCCCCCCCCCCCCCCCCCGCCTCTACAAACACTTGTGCTTATATTGCACTAACAATTGGTATTAGAGCCTCTTAGCAGATTTCACCTGCTAAAAACGATCATTATCTATGGCCAACAAAGCTGGAAACAGTAAAGTCCCCATGTTGGAAAGGGGCAAATACTTCTTCTGGAGACAAAGAATGATAGTTCATCTTAGAGCTATTGATGATGAATATTTGCAGATTCTAGAAGGACCTCACGTCCCCAAAAAGCTCATTCCTATAGAAGTCGTTAATGGAGTCAGTATTCCTGAAAAGCTTGTCCCAAAGACAACTGACGAAATGACGATAGAGGAAAGAGAAAAGGTGAAAAGGATCTTAAAGTCACTGGGATCCTGTATAATGGTTTAGACGATGATATGCTAAATAGTATCATGAATCTTACCACGTCTAATTCTATATGGGATACCATACAAATCCTTTGTGATGGTACTGAGGAAGTGAGGGAAAATAAATTGCAGCTGTTGACACAATAGTATGAGTAGTTCACAATGAAGAATGGTGAAACACTCACAGAATTGTTCGACAGATTTAACAGGTTAGTAAATGACCCGAGATTATATGGGAAGGCATATGCTAACAAGGATGTGAACAGAAAGTTCATGAGAGCCCTTCCCATATCATGGGATCCTAAGACAACAGCCATCAGGGAATCCAAGGACATGAATCTTTTAGACTTGGATAGGCTGTATGGTACTCTCAAGACATATGAACTAGAGGTTCAACAAAGATCTGAAATGTTAGGGGATACCAGAAAGCTTAAATCTGTAGCCCTGATGGCTACCACGAAGGAAAAATAAGAAGCAAGACCAAGTGTCTTGATGAAGTAGCAACTAGAAGATGCTGACATAGAAGGGGACAAAGAAGCTGACTTCAAGGAGGAAGAATATACTCCGGAAGAGTTAGAGGAGTTGGATGAAACCATGACCTTTCTTGCAAAAAGGTTTTCCAAGCTGAAATTCCAAAAGCCTTCGGGATCTAAAAGATATTCAGCAAGGAAACCTAGTAGCACGAAAAACTTTATTGACAAATCAAGAATAAAGTGCTACAAATGCAATGAGCTGGGCCATTTTGAAAACGAGTGCCGCAAGGCCACAAAAGATGGTGAATCCAGAAACAAAGAAGCTGTTGTGGACTACAAGAAGAAATACTTTGACCTTCTTAATGCAAACAAGAAGGGAAAAGCATATATAGCAGAGGGAAAAGACTCGGCTGACTCTGATGAGGAAGAAAATGAAGAGTATGTCAACCTAGCCCTGATGGCCTCATCCACTGACAGTAGCAGCTCACATGTAAGCCTCGAAATTTCCTCTAACATGTCTAAAACTGATTGTGTTAAAACTGTTAAGGAAATGGCTTATGAGATAAAGGATCTCTATGACACCCTGAGGAGTGCTGTAGCTGAAACTGAGAGAGTGCAGAAAATAAATGTACAATTATCTGTTAGGAACACTCTTTTAGAATCAGAAAACTCCAGACTTGACAGTCTTGAAAAAGAACTCTCAAGGACTAAAAATCTTCTTGACTGTGCTATCAAAAGAAAGGAATGGACCTCGAATCTTCTTAGTCAAGAAAGGGAAGTCATTAAGAGATGGAGTCACTCTGGCAGGAAACTGGAAGATCGTTTAAAATGTCAGAAATCTGATCCAAAATTGGGTTTAGGCTATGAAGAGACTCAAGTGCAGCAACCTCCCATTGAGGTTGATATGGCAGCTAGCTTTGGAAAAAGGCCAATACAACCTATCAAGTTTGTTAAGGCAGACACAAAGCTAGAATCAGGGAATGTTTTCCCAGTATGTGAAGTTTCCACTAGTGGTGGGAGAGGCAAGAAACTTTCTCTTGCCAAAGCACTCAACCCTCCAGTTAAAAAAGAACTAGATTATGCATCAATAGATATACAGTCATCAGGGGGAAAGAGTGCATCAGGCCACAGCAACCCGTCAAGGGAAAAAGGCCTGTTAGGGGAAAGCAAAAAGGATAGAAATGGTAAGCTAGGTGTTAATAAAACTAGAAATTATTCTTCTGTTCATGAAGCCCCTAGAAAAGTGTGCTGGAACTGTGGTAGTTGTAATCATTTGTCTTTTCAATGCAAAGAAAAACCACAAATTTTGACTAGCACAATTTTGTATGCTGATGATTTACCAATTGTTAAAGCCTGCTCCTCCAAGGAAAAAGGCAAAATAACTATTGAAAAATCAAAAGCATATGTTGACGCTCCTAAAAAGGAGAGAGTTTTAAATTTACTAAAACCAAAAGTCACCAATAAAGATAAAGTTGTTTTACCTATTACTGTGACTAAACCAAGAGGACCCAAAGTCAATTAGGTACCAAAAAAAATTTAAATGTTTTCTTGTGTGCAGGGAAAGGTCAAAAGCAGTCAAATCTGGTTTCTAGACAGTGGCTGCTCAAGGCACATGACAGGAAACAAAGCCCTGTTCACAGAATTCCAAGAAAAGGCTAGTCTAGTAATTTCATTTAGTGATAACAGCAAAGGACTAACTCTTGGTTATGGGAAAGCAGCAAATGGGAATGTCTCATTTGAAGATATAGCATTGGTTGATGGGCTCAAGCACAACTTGCTAAGCATAAGTCAACTAAGTGACAAAGGATTCATCACTTCCTTCAAAGGAGATCAGTGCCTAATCTCAAATGAAAGTGATGGGAAGCTGGTTTTGTCAGGGATAAGAAAAGGAGATCTCTATGTTGCTGATTTTAATTCAGTAAGTGGAGAATCATGTTTCTACAGCAAGGCAACTCCTGATGAAAGCAGGCTATGGCACAAGAAGCTCTTTCACTTGAACTTCAAATCAATTAATGATCTAGTGAAGAGAGAGTTGGTAACTGGACTACCCCAAATGGAGTTTATCCAAGAAGGATTATGTTCAGCATGTCAACAAAGGAAGCAAAGGAAATCATCCTTTGTCAGCAAGGAAGCCACCATGATCAAAGATCCAATTCAATTGTTACATATGGATCTCTTTGGCCCTGTCAACATTATGTCAGTGTTAAAGAAAAGATTTGCAATGGTTATTGTGGATGACTACACCAGATACACTTGGGTAAAGTTTCAGCATGCTAAATTAGAAGTATCTTAACAAATTATTGACCATGTCAAGAAGATGGAAACAGAATCAGGGTCAGTGGTTAGAATGTTGAGAACAGATAATGGAACTGAATTCAAGAATGCAGCTGTTAAGGGATTTTGTGTGGAGAAAGGCATAAATCATACATTTTCTGCTCCAAGGACTCCTCAACAAAATGGTGTAGTGGAAAGGAAAAATAGAACCCTGATAGAAGCTGCTACGTCAATGCTAGCAGAGGCAAAGATTCCCACCTATTTTTAGGCTGAAGCAATTTCCACTGCTTGCTTTACTCAGAATAGATCTCTAATCAACAAGGCTCACAACAAGACACCATATGAGCTAATGACAGGGAGAAAGCCAAGCATCAAGTTCCTCCATGTCTTTGGATGCAAATGTTTTGTTCTGAGGAATTTTGGTGAGAACATAGGAAAATTTGATCAAAAAGCTGATGAAGAAATTTTCCTAGGTTATTCTCTATCATCCAAGGCCTACAGGGTTTACAACAAAAGACTTCAGGTGGTGATGGAGTCTATAATTGTAGCTTTTGATGATCAAGAGATTTCTGGTCTTGAAAACCCTGGCTTTCATGAAGAACTTAGGTTTGAAAATGAAGATGAAATTGATTATCTAGAGAATGAAGCCGATGAGTGCAGACAAATGGAGAATTTATCCATTCCTAATGTCAATCCAAACAATGTAGAACCCCTTTCAGCAGATAGAGTTAATTTCCTAGACAAAAAATCAGGGGATACTCCATCAGGGGATCATTCATTAAGACATGCACCATCAAGGGATAACTTGAACCTTGAATTATCCACTAATTCAGGGGGAGAGTTTTCAGAAGCTGGGAGCACAAGCTTAGGGGGAGGAGATGATAGTCAAGCAAGCTCATCAAGACACATCTCTAATCCTAAATGGGCCAGAAGTCACACAGCAGATCTGATTATTGGTGACCCAAGCAAGAGAGTGCAGACCAGAAAAGCAACATCTAATGAATGCCTATATGCTTGCTTTCTTTCTCAAATTGAGCCAAAGAAGTTTGAAGAAGCTATTCAAGATGCAAACTGGATCTTGGCAATGTAGGAATAGCTAAATCAATTTGAAAGGAATCAAGTATGGAAGCTTGTACCTAAGCCCAAAGATAGGATCATAATAGGTACTAAGTGGGTATTCAGAAATAAGTTGGATGAAGCTGGCATTGTTGTAAGAAACAAAGCAAGACTGGTTGCAAAAGGATATCTTCAAGAAGAAGGGATTGACTTTGATGAGACCTTTGCATCAGTAGCCAGACTTGAGGCTATAAGAATTTTCTTAGCCTATGCAGCACATTCAAATTTTAAAGTCTATCAAATGGATGTAAAAAGTGCTTTTCTAAATGGGAAATTGGAACAGGAGGTGTATGTCCAATAACCTCCAGGATTTGAATGCTCAAAGTTTCCAAATCATGTTTAGAAACTAGAAAAAGCACTTTATGGACTGAAGCAAGAACCTAGAGCTTGGTATGATACACTGTCAATGTTTCTGGCGGAAAACAAATTTTCAAGAGGTATCATTGACAAAACATTGTTCTTCAGACAACACCAAGGTCATCTGATTTTGGTTCAAATTTATGTTAATGATATTATTTTTGGATCCACTGACACAAGACTGTGTGAAAAGTTCTCCAAACTCATGCAAAGCAAATATGAAATGAGCTTGATGGGTGAGTTATCTTACTTCTTGGGACTGCAAGTTAAACAAGTCTCTGATGGAATCTACATTCATCAGACAAAATATGCCAAAGAACTTCTCAAGAAATTTGAAATGAAGGACTCAAAAGTAGCAAAGACACCTATGGCCACTGCAACCAAGATTGACCCTGATAAAAATGGAAAAAAAGTTGATTTGAAGACTTACAGGGGAATGATTAGATCATTGCTATATCTGACAGCAAGCAGGCCAGACATAATGTTTGCAACATGTCTTTGTGCAAGATATCAAGCTAACCCAAAGGAATCTCATCTCATTGCAGTGAAAATGATCTTGAGATATATCAGGGGCACTACAGAGTTGGGACTTTGGTATCCAAAAGAGTCTGAATTTGAATTGCTAGGATATTCTGATGCTGACTTTGGAGGATGCAGGATTGACAGAAAGAGTACAACGGGAAGCTGTCAATTTCTAGGACGAAGGCTTGTTGTATCTTGGTTCAGCAAAAAGCAACACTCTATTTCTACATCTACTGCTGAAGCTAAATATATTGCAGCTGGAAGTTGTCGTGCACAAATTCTATGGATGAAAAATCAGCTAATGGATTATGGTCTGAACTATTCCAAGATTCCAATAAGGTGTGATAACACTAGTGCCATTACCATTGCTGAAAATCCAGTGCAACATTCTAGAACTAAGCATATAGAAATCAGATATCATTTTATCAGGGAACATGTTATGAATGGAAATATTGAACTACAGTTTGTTCCTTCAAATCAGCAGTTGGCAGACATATTCACCAAAACTCTTGATGAAGCCACATTTTCAAATCTTGTGGGAAAGCTGGGAATGGTGAATTATGCGTCAGGGTCAGAGTCAAACTCCTAAGATATGGTATTTCTAACTCGTTTCATAAGTTCTTGATAAAATCAATTGATATGTGGTTATATATGTTCAAATTGTAAATATGTATATACTTGTATATTCTGCATTTTGTTGTTTTGTTTTTTTTTGTTTTGTCTGATGCATCAGGGTCAGGGCTTCCTTAAGGATGCATCAGGGTCAGGGTGTTCGGCTCTCTCATCAGGGTCAGGGTGTTCGACTCGTTTGACAGGATCAGGGTGTCCGTCTTGTGCATCAGGGTTAGGAAACTGAACTGACTCCCTGATAGTGTGTTTTCAGGAGAAGTTTTCAAACGTCAATAGGTGGGTATTAATACTCTATCTCTCCTACTTTTTAAAACTCCTCAAATATTTTAATCTTTTTCTAATATTTTCTCGAGTGTTCTTCTTCTTCTCTCTCGTTTTTACAGAAACCCTAGAACTTCAAATCTTCAAAGTGTCCATGGCATGCCAACAGATACAGAGGAACTTAACAGTCCCACCCACATACTATGTGGGTTTCTCTGACATTGATGAGGTAAATGAATGCTTTTAACCGATAATGAACTATCTACTCAACTCTGAGTATAGTAAAGCCATCTTTACTGATGAAGAAATGTCGGGAGAGGCACTGTCACAACTATGAACAAGTGCCAAGTTCATGTACTCCACCACCAAGCCTGATGTGGTCAAGGGTATCTCATTCAAAGTTTCGTCTGAGAAAGGGAAAATAACTCCTTCCAGACTTAACTCTGTTTTGGGGCTACCCACTCAAGATCTGGTGGATGCACCCAGTGATGCAGATCTGCTGGATTTCTTGAGGGAACTGGGCTATAACGCTGCTCCCAACGCAGTGTTAAAGTTCAAGGATCTCAAGAGGGTGAATGTGAAGAGGGAGATTTCTTATCTCTTCGACACCATCATCAAAGTGTTCTAAGGTAAGTGTTCTAACTTTGAGGTTATTACCTCTTTAACTTTAAAAATAACATTTGCAATTGTGACGGCCCCAAAAATACCATACTGGACTTCGGGCACCGTCAAAAATTGATAAAAGAAAAGTATTAACATCCAAGCATGCATAACATTATATTAGAGAATTAATTAGTAATCTCTATTACAATAACCCAAAACAATTGTCTAACAGCGGAAGTCTATGAGGGGCCCACACAGGCCTTACAACCTAAACATTTCTATAACATCCTCATGCTTCTCCCTTTCCTGGAAGTCGTCCGCAAAAGGACGATCGGGAGCATTCGTCAAGCCATTCTTTCCTTGCCTTTAAAAGACGACTCGGTCTTCTCGCCAAAACCTGTAAATCATTTGGTAATAACAACATGAGCGATTTACGCTCGCAAGTATATAATCAAGAATTGGGTAAGTTATGAAAGATGGATAAGTGAATGGGTGTAAGTGTTTATGAGGTTTGACGGAAACAATGTCGTGACCTCTTAATATCTTGAAAGAAAACGAAGGGTCCCCGAGTGATAACGAGGGATTTGACCCTTTACTTAAAAGAATAAAGAATATTATCACATGCGCCTTATAACCATGTCCGTTTGGCGCACGTGCCCTTAGGAACTTTGTATCAAACAGTATATCAGCTGGCCAGCCTGACCATCGTCTGACTTCATCATGATGACATACGTAGTCAATTGCAGAAACCTTTTGTCTGCGAGGGTCCGGTTACCGATGCCTCGGTTCCCGTTCCCTATCAATCTTAGGCCCGGGGTGCCAGGCAAATGCATCCCACTCGACTTTAGTTACCCAAACGGATATACTTTACAAGTATGGGGTGAAGAAATAAGTTTTCTACATCCGTATAGGATTTTCTTTGGCGTGTTAGCGGAATTAAATAGCTAACGACCGCCCAAAGATCATTTGATTCAAATACAACATTTTTCGCGTACATCGGATCAAGGGATCGTACGTTACTTAACTTTGAAGAAATTAAATCATGAATATTGACAAAATAATATCTTGAATACATTACGTATGTCGAAAGAATGATCATACGTATTAATTGAAAGAAGCAGAGTGAGTATATACTTGCATCAACAAGAATCAAGCATAAGAATGAGTATACACTTGCATCAGCTTGAATAAATTTTAGATTGTAGATATACTTGCATCAACAAGAATCAAGCATAAGAATGAAAATAATTGAAAGAAAGTAGAGTGAGTATATACTTGCATCAACAAGAATCAAGCATAAGAATGAGTATACACTTGCATCAGCTTGAATAAACATAAGAATGAGTATACACTTGCATCAGCTTGAATAAACATAAGAATGAGTATACACTTGCCTCAGTCCTTAGCTATCCTTAAATCATAACACTTTCCTGCTGAAATACCTCTGTAAAATCATATATTGACTTAACATGAGAATCTTAACTTATATACACATGAAGATGCATATGCGACGTGTTCGTGAAATTCTCACGTCCGTGTTTGACTAATTAAGTCATCCTTCCTTAACTTGGGATTTATTTGAAATCCGAATCGTAGTCCGAGATATTGTTAGACTGGTAAAATGTCGCTCGTATGCTCTCGACAATTTAAATTAATCATTTATTAATCATCATCGTTTATCCCTCAATTATTGTTTAATTGAACAATAATTACTTCATAATTAACTCTTAATCATAAAAGAATTATGAATCTTTTATCATTCATTAAACATTCATTCTTAAATTATTATTTAATATCTTTGACTAAATAATAATCATTTCATCAATTGAGTAATTTATTTCTCAATTACTTTTGGATTAAAAGATTTATTAACCATTTAATAATCATTTAAAAATTTATTCGTTAATTATTATTTAATTACTTTAATTAAATAATAATCACTTATAAATTCATGACTCGTCACTTAATTATGGAATTAAGAGACTCTAATATCATAATTTAATCTAGCTTCTAATCATAAAAATTTCAACCACGTAGAAAATTTATTTACGTGTCAAAATAATTATTTAAAAGCCGTCTATTAACAATTTAAATTTGGGTACGGATTGGGCCAAAAATAAGATGAAGCGGACTGAAAAATTAATCAAGTGGGCTGAAAAATAATTGGTCCAAAAGTCCGAAATAGGTGGCTAAAAAAAAATTGGATCAAAACTGGGTCAAAATCGGGTCAACTAGGATCAAAATCGGACAGAGTCAACTCACTTCCGAGTCAACTCGGACCGGACCCGAGTTCATGCAAATCTGCAGAATCCGGCGAAAATCTGCAGAATCCGGCAAAGCCCATTGCCGCCGGCGAGCACCCGAAGCTCGGTTCCTTCGATTCACGCATCAAAAACTCACGGATCGGAGGGAAGAGCAAGCCGGTGATGTTCTACATAGGTTATTATGGCCTTAGCGACCTTACCGTCACCGGAAAAACGAGGAAAACAGTCGTTGAAGGCCGTCGGAGCAAGCTTCGCCATTATCGCCGGCGAGCTTACGCGTGTGGCCGTTCATGGCCATTTTGAGTCCATTTAGATCGATCTATACATGTAAATGAATCTAGAGATCTCAAGGAACTCATACATGCAATCGGTTTCAATTTTCATCAACTATAACTCAAGAAAAATGGATTTGAAACTTTCGGATTTTATAGATATTTCGGATGAATATGAAGGTCCGAAATACTCAACCATTTTTCGATTTGTTTGAGTCAAAAAGATCCTTACAAGTGCAGAAACAAAAATATGAAATCAATTCGAACAACCTCCTACAAATCTAGCCGGAAAATCTGTTCGAAAAAATTTAGGGTTCTTCGGTTCTTGTTCAAGTTCTTGAATTTTCATTTTTCTTTTGAATAAACTTTGAAAATTAATAACTCCCAATTTACAAATGCTATGCACACGTGTGATACATGAAAATGATACTGAAAAAAATAATTTACACACTGGAATAAACATAAATGACAATAAATGCAAAAATAAGAGAGCAGTGGGGTACCTCCTTAAAGCTTTAATGAACAAAATCCAAAACTTCAATGATTTCTTAAATGCAAAAAATCCGAATTTAGAGAAAAGTTTGCTGGAGAGAAAATATCAGAAGTGGAGGCTAGGGTTTCTATAATGGTATATTTATATGACATTTAATTTAATTTTGGCCATTGGATTAGTTTTAAGAAAAATTTACTTAGATAGGTAAAAAAAATTTCCTTATTTTTGCCATTTAGGGATAAGCTGAAAATTTAAATTTAATTAGTGTTAAATTTGATTTGTTTAGGATAAATTTAAGTTTTTTTTAAGCTAGATAAATTGTCCAGAGGAAGCTGAATGATAGATCGAAGATCTAAAATTCAGGTACATTTGTATCATTTATTATTCTTTATTCTTTTTCTAAGTATTTGTAATAGATTAGTTTTGACATCATCATCAACCTTGAAATTATGCTTATCATTCTGATATTCATAATTAGGGGGAGATTGTTAGGTTTTATTAACATTTGATGATGATTGTCTTTAGAATACTTAGAAATACAAATGTACAGAAAAGTGTTGGTTTGTAACACTTTAGTTTTGTAGCTAGCAGTAGTATCTCTTGTTTGTAATTTAGTCATTATAATAAAGAGATAGGTTCATTACTTTTGTATGTACTGCTGGAATACTCGTTGAGTTTGTTCAACAAGTTGTTTAAGTTAATTAGTCCTTCGGAGATTGATTTTGGCTTGTCGGAGATTAAGGGAAAAGTCCATCAGAGATTAAAATTTTGTTCATCAGAGATTGGACTTTGCCCATCGGAGATTGAAGAATCCTTCATCGGAGATTAAAATGTTTTGTTCATCGGAGATTGAAGGATTGGTCATCGGAGGTTAAAGCTTACGTCATCGGGGATTGTAATAAAGAGTCAGAGATTAATGCTGACGTCATCAGAGATTAAAACAATACCTCGGAGATTAAATGCTGACATCACCAGAGACTAAAGCCAAAGCATCGGAGATTACTCGAAGTAAAGCATCGGATATTACACGAAGTAAAGCATCAGAGATTACACGTTGTAAAGCATCGGAGATTACTCGAAGTGATCAGGGACTAATTAAAGAAGCTATCGGAGATTAGTCGAGGACTTAATCGCTGATGGAGTTAGAGTTCAAATCAAAGAAGGAAAGTCTTCCATGAACACGTAGACTTTATTGAAGACGTAGCTGACAAGGAAACTTGTTAGAAATCTTTCAATTGGAAAGATTGTATTTGATTTGAATTAGGAAGCTAGGTTTTTGTAAACTTAGTTTTAGAAGCTGTAATTATAAATTACAGAATTGTAATTCGAAGCTGTGAATGTCTGTATAGATAGAGAGAATTGAAAGTGTTATATTTTTCTATATATACAGAATAGAAGCTGACGATCAAAGCTTGTTTTTGATTGTTAGAAAACTTGTAATCAATTGTTAAATCAATAAAAACAATTGTTTATAAAGTTTTGATCTTGTTCTTTATATTCCGCAGAAAGTTAATTTCTTAAAGAACAGGAATTCGGAAAAAGTTGTAAGAACTTGTATTCAACCCCCCTTCTACAAGTTCTAGGCCATCTCACTGGGAAAACAATTGGTATCAGAGCCACTAATTGAAAATACTCAATTAACAAGATTCTGAGATGGCCAACAACGAAGAAGCAAGCAGCTCTAACATGATTGCGTATAATGGAGGACGTGATGGTGGAACCAGGATCCCTATTCTAAAAAGGGATGAATATCCAATGTGGAAACAAAAGATGTATATGCACTTGAGAGCAACAGATCCAGATTACATAGATAGGATTGAGAAGGGTCCTTATCTACCCAGGAAGTTTATTCCTGCAAAAACTGTCGAAGGATCTATTGTCGCAGAACACTTTGTACTTGCACCAGAAAGTGATTATACCAACGAGGACAAGTTACAAGTGTTGAAAGATGCTAAAGTTATGAACATACTCTATAATGGAATAGACAAACATATGTTCAATAGCATCATCAATTGCACGACATCTAAACAAGTCTGGGACACTATCAAGGTCCTATGTGAGGGGACTGATCAAGTTAGAAAGAACAGACGTTCACTGTTGACTCAACAGTATGAGTTCTTTCAGGCAAAGCCTAATGAACCAATCACGTCAATCTATGACAGGTTCAATTCTTTGCTTAATGACTTGACCTTACTTGGTAAGACATATGATAATGAAGATATCAATACCAAGTTCATGAGAGCCCTCCCTCCAAGCTGGGATCCAAAGACTACTGCAGTTAGGGAGGCTCATGATATGGAAACCCTCACATTGGATAGGCTCTACGGAAACTTAAAGACATATGAACTTGAAGTAGAGCAAAGACAGCGCATGCATGGCAGGGACAAAGGAGCTGCGTTGATGGTTGAG
>CM025780.1:10939185-10950017 GCA_014636745.2 Centella asiatica | reverse complement strand
GACATACTTGCGGCTAAGTTGAGAAAAGCAGCACGTCTCAAGCACGTGATTTCAACCCACTGATTTAACATATAAGCAAAGTAGTTCTCACTACATAGTGCCAGAGAAGCGAGAGATTTATATATCTATAAGATCAAACAAACACCGAAGCACACAAACATTAGAGAGAAGCTTTGTAATAGATCTTGCAAGAAATATTTCAAAGAAGGTTAGAAGCTAGTGAGTGTGAGAAGCTGTGTATTTAAACACAGAATTTGTAGCTGTAAATCACATTTGTGATTATACAGATCTCCAGAAAAACTCCAAGTTTTAATATAACTATTTTAACTTGAATCTGTGTGTTCATTTCTTATAGTTTTTCTGTTTGTTACAACCGTTTTCTAGTAAGCACTTTTAAGTTTAAAAGAGCAAAAAGTTTCAGGTGTTTGTATTCATCCCCCCCCCCACCTTCTATAAACACTTGTGCTTATATTACACTAACAGTATGGTTGTGGTTAAGAACACCACCCATGGAGGAGTGAGGAAGACACCACTGTATCTGAGACATGTTTTAACTTAGTCTCCGACAGGCTAAGTTTAGTCTCTGATGACGTCAGCCTTAGTCTCCAACAGGTTAAGTTTAGGCCCTCATGACGTCAGCCTTAGTCTCCGACAGCCTAAGTTTAGTCCCTGATGACGTCAGCCTTAGTCTCCGAGAGGCTAAGTTTAGTCCTTGATGACGTCATCCGTAGTCTCCGATGAGTTAAAGTGAAGTAATTCCCTAATGCAGAGTTTGTTTTTGAAACTATAAAATATTATTTTCTTAAATTATTTTAAGATGTTTTAATTAATTATTTAGCCTCAACAGTTTTTATATCAAGTTGAGGCATTAAAAAGTTTAAGGACATCACATGTGCATTTTCTCCCATACTGTAACCAAGTTATTAAATTCATCTTGTGATATATATATTTTTACAGAATTTTTCACTCATGGGTAAATTGAATTTGATGGAATGCAAAGGACTGAGGCAAGTATATACATTCAATCTGATGCTTATTTCAATTTAACGCAGTATCATTTGATTCGATATGCGTGCAAGGCTTTGATTATATGTTTCAATTGTTTTTACGAATGAGCATGCTATGCTTTAAATTCCGCTAGCATGATATGAATGATAATGCATGCATATAATTGAGCTTTGATTTTCAGCTATTTTTCAATGTTATATCTGTGCAAACAAATGAGAACGATATGTCCCTTAAATGGGTTATGCCACATGGTTGGCTAGAGGAAAGGAAAGGTGTTGATTTGTTCTTCACCTGACCTAGAGGAATTATAAGTGACTACGTACGTTCACACAAGGAGGGATCATGCAGTCATAGTTAGGCCAGCTGTGTACTGTATGGTTAGTAGATCCAACGGGTTTAGCCCCCGATGGATATTTTGAGGAAGTGTACACAGGTGCATACCTGCCTTTCTTCAAGAAGGATTACACGTTGCTTATCATCAGTAATCCTAAAGATTCTTCAATGATTTTCGAGGCATTAGTATTGTTTCACTAAGCCTCACAAACAGAATTGAACTTCTTTAAATATTTTAGATTATTCCTTTAAAATGTTTATATACTTGCTGGGCGTAAATTGCTCACTCTTGTTGAACTTAAATGTCTTGCAGGAGACAATGCAAAGGCTAAACCCTCTGATAAGGGGAAAACAAAGATGATCGACTACTAAGTTTTTTCTTTTTTTATAACGTTGGGGAAGGAAGGAAGATTTTAGAAGTTATAATGATCTTGGAATTGTAATTTATAATGATTAAATAGCTTCCACTCTAATTGTATTATTTTTGGGTTGTAATAACTCTTTAATATTGCCTGTATCCAGTATTTATACTATGAATGGATGTATGGTTATCTTTTCCTTCTTTTGACGAAGCTCTAATCCGGTAAAGGATTTTGGGGTCGTCACAGTTGGTATCAGATCCCAGTTACGGCCATAAGTGATTCATAAGGAAACACTGCCCGTAAGCTATATCCAGGAGTAGGGAATACTGCGGTATGTCCCAGAATTCCTCAAGGAAAGGGAATTTAGGAAGTTGGCTCTAGAATGGAAATACTAAGGCATGTTAATGGGTCCAAGTTTAAGGTTTTAGTAGAGTCAAGTTAAGATTAAGACTGCTTAGTAATAATAAGAGCAAACTAAGGCACCATCTTTTTAACTTATCGTTGCGTTTTGTTTTATTGAGTAGTTTAGAATTACTGACTCAAATTGTTTCATGTAGATGGCCAGAGATCGCTCTAGATCTCCCGCACTTTTTCGTAGGGTAGATAGCCCAGTTTTTAATGTTTCATTCGATGAGGAAGAGGAGCCTAGTGTAGAGTCTTCGTTGTTCACTCCTGCATTACCAGACAGGCACCAACCATCTCCAATGTAAGAGAGCCCCAGCCTTGCCCCAGCGCCAACACAAGAAGTCAGACCCTCTACCGTTCGTCGGGGACCGCGCATTCGCCACACAACACGGAAGAGTGTACGACATCATCATTTCAGCCGTAACCATGGTATGGCACAGGATGCCCCTACAGCAGGGCAGGATACTCCTAGACTCGCCTTGCCTTTACCTCGGGTGTCAGTACTATCCCACGACAGAATAGTATGTGAGTATGATGTAGAAGTTCACCATCGCCTAGTAGCTCGCACCATGACAGTTCGACGACAGGCTGCCACTATTACTAGGTTTCGCACAGCAGCATCAGCATGGCAATCCTCTTTTTGGTTGACTCAGAGCCTATACCATCGGTTGGCACTAGAGATCCATGCGCAGATGGTAGCAGCAGCAGCAGCTAATCCCATGGTGGCGTGTTTGGAGCAAATGAGCAACCACTGCGCACGCCGCATCGAGGAGACACATATACAATCTCGACATTGGGAAAAGGAGGCAGAACGTGAAGGATCATTGGATACAGAAGACGAGGAGGATTAGTTATAGAAGCTAATGTAAAATTTAAGTGGAGGTTATTTTGTGCTTGTTTTCAACTCCGTTGGGTAGTTGCGACTTTCACAGATGTATTTTGCCCAGATATTGTATTTTGACTTGTGTCGGGCTTAAGAATGTTTGAGGGCGATGTCTATGACAACCTCCTATGTACATGAATGACAAATATTTTGATGTATCTAAATGCTTATGTGTTGCTTAATGCTCTTCACTTTATTGAGTTATAAATTCTTGAGCCACATAAAGAATGGAATGTTTCATGGAGGATGTTTAACTCTTTACGTATATAATTCTATATTATGGCCAGAGGAAGGAGACTAGGAAGACCCGGAAGAAGAAATCTCCGTAACGAATTGTCAAGGTCTGAAAATTTAGAACATTTAGAAAGAGAAAACCAAACTGTTAATGCTGACGAAGTTGTCGTAGAAGATGACAACTTAGAGGAGGTGGTTGGGATGAACCGCAATCCTCCACATGTTCTACCACCACCCCCTGTTAATGACAATAATTTTGCCAACAACAATGCTATAGGGAATACAAACGATAACCCGCTAGCTCAATTTCTTCAGATTATTCGCGAGGCCGTGGCTGCGAACCAACCAGCTCCCCCACCACCGCAACCGCCAAGGCCTGCTGCCCGTGGTTCATGTATCCGAGAGTTCACTAGCATCAACCCGCTGACCTTTGATGGGAAAGGAGAACCCATTGTAGCACAATATTGGTTGGAAGAGATTGAGAAAGCCTTCGATTTAGTAGATGTGCCAGAAGATTGTAAGACTAAGTATGCGGCTTTCATGCTGAAAGAGCAAGCCAACCACTAGTGGAAAGGTGCCAAGAGAATGGAACTGACAAAAAGGGAAACTGCAAGGGACACCGATACAGTGATAACTTGGGAACTATTCACCCAGAAGTTCAGGGAAAATTTTTACCCCCTTAGTGTCTCCACTGCAATGGAGTTAAAATTTCTGAGCTTGAAGCAAGGATCCATGACGGTGGATGAATATGAGACAAAGTTTAATGAACTGATGAGGTATGCTCCTCATCAAGTAAGCGACGAAGGAAGGAAAGCCCGAAGATTTGAGCAAGGGTTGAACCCTTGGATCCTGAGGCAAGTAGCAATTTTCCAACTAGAGACCTTTGATGCAGTTGTGGAAAAAGCAAGGATCGCAGAATGGAGCAATAAGACGGTACATGAGTACAATCGAGAAAACAAGAAGGGGGATAGGAAGAAAGGGAATAATAAAGGAAACCATCAGAACTTTGGGGGTGTGATTGTGAAGAAGGAGGAAGGAAGCAACCATAATAGTAGTTTGATCAACAGTGGGAAGAGGAAATGGAAAAAGCAACCATCGGATGGCATTGCAAGGAGAACTACGGTATGTTCAAATTACGGAAAGAACCATGGCTCAACTCCATGTTTGAGGGGGAAAGATGTTTGCTTCAAGTGTCGCCAACCAGAACACTTCTCCTCAAACTGCCCAACATTGAATCCTGTCGCGGTCCCACCACAAGGGAGACCACAACAACAACAACTTCAGCAAAATAATAGACCGCTCGCTGCAGTAAGGACATGTTATAGATGTGGAATGGAAGGGCACATTTCTCCTGATTGCCCTCAAAAGAAAAGTGGCAGACCGATGCTAACAGGAGCCAACACCGTGCCAGTGCGACCACAAGCAAGGACTTACAACATGACGGTGCAAGATGTTGTGGCTTCTGATGATGTTGTGACAGGTACACTACTAGTGAACTCCATACCTGCACATGTGTTGTTTGATTCGGGTGCTACTCGCAGTCTTATTTTTGAACGATTAGTTAGTAGCATGCTAGTCCTGCCGGAACATCTAACTAATCCCTTAGAGGTAGTTGTTGCCAATCGCGAAGTAGTAAACATTTCTCATGTCTACCCCAATTGCACCTTGAAGATAGATTAGCATGAATTTCTTGCTTAACTTATTCCTTTTCCTTTGGGAGAATTTGACATAATATTGGGAATGGACTGGTTATTTAAGTACCAAGCTAACATTGATTGTAAAAAGAAGCAAGTAGTCCTACGATCTCCCCAGAGGGCAAAGGTTTGGTTCTATGGCACCAAGAGGGTGAAATCATCGCCATTCTTGACCATGATCCAAGCAAGGAAGATGGTTCGCAATGGTTGCGAAGCCTTCTTGGCTTATGTGCACGTTACCAACAAAGATGAAATTAAGATCGAGGATGTCCGTGTTGTTAAGGAATTTGGAGATGTATTTCCAGAAGAGTTGCCTGGATTACCCCCGGACAAAGAAATGGATTTTGAAATCAACTTGATCCCCGGTACCACGCCAATCTCCAAGGCCCCTTACCGCATGGCACCATCTGAGCTAAAGGAACTAATGAAGCAGTTGCAAGAACTCGTAGAACAAGGATTTATCAGACCAATCGTCTCACCATGGGGAGCGCCAGTGCTATTCGTTCGAAAGAAAGATGGATCGATGAGACTCTGCATTGATTATCGAGAACTGAACAAGGTCACAATCAAGAATAGGTACCCCTTACCGAGGATAGATGACCTTTTTGACCAACTCAGGGAGAGAGGTACTTCTCAAAAATTGATCTCTACTCAGGGTATCACCAATTAAAGATCAAGGAGGAAGACATACCGAAGACGACATTTCAAACTCGTTACGGCCATTATGAATTCTTAGTGATGTCTTTTGGATTGACGAACGCGCCAGCAGCTTTCATGGACTTGATGAATCGCGTTTTCAAACCATTCTTGGATAAGTTTATCATCATTTTCATTGATGACATTCTTATCTATTCGAAGACGTCGAAAGAGCATGTGGAACACCTAAGGACAACGCTGAAAACACTAAGAAGAGAGCAATTATTTGCCAAATTTTCTAAGTGTGAATTCTGGCTAAAGGAAGTGAAGTTTCTTGGTCATGTAATCAATAAAACTGGTGTCGCAGTGGACCCCAGTAAAATAGAAGCAATCACGAGGTGGCCTCGGCCAACTAACCCAACGGAAGTAAGGAGTCTCTTAGGATTGGCAGACTACTACAAGAGGTTTGTTAAAGACTTCTCCAAATTAGTTGTACCTTTGACGAACTTGACAAGGAAGACTGTGAACTTCAGTTGGACTTCTGATTGTGAGAAGAGTTTCCAGGAATTGAAGACGAGGTTAACTACAGCCCCTACTCTGACGCTACTAGATGACAAGGGAGAATTTGTTATTTACAGCGATGCATCAAAATAAGGACTTGGAGCAATTTTGATGCAGCATGGCAAGGTAATTGCTTCCTCAAGGCAGCTGAAGGATTGCAAAAAACGATACCCTATGCATGACATAGAATTGGCAGCAATCATTTTTGCGTTGAAGATTTGGAGGCATTACCATTACGGTGAGAAGTGAGAAATATATATTGACCACAAAAGTTTGAAGTATATATTTACGCAAAAAGAACTCAATATGCGACAAAGGTGTTGATTGGAGTTGATTCAAGACTATGACTGCTCCATCAACTACCACCCTGGGAAGGCAAATGTAGTTGTAGACGTGCTCAGCCATCGTGAAAGACTGAATGTGATAACCATCCAGGAAGATGTCATAAAAGAATTCGAACGCCTACAGCTGCATACACTTACCACTGCCCAAAGGATGGAAATAGAAGAAGAGATTCGAGCTCGGCCTCAATTGCACGACCTCATTAAAGTCGCACAAGGAGAGCATTGTGAAGAAAGGGACAGATTAATTAAGGAAGAGAAAGGCAAATGTCTCATGCACAACGATGGACTTTTACGATATGAAGGTTGAATGTGGATTCCTGCGAAAACTGAATTGAGACAAGAGCTCCTACACGAAGCCCACAACTCAAAATTCTCTATTCATCTAGGAAGAACGAAGATGTACCAAGACTTAAAGCAAATTTTTTGGTGGCCCAACATGAAGAGAGAAATAGCTGATTGGGTGAGTAGATGCTTAACATGTCAAAGGGTTAAAGCAGAACATCAAAAACCAAGCGGGTTGCTACAACCATTGGAAATCCCTGAGTGGAAGTGGGAATTTATCACGATGGACTTCGTAATTGGTTTACCAACCAGACTTGGAGGGATGAATGCCATTTGGGTCATAGTCGATAGATTGACCAAATCAGCACACTTTTTGGCTATAAAGTATACATACAAGATGGATCAAATGGTGAGGTTATATGTTAAGGAAATTGTGAGTCGACATGGAGTGCCAGTCTCCATTGTCTCTGATCGAGATCTGAGGTTTACCTCAAGGTTTTGGAAGAGCTTCGAAGAATATCTGGGAACAAGGCTAGACATGAGTACGACCTATTACCCCCAAACAGATGGTCAATCTGAACGCACAATTCAGACACTAGAAGATATGTTACAAGCTTGCGTTCTCGATTTCAAGGGGCATTAGGACAAACATCTACCACTGACTGAATTCGCTTACAATAATAGTTATCATGCCAGCATTGGCATGGCACCATTCGAGGCATTGTATGGTCGGAAGTGCAAAACTCCACTTTACTAGAATGAAGTGGGAGAGCGAAGGCTAATCGGACCAGAGATAGTCCAACAGACTTAGGAAGCGATCAAGGTGATCAGAACAAGAATGAAGGCTTCTCAAGACCGACAAAAGCAATATACTGATCAACACAGGAAGGACCGAACCCTAGAAATTGGAAGTTATGCATTATTGAAAGTATCACCCTGGAAAGGTGTAATGCTTTTTGGCAAGAAAGGAAAATTAAGTCCTCGCTATGTGGGACCATTTGAGATATTGAGGAAGATTGGTGAAGTGGCCTATCAATTGGCACTGCCATCAACTTTAGGCCACGTGCATGATGTATTTCATATATCAGTGTTGCGTCCTTATAAAGACGACCACAGAGGAATAATAGACTATCAACCGATAGATCTGCAACCGGATTGAAGGTATGAAGAGGTCCCTGTCCAGATATTAGATCAACAGGTTAAAATGCTTAGGAATAAAGAAATTCCTTCTGTAAAAGTGTTATGGAGGAATCATAGTGTAGAGGAAGCTACTTGGGAGCTTGAAAGCGCTATGGTTGACAAGTACCCCCATTTATTTGTTAGCTAAGTTTTGAGGACGAAAATTTTTTAAAGGGAGGAGGATGTGAGAACCCGAAAATGTCAATGAATTTTGTTATGAGATTTATTTATTTTATGTTATTTCTGCATAAAGGTTTATTTCCTTATTGGGTATAAATGATGAAATTATATTTTCTTATAAAAATTCAATGGTAATATGATGTCCAAAGGATTTTAAATGTATTTTGAAGCTCACGTATTTAAAAGATTATTATATTCACGAATTGTCTTGTGAGTGTGTGTTCACGCTGGAAAGGACTCACCAAGTGTGAACAGGTTTAGCTACAGTACCCGTTTTTATTTTAAAACCTAACTGTTGGGAGACAGTAGCATTTAATGTGCTTCACCTCCATCAGTACCCTAGAGTGGGCTATGATAAACGACCGATGGGCACTAGCAGCCGTTGCAACCACCCTTTTTCTCACCAGTCACTTCTTTTCTTTTCATAGCCAACGACTTATATCAAATAAATCCGACGGCCATTGTTGCTCAACAGGTGATATATATATATATATATATATATATATATATATATATATATATATATATATATATATATATATCACGTTGGTACAACCCTAGCCCCACTTTCATAAACTTCTAAACAGTATACCATTAAATCCAAGCTTACTCTCAAAACAACTGTCCTTTTTGGAAAAACAACTAGAGCTTTTAACTTAAGAGCATTTCATTAAAGTCTTGCTCTATTTCTTACACTTTTGTTCTGTCATACATACCACGTTTAATACCTTGTTCATTTATTTCCAAAAGTATGATTTGATGCATGTTTTTAACACCTAGAGTTAATGTCATTTATTTCAAAAAGCAACCCAAGATGAGTATAAAAATGTTGACAACCACCTGGTAGACAAACCTTTAACTACCAAAACATTCTCTTGTCGGTAGTTACAATCCCAAGCTTGAGTATTCTTCAACCTGAGTTTGAACCCTAAACCATGTCTAGGAGGGCATGCAGACCATAGGAAATGTTATGTATCACTAAGAGAATAAAGAGTTTTGACCTAAGTATGGTTGTGGTTAAGAACACCACCCATGGAGGAGTCAGGAAGGCACCACTGTATCTGAGACAAGTATTAACTTAGTCCCCGACAAGCTAAGTTTAGTCTCTGATGACGTCAGTCTTAGTCTCCGACAGGCTAAGTTTAGTCCCTGATGACGTCAGCCTTAGTCTCCGACAGGCTAAGTTTAGTCCCTGATGACGTCATCCGTAGTCTCCGATGAGTTAAAGTGAAGTAATTCCCTGATGTACAGTTTGTTTTTGAAACTATAAAATATTATTTTCTTAAATTATTTTAAGATGTTTTAATTAATTATTTAGCCTCAACAGTTTTTATATCAAGTTGAGGCATTAAAAAGTTTAAGAACATCATATGTGCATTTTCTCCCATACTGTAACCAAGTTATTAAATTCATCTTGTGATATGTATATTTTTATAGAATTTTTCACTCACGAGTAAATTGAATTTGATTGAGTGCAAAGGACCGAGGCAAGTATATACATTCAATCTGATGCTTATTTCAATTTAACGCAGTATCATTTGATTCAATATGCGTGCAAGTCTTTGATTATATGTTTCAATTATTTTTACAAATGAGCATGTTATGCTTTAAATTCCGCTAGCATGATATGAATGATAATGCATGGATATAACTGAGCTTTGATTTTCAGCTATTTTTAATCTTATATCTGTGCAAACAAATGAGAACGATATGTCCCTTAAATGGGTTATGCCACATGGTTGGCTAGAGGAAAGGAAAGGTGTTGATTTGTTCTTCACCTGACCTAGAGGAATTATAAGTGACTACGTACGTTCACACGAGGAAGGATCATGCAGTCATAGTTAGGCCAGCTGTGTACTGTATGGTTAGTAGATCCAACGGGTTTAGCCTCCGATGGATATTTTGAGGAAGTGTACACAGGTACATACCTTCCTTTCTTCAATAAGGATTACACGTTGCTTATCATCAGTAATCCTTAAGATTCTTCAAAGATTTTCGAGGCATTAGTATTGTTTCACTAAGCTTCACAAACAAAATTGAACTTCTTTAAATATTTTAGATTATTCCTTTAAATTGTTTATATACTTGCTAGGCGTAAATCGCTCACTCTTGTTGAACTTAAATGTCTTGCAGGACACAATGTAAAGGATGAACCCTCTAATAAAGGGAAAGCAAAGATGATCGACTACTAAGTTTTTTTTTTTTTTTTTATAACGCTGAGGAAGGAAGGAAGATGTTAGAAGTTGTAATGATCTTGGACTTGTAATTTATAAAGATTAAATAGCTTCCACTGTAATTGTATTATTTTTGGGTTGTAATAACTCTTTAATATTGCCTCTATCCAGTATTTATACTATGAATAGATGTATGGTTATCTTTTCCTTCTTTTGACGAAACGCTGATCTGGTAAGGGATTTTGGGGTCGTCACAATGCTAGTTTGTTTAAAAATTTATTTTTATTATTTAATGTCTTAACATCTAGAAAAATTAATTATGAGATAAGAAGATATATGTGTTTAAATAAGAATTTTTGAGACATGTAGTTACATATTTTGATATATGATTTTGTGTAGTAGTTTGGGATTAGTTTATGTTTAGATGAGAGGGAATTCACTTTTAAGATTTTATATTTGTATTAAAATGCGTATTAAATCCTTATTTACTATTATATTTAAAACTCTGGAATTTGTACAAAATTAATTATGACATATGAAGATCATGTTTGAAAAAA
>CM025780.1:10865087-10936737 GCA_014636745.2 Centella asiatica | reverse complement strand
TATATATATATATATATATATATATATATATATATATATATATATATATAAAAGTCGATACTTACTATTATATAAAGTAATATATAAAGTATAATTGAAGATACACGTGATATGTTAGAATAATATAAATTCAAGTGTTTATAAAAGGGGTTGAATATAAACACTACAAATTTTTTATCCTTTTAGAACTTTTAAACTCGACTAGAATTAACTATGAGATCAGAAAAACTATTATGAATTTAAAATGAACACACAAGTATTCAAGTTAAAAAAGTTATATTAAAACTTGATGTTTTCTGGAAATCTGGTTAATCACAAATGTGATTAATCAGTTATAATTTTGTAATGACTTGCAACTTTTTTTCTCACACTTACAACTTTAAATTTTCTTTGAATATTTCTCTCAAGATATATTACAAAGTTTCTCTCTAGTGTTATTGTGTGCTTATTGATTTTTTCGCACTATCTTTCCGTGTAACAACTCTTCTTTTTGTATAGCAGATTTTGTAGTGAACTAATGTGCTGGACATGCTGTTTTTTCAATTTAACCGCATATATGTCACATCGATGTCCTTTAGGAGTGATGTGTCAGACTGCTGTTGACTTTTGTTGTTTCTTTTTCATCTCCTGATTTTTGAGCATTTAATGATCGAAAGTTGTTATTGAATTACTAAACTTCAAGAAATATCTTTCAAATTATATCTCTTGCTTCTTGAACAAGTTTTAATGATTCGCGTGTAAGACTTGATAACGAGTGAATACAGTCATAACTATCCCCTGATAGCAAACCCTGATATTGACTTGTTTAGTGCTTCTGGATCCCCTGATGACAAGTCCTGATGAAAACTTGATCAGTGTTTCATACTTCACTTGTGTTAATCTATTTTTGTAGAGCTAGCCAAATGCTTCTTGATCCCTTGATGTTAAGACTTACTTGTATCTGCTGATGACTTCCACTGATGTAATGTTTAGCATTTCCTCTGATGGTTTCCCTTAATGGGTTGATCTTTCAATGCGATTCCTTAATAGGTTCCCTTGACGGATTGTTCTTTCACTGTCATCGCCGATGTGTTCCCCTGACGGGTTTTACTGATGTAGTATTTCAGGATTCCCTAGACGGGTTGATCTTACACTGTCATCCTCTAATGGATTCCCCTGATGAATTCTTTTTCAGACACTGACAGATTTAATCATTGATGCTTTGTTAACTTTGTTTGAATCGTCTGATATGCAGAATACTCGAATACTCTTAAGTAACATCAGACATATCCTCTATACTATCAAGTCCTTTAGAAACTTTCATTGACGACTTGTCTAGTGTAAAACAGTTTATCCCTGATGATTAAGTTGATCATCAGTTAATGCAAAACTTGTACAAATATATTTAAATTTATAAAACACTTTGAATATTTACAAATGCACAATCAAACTCTAATCAGCATCGTTTACCTAAACATGATATATACATATATGTAACAAGTATCATGCATAAAAATTTGACTTACCAAATAACAATGACGATATACATTTTTGTAGTCTTTTTATTTAAAAGAATGAGTCAATAAAATATGACTATATGAGTATATGTAGTTTTTTCATGATATATAAATAATTTAAGTTGCCGAGATGGTTTGGATAGTGTTGGTACTCGGTAGTTTTGCTTTAAAATCTCAAAAGACGTAATTTTACCAGTTAAACAGCTTACAGGTTACCATGTTTCAAATATTAAATAATAAATATGTGGTTTATATATCTTTAAACTTATTTGTGGCTTATATTAATTTGAGTGTACTTACACCTAGGAGTACACAAGACTTACCCGTGAAAAAGAGGAGAAGAAATGTCACTCAACTTTGGGAGAAGAGAGGAGTGATGGACTGATGAGAGAGAGAGAAAAAAGAAAGAAAAAGTTAGAATGTCAAATGGTGAGAGAGTTACAGACCAGAGTACTACGTGGCTATCTTCAAAGCGGGTCCAATTTATATTTTTCACTCATATCTTCCAATTTCTTATTTTATATATCAAAAGAAAAAACAAAAAATTGTTATTATTAGACTGACCCAACCAGATAATATATACAACAATTATAAAAAATTTAAAACTAAAAAGTAAGTATAGATTAAAAAATGCTAAACAAAACATAAAGATTAAGAAATCTAATTAATATTTCTTAAAAGAATTATATATTAGCTACTCTCTTCCTCTCAAAATTAGAGATGCAATATCATTTGTTACATGAATTTGTAAAAGTATAAAAATATAAAATTTTAAATTATCTTTGTGTCTTTCATGATATTTCACTTTGAAATTACTAAAATAAAAAATTTTACTTCAATTTTAAATTATAAAATTTTACAAACGTATTTTATATTAATTAAGATGCATATTTAATTTTAAAACGAAGGAGGAGTAAACCAAGGTTTAATGAATGAAATGTAAATGTAATATTAAACTTGAAGCGTTCAAAGAGTTTAATAATACAAGTACAAAGTAATACAAAGTAATAGATAACATTAACATATATTTCATCTATATACAGTTTAAATTCTAAAAAAAGTGATAAAGTGGGCTTTTATACTAGTGCATTTATATAATTAAAAGAAAATATTATGGAGGAGTTTCAAAGGATCCGAGAAAAAAATGCAAGAGACACTAAGAGAACCACATAAAAGTACAACCTCAAGATACGGTTAAGCACTTTTTTTGTCCCAAAATAAAATTTAGGTTTCAACTCTCCCCTCCTCCCAGGCCTGTTAATATTGATCAAGCTCTCCGTCAATCCTCTGTATGTACCCATTGGGATATTTATGTTGTTATAGAGAAAATACCAAAAGATCAAATAATCCCATGGGGACATGCATGTCTTTAAGCGTCAACACCACCTTCCTCAAGAAAACCAAGCAAATAGACTCTCCCTCACCGCCTGGAGCTAGGCGGCCACCATCTCGGTTTTCGCGACCCATCACGGTGTTGCAAGACCCTTCCGGTTATGACATTTTCAGCCATTACCGGTTGGGAAGAGAATTAGGTAGGGGTGAGTTTGGGGTCACATATGAATGTGTGGATATTAGGACAGATGAGAAGGTGGCATGCAAGAAGATTTCCAAGGACAAGCTGAGGACGGAGGTTGACATCGAAGATGTGAGGAGAGAGGTTGAGATCATGAGACATTTGCCAACTCATCCGAATATTGTAACGTACAAAGATGTTTATGAGGACAAAGAGGCTATTTATTTGGTAATGGAGCTTTGTGGAGGTGGCGAGCTTTTTGATAGGATTGTTGCTAGGGGTCATTATAGTGAGAGAGCCGCGGCTCACGTCACAAGGACCATGCTCGAGGTTGTTAAGGTAATTAACCATTATATATATATATATATATATTTAATTTCAACATTATAAACGTAATTGCATGAAAAGTTTAGGCATTGGAGGAGGCTCAGATTAAAAAGAACGAACTCATATATATGGTGCCCTCTTTTCAAAATATTAATTAGCTTCTATTGTGAACTTTTTTCATGATTCGAAATTATCGTAAAGATGCCTCTAGCTCGTTTATAAAAAATAGTGTAAATAAGAGCTTCATTTTTTATTTTTTATTTTTGGTAGGAACATAGGAGTTCCACTTCTCAAAGTTAAAGGAAAGTTTTCTACTTAATAGAAAATCATTTCCTTCAAAGTTTCACTCCGACATTGACTACAGATAAATAATCATTTTCTTCTACTTTATCCATTAATGACTTTTAATCTTTGGTTTTTATTGCACAATAAATTCACATTCAATGTAAAGATATGGAAGGATATTCTTGTGAATTTGAGGACCGGCCATTTGCTTGATTTAGAAATAAATTTTAAAAACTTGATTATAGTTGTAGAATTTCAGTACTCATTGGATCTCATCTAGCTATAGAAGGGTTTTTCGTATTTCTTACCCTGCTGCGTCTGAGCCGTTCTCTATGTGTGTGATAACGAGCTTGTTTTTTGTTTTTAATTTTTTTCCACGAAATCCTTCTTACTATTAATAACTCAATTCTCACATAATCTACCCGACAAAATTTGATTCTTGACTTAGGTCATATATACCCGACAAAGTTTGATTCTTGACTTAGGTCATATATCAGGTGCTTCTTTGCCACCTATACAAAGTATGGTTAAATATGTGATTATTAATTTAACAAAAATTATGTTAATTAAGATAAATATGATTACAATGAATTGAATTACAATTGCTTAATTACGGCAGTATTAATCATTGTTATTTGTGTTCTGTGCAAGATTTTTATTACTTAAATCATTATAATTAGGTAATCACTTCATCATGTCATATGTAACTGTATTTTGATTAAAATTGTCTAATTTGATATTGATTGTTCATTAAGTGTAATTATGATTTGAATGTATCATCGAATTAGACTTAATATAGTAAAAGATAATTATTATTTACATTTGATTTTAATGAACTAAACTGTGATTGTTTTAATTAGGTTAGTTTTAATCATCCATTGATTATGTTTTATGTATTTATTCTTTAATTTAAGTCATAATAATTAGATCATTGTTTAATTATATTATATGTAATCAAGTATGTGATTATAATTGTTTGATTTAATATTGATCGTATAATTAAGCATATATGATTTTGCTTTATGTTTAGATAATATGTATTGATATTAAAATATAACTAAAAATACAATATCCAAATATTATATGGAGTAAGGCAATGTTTGATTGTCTATCAACTTCTCTTATTTGACATCTTAAGTGGTAAAAAATGTAACTTGTTCGATGAATAAAGTTTTGACATCTGAATGTCTCTTCATATTTTTTGATTGGTAATAGAAGAAATTAATGTTGATTCATTAATAGATATCTATTATTGAGAATTTCAACAAAGATATGATCATTAAATTTATAGAAATATTATTTTATAAGATTTATTACATAAACTAACTTGAAAATTAATTTTACTTTGATAATAATTCTCTTAATTTTAGTTTTAATGTTATTCAGATGTTAATAATAATTTTATTATATATCAAACAAATTTTCTAATTGAGATTCAAAAACTTTATACTATATAGATATTATAATGATTTAGACATAATCACTAAGTTTTATCAAATACAGCCTAAGTAGTTATATGACAAAAGATGATGTTGTTATGTCCATCGGATTAATTATACCACGTAAATTGAGTTGGAAAGGGTTAGCGGATTCAGATAGTCAATTCCCTAAACAGCTCATCCAAGATATTATTTACTCCATTTTAAAATTAGAAATATGTTTTTAAAATAACGATTTTAAAGATAACTTTTATTTTTTAAATGTATCATTATTATCATGTTACTTAATAATAATAAGAGTTATGGTAAATATCACAAAATATAAATGTAGTAAAGTTAATTAAAATAGTTGAATTGTGAAATGTTATTAAGGACCGTTTTACTTTTTATAGTCCAAAAATAAATATATATTTTTAATTTTGTAACAAGTAAAAAAAAATATGTATTTATAATTTTAGAATGGAGGGAGTATATGCAGAGTTATGATAGATATATGAGAAATTTAAGGTTATCATCTCTTGTAACATATTAGAACTATTCAACTGCATATGCTACAGGCATGTATTATATTTCTCTACTTAATATGGTTATTTCTCGGTTCCATAATAACATCAGCTTAATTAATTAAGCAGTGCTTCATATTGTATCTCTTAATTAATGTCTCGGTTTTATCTACTAGTTTCCTAAAAAAAACTATTGAAAAATGTAGGTCTGCCACGAGCATGGTGTAATCCATCGAGACCTAAAACCAGAAAACTTTTTGTACGCAAATGAAAATGAAAATTCTCCATTGAAGGCGATTGATTTTGGTCTCTCCATATTCTTTGAGCCTGGTATGTATGTTATGTTTCTCCTCCACATAATAAGTTCAATTTATGAAGCTTGTATCAAACATATATACTCCATCTATCATTGCTTTAAAACTTTTAGAGAGAGAGAGAGAGAGTCATATTTACTTACAATTTTATGAAAAATGGAGATAATGTCTGACGAAACTATTATGAATTTTGTGATGTTACAATACAATTAATTATAATAAGTCAGTTTTTAAGTGAGGAAGAGAGCGTAACTTACCGTGAACTGTCTTAATCTTTTAATTATCAATGAATTATAGGTCAGAGTTTCAGCGAAATTGTTGGAAGTCCTTATTACATGGCTCCTGAAGTGCTAAGACGAAATTATGGACCAGAAGTAGATATATGGAGTGCAGGTGTTATCCTTTACATCTTACTCTGTGGAGTTCCTCCTTTCTGGGCCGGTCAGTTAAAATTCTCTTTCCCACCTCTTTCAATAATTGGTTTGAGTTTTAGGATGAGAAACAAACAATTAATATATCAACTTTTCAGAAAAGCAGATATCACAGAAAAATAAAATAGTGTAGAAAAAGACTTCCATCATATATATAGTGATGTGCTTGTAACAACCATATAAGATGAGTTTAGAAATATACATAAATTCATTCATTTCATTCCCATGTCATTTCATTCCATCGAACCAGGCCTAACTTCCATCACATATGCACTACTACTGAAATGTCACCAAGTATTTGAATCCTTAAACAAACTTTGGGCATGGTTATTAATTCTAAGTGCAGAAACTGAAGAAGGAATTGCTCATGCAATTGTCAAGGGTGAGATAGATTTCAAAAGGGAGCCCTGGCCAAAAGTTTCGGAAGATGCAAAAGAACTTGTGAAGGGTATGCTTGATCCCAATCCATACAACCGCCTTACCATTGAAGATGTACTCGGTATGTAATTTTATACAATTAAACATGTATATATACGTAAGAATCTTCAATGATCCCTAGCTTCATCTCAAAATCATAGTCCACTTCTTTCTAAAGCGTCCAACAGTGAGAGCCCATCTATAGAATCAATGCATCAAATCTCGTAACACAAAAAGTAAAGTGTGACCTTAACCATTGAGAAATGAAGGTAAACTTTTTTTCATAAACTTTGGAAGTCAAAAAGTGGACTCTAATTTTGGGATTTTAAGTACTGACAATATAAGTTATCATTTGTATTAATCAGTTTAACTTTAAATGGTCCAAGAACATCGTTGGATCCAAAATGCACATAAAGTTCCAGATATTCCTCTAGGGGAGCATGTCAGAACGAGAATCAAACAGTTCTCGTTGATGAACAAGTTCAAGAAAAAGGTTCTCAGAGTAAGTTGCAGATGTAGAAGATGTTAGATATCCTCTTTGCGTTAATGTCTTTTGTCCATTAAGGATAACTCCCTCTTTTTTTTTTTTTTTTTTTTTTTTTTTTTTTTTTTTTGTTTGTGTGTAGGTGGTAGCAGCAAGCTTGCCAGCTGAGCAAATTGATGGCATCAAAGAGATGTTCCATACGATGGACACCGACAAAAATGGAAATTTAACGTTTGAAGAGCTAAAATTTGGTCTAAATACTAGTGGTCAACATGTTCCTGATCCTGATATCCAGATGCTTATGGACGCTGTAGGTTTTTGCTTCGCCTTTAAAACTACTCCATCTGTTTTAGAGTTAGAGATAATTGTCTACATGAAGACTTCTAAGGCATCTTTAGATTTGCTAATATACCCTAGGTTTTATATATATATATAAATATATGTACACAAAATAATGGTTAATAATGATCATTCTAGTAAAATTTTAACCAATCATATATGGAACTGTGCCACTTTAGATATTTTGAATTGGAAATATAAGTCTAATTCTAAAACAGATTAGTGAGAATATTGCATCTCTAGATTCATA
The DNA here is from genome assembly GCA_014636745.2 of Centella asiatica. Taxonomy (NCBI): domain Eukaryota; kingdom Viridiplantae; phylum Streptophyta; class Magnoliopsida; order Apiales; family Apiaceae; genus Centella; species Centella asiatica. The sequence continues at coordinate 10,928,939 of CM025780.1, read as the reverse complement.
ATGGAGACACTAACAGCATTGTCCCTTGCATTTATTACTTCTGGTTTAGCTCATAAATATAGTGTATGTTCTGTTTTACTTGTAGTGATACGTTTCAAGTTTACTTTTCTTGAATTAATTGGATCCTTGATTTGTGCAAATATTGTTAAATGAAATGAAGGCTGATCTTGATGGAAATGGAACATTGAGCTGTGAGGAGTTTGTGACAATTGCGGTGCACTTGAAAAGGATTAGCAGTGATGAACAACTCCTCCAAGCATTTCACTCGTTCGACAAAAACAAAAGTGGTTACATTGAGTTTGAAGAGTTGAGAGAAGCTTTGTTCGACGAACATCTTGACCCCAACAGTGAACAGGTTATCCATGACATCATATTTGATTGCGATCTCGATAAGGTGGTTTTCTCAATCCTCTCATTAACCATCTATTCACTTTATGACTTAACTATGACCATAAGAAAGTACACAAAGTAATGATCGTCAATTTGACAGAAATAAGCAAAAATTGAGCGGGTAATATGGAAAAATAATCTTTAAAATCCTAATTCTAATATCATGTTGTAATGAGAAAAAATATAAGCTGCAGGATGGTCGGATCAGCTACCAAGAATTCGCAGCCATGATGAGGACAGGCATGGATTGGAAGTTGGCGTCTCGACAGTACTCGAGAGTAATGCTAAATGCACTTAGCATGAAAATTTTCAAAGACAAATCTATCCAAATAAAAGAATGAATCAACTAATGCACATCCTTCATCGAAAATTAAATCTTAAGCTGGTTGTGCCTTATAAAACCCATTCTGCAAATAGTGAAAGGAGAGACAGTTTTGCATTTGGTTGGCTCCTCTTGCTCGAGCTATAGTTAAAGCGGCCATTGGAAAAGAAAATAATATAAATTGTGTCTTGCGTCCAACAAATACAAGAGAAGTTGGCTTATGTGAGAACCATCAATTTATGTTTATCGATGTTAGAGCAAATTAGGACCATTTAATTGGAATCAGCCATTACTATATTGTCGCGCCAGGGAAAATTGGCTGGGGTTGAATTTAATTAAAATAATTATTTTAAATTTATGCGATATTAAAAAAGTTTATTAATTACAAAGCTGCTAGTTGGTATTAATGTTTAAAGAAAACGATATACCAACTCATACTATTTAATTTTTTAAAACAATTAATCGTGAACTCTTTTGAATTTGGTGACTTTTTTGTCCATTAAATAGAAAATTCTAAGTTAGGAGTCTTGATTATGTGAGGTGAAGGTGTTAAGCACCCTTTCCATCCATGGTTATGTGGTTGCCACTATTATCTCTCCTTTAATTAATATTTAATATTTACATTTAATTAATAGAAATTAAATGTAAATATTCAATTTGAAAATTACCAAAATTGATTAAGAAAATATTTAATTTAGAAACTTATAAGAAATATATTATTAGTTAAGAAAATTGCCTATCTGAATTAATAATTGAAATATTACAAATTTATTATTTTACAGATCCTAAAAGCATTAATGACAAAGATATTGATTGAGATTTATTTATGAAATAAAATTAAAGATGAAAAACCAATTGTGGAATTTTTAATTTAGAAAATACTTAAATAATACTAGTTGCATACAATAAATTATAAAAATTTGATTAAGAAAATATTTAAATTAGAAATTTATAAGAAATTTATTACTAGTTAAGAAACTTTTCTATTTCAATTAATAATTGAAATATTAGAAATTTATTATTTTAAAGATCCTAAAAGCATTAATGAGAAAGATATTGATCGAGACTTAATTATGAAATAAAAATAAAGACGAAAAATCGATTTTAGAATTTTAATTTCGAAAATACTTAAATAATACTAGTTGCTTACAATTAATTATAAGAATTTGAGAACATAGACAAAAAATTTATTTTATATTTTTAACTAAAGTAAAGATTAAGAAAAAAATTATTTTGATTATTTTGAATTTTTTTAATATGTATTAAATTAGAAAAAGCCTACTAATATATGAAACAAAACAATAAACAAACTCAAAAAAGTAAAACGAATTTTATATTTGAAATCTACATATTTTTCCATGGGATTGTGAAGGTTTTGATGACTTAAGAACAAGATTTATTTTGGTTTAAAAATTTTTAAAGAAACTTCTACCGGTTTTTTGAGAAACAAACAAAAAATTTAAATTTCTAACGAAAACTAAGAAAATATTTTTCTCATTTTTTTTACAGAACATGCGTGCAGGAAATGCATGAAAGAGAAGAAAATATTTTGTTTTGAATTTTTTAAATTTGTTTAATAATTATTACACAATAAAACCTACTGTTCATAACATGATCGTCATAGAATTAGTGTAGAAACAATTTTTTGAATTTTAGATTTCAAATCCATGGATGTTTCTAGTGAACACATGATCATCATTGAAGTAGTGTAGAAACAATTTTTTGAATTTTAGATTTCAAATCCATGGATGTTTCTAGTCGTTTGAGAATTTTTGGAGAAGAAGACGAAGACGAACAACAATTATCAAATAAATTGATGTTTACCAATTAATTAATAATGCACAAAATATAAATCCAAAAATTATGAAATTTAAATTTAGATATCTACATAATAGAAAAAGTACAACACAAAAAGCAGAACGAATTTTAGATGTCTTATGAATTGTTTATGATTTAATGAAGAAAATAAGCATATAGGAACAATATAAAATAAAAATAAAAAGCGAAATAAATAAATTCGAATCGTAAAAGTACCTTTAATGCGAAAAAAGTACATCAAATTTGAGTTCTCTTTTACAATTTTGAGACTTAAAAGCAAATCAAGTATTGACTCTTCACTTGTAGATATTAAAAATATCTTTAAACTAATTAAAACTAATATTTTGTGTAAAAGAATGAGAGAAAATATTTATTCAAAAGAGTGGAATATAATACTCAATTGAGGTGTGCTTGGAGGCGAAAAGATCATGAGTAATAGGAGAGTTCCTATGATTATTACTTGGGCAAAAAGTTGATCCAAAATAAGATTGGAATGTTGAAAATTAAAAAAAAAAAAAACAAAAAAAACAACCCTGTTGGCCACCTAGTTGATCGGTCCAGTCCAAATCAGGTCTAGTCCGGTTAGGGATGGCCCTATCGATTGAATCAAGCAGACTTTTTATTTATTTTTTATATTTTAACCACCTGAAGAAATGACATTGTTTTGGCATTGTGCGGCGTTGTTTTGGAATAAGATCGCACCATGTGCGTGTGGCTTATTATGTTTTTCCTCAAAAAAATTTCCCCCTCGCGCGACTCAAACCCAGGTCCTCCTACTGAGCCCACAACCAAGCACACCACCACGAACTGCTATGTTAGTCCTGGTGATTTAGTTTTAATCCTACAAAAAGTTTATTTATAAAAATTTAGTTAGTAATTAACTAATTAATAATTAATTAATTAATTATATATATACTTCGTCCGTCCCATAATAAACATCCTAGTCTGAGTTTGGAAGTCAAACTAATCGATTTTAAAATCAAAATTACTAATATTCTACAAAGATATAGATAACAAAATGTATATCACATTAAAGTTCACAAATTTAGCGACAAGACCAAATTTTTATAATTTTTAAAATATAAATATACTTGTCAAATTTTAAAGTAAAAAATTGGTCAATTTGACCATCAAAGATAAATTAGGACATTTAATTTGGGACCGAAGGAGTATTATATTGTCCTGATGAGACAATCTAAAACTTGTAGAAAGATAAATTTATAAACAATTGTCTTTATTGAATAACAATTGATTACAAATTCTGACAATCACAAATCAATTGTCAGCTTCAATTTCTGTACTTTATATATATAAATCTAAGAAAACATACAACTTCTAATACAACTTTGTAAATTTAATTACAACTTCCAAATCTGAATCGTAATTCAACTTCTAATCCTATTCAATAATGATTTTTCTATGTACAATTGAAATAGGTACATTCATCCAATTACACGAAGAAAAATTATATCTCTAGTTAGTTTTTTAACCACCTTCGTCTTCAAAAATATCTTCAACATCCACGTCGAAGTCAACTTCTAATTTAAATAGAACTATATACTGCATCAGAGAGTAATTTTTACTTTAGTCTCTAACTGCTTCAACTTTAGTCTCTGATCAAATATGTTTAGTCATCGACAACTTAAGCTTAGTCTTCGATGAATTAAGCTTAGTCTCTAATGAATTAAGCTTAGTCTCTAATGACTTAACCTTAGTCTCCGATAGCTTGAGCTTAGTTTTTGATGAACTTTCCCTAGTTTTCGATAAGACTAAACAATCTCTAACTTGTTGAATTTTCTAATGCAATTCTGGTAGTGTCTTTTAATACAAATTAACTTACTCTTTTATAAAAAAACATATTACAATAATCAGAGAGTACACTACCAGCTACAAAAACTCAAATGCTATAAACTAGCACTAACTGTATATTTGTATTTCTAAGTATTCTAAGTACAATCATCATCAAATATTATAAAACTTAACAATCTCTCCCTATTTATGATTATCAAAGTGATAAACATAAATCAAGGTTGATGATGATGTCAAAACTCAAAAAATTACAAGAATAACTTAGAATCAAAAATTTAAAGAATATTTTAATTATAAATGTACCTAAACTAAGATCTTTGATCTTAAATTCAGCTTCAGCAAGACTTAGGTTTAAATCCTATAAGTTTGGCTTCAAAAATAAATATCATAGCTACAACTTCAACTCTTCTTTTTGTTGATTTCTTTGACCTTCTCTTCCAACAACTTTCTGAACTTGATCTCATCTTCATCAATTGAACACTCGAGTAAAGCAATTAATCCTTCAAGTTTACCTTTACTTGATTTGTTGATTTGTTTGTCATAGTCAAAGAAAACAACATCTCCATGAAAGTTATCATACAACAATCTAAAAACAAGTGGAGGAGTTTAAACTTGTGGCAACTTAATTAATTTCTCTAACACCTTAATCTCCTTTTGAATTTGCCTCTTGAATTCCAGATTAAGTACAGAATTTTCAGGTACAACATACAACAACCACTACAAATCTTTGAATGACCTCATCTTCAGGTTTGGCTTATTTAGACGCAGAGTCTCTCCATCCTTTTAAATGACTTCGAGATACTCCTTGTCATTTCCATCCTTTTTAAGATTAATGGCTCTAACACTCTTCTTAAATGCTTCCTTCATTTTAGACGTGTTAGCCGTTCTAATCCTGGAGATTTTACTACTTGGGACTAGTTTAGATGTTTGAGTGTTGAACATAGTCACCAAAGCAGTTTTAGGTTTCTTTTGAGGTTCACTCATCACTAGCTTCCTCCTGGAACTTCTCTTAGTCTGCTCAATCTCCTTATTTCTCCTTCTAGTCTCTGCAGACTTTTGAGCTCTTGTTTCCTTTGTCACTAGTGCCTTTTCCCTTGCTGCTTCCTCTTCCCTTGCTGCTGCCATCTCCTCTTCATTTTGTAATTCCTGAGCATATAATGCATCAGTCTCCACCAATTTATGCTCTTGAGGAAAAACTAACTCTATTTTTTCATCCACTATTAACTCAACTGGAGTGGGAAAGTGAGTAATGTTCATGGCATCCCCTAGTAGCTTAGGTTGTCCTGGTTAAGTAGACTTTGTCTTCTTTGGCTCCTCAACCAGAATACCCTTGCCTTTGTCTTGTTTGGTGCTTGTGACTATTGCAATGGAAGGAGAAACTGTTGTTGTTGTTGTTGCTGCTGCTGGAATACTAGACTTGATGGCTGCAACAAGTTATCTGTTTGTATCTTGAAGTCTTGTTAGTTTAGCCATCAAACTAGCCAAGTGTGTGGCCTTAAGGACAACTTCTTATTGTTGAACTTGGACTGTAGGCCTTGTCTGACTACTCTCCCCCTTTTTGACACTAGCATGTAAAGGTGAAGGAGAAGCAGTAGCCAGTGCATGAATTGCCTGATGAAGAAGTTGTGTGAGGTTTTGAAGGTCAAGAGAAAATTTATCTTGTTTCTGCAGAATAGACTGGACATTTGATTCCAGTGCTTGAAGCCTCCTCTCAGTTATGGATTGCTCCCATAGACATATTTCAATGGAATTAAGCGTCCGCCTGGGAAGGTGACATTCATAGCACTGTCACATTTTATTTGTCTCCATCTCCATTATGGTCTCAACATTCTGGAGTGCAGCCTTGAGACTGTTGATCAAGAAGTGCTGGAACTTCATGTGTTTCTTGTCGGTTTTGATCAACTCCTCATAGATTACACGTGGTGTAAGTTCAGCTGCTCTAGTCCCTAGGGTGGTCAAATAATCTTGACGAAGTTGGGCAGCTACTTCATCTAGTGTGTTTATGTAGCTTGCATCCAACCAAGCATCCACATTTTTGTCTTCAATCTTAACAGACACAAGTTCACTTGCAAGTCTTGTTTTCATGGTTGACATTTGATCTTATTGTTGTTGAAGTCCATAAAAGATTTCAAAATTATCATTAGACATATCAGCAAGTAGTTGTAGAGTTACATCCCCTAGATATGAGCTTCCCCCAGTTTCCTCTAATTGTTCAATTGTTGTTAGAGCAAAGGAAATATGAGCTACAGTAGAAGTGGAGGGCACAACAGGTTTAAGAAAATCACCTACTAAGAAAGTATTTTTTCTCTTTTATTTTGTTCAAGGATCTCATCCTTGCTCACTCCCTCTCATTTTTCCTAGAGTTGGACATCCAACTGCTTTTCCTCTCCTTTTTCCAAGCTTTCTAAATCTTGAATCTCATATATTTGTGTTATCACTCCTTTTTCCAGGTCAGGAGCCTGACTCTCACTAATTATTCTCGCTTCCTCACTCATATGGACAGTAGCACTTTGTCCTACAAAAAGAGGAGGTAAAGAGAAAGTATATGTAGCACCAAAGAAAGGGGTTCCCTTAATATAGAAGTGGTTAGGGATCTCTTCAAGGAAAGTGTTTAAGAACTAACTACACTTGTACTTTGAACAAGTGGTTCTTGTGTGTCAGTCTTTTGTGGGATACAAGCAGTAGTCTCTAATGGAGAGCTAGTCTCTGATGAATGAGTAGTCTCTGACCAGTTTATTTGAGAACTAGTCTCTGATGGGTTAGCTTGTTCCACCAAGAGTGTTGGTTCTTCTTGGAAAAAATCAAGAAGATTTGAACTGTCAAGTTCTGAAGAATCAAGAATAGGAGAAGAAATAGGAGAAGGGATAGAGTGGAGTGTTGGTTGCTCCTCAAGAACAAAAAATTGAGGAGCATCAGTTTAAATAGACTCTGTGTGTGCACTCCTTGTTTCACTCTTTCTTTTTGTTCTTTTCTCTCTTTAGGCTTGCCCCCTGTGTATGCACAAGGATTTGTACAGACTCTATACCTATTGTTCCTGGTTGGGAACTTTCTTCAATGTCAGCATCGTTTTGGGAGGATGTTAACAGAGTCTACTTTTCCTTTTAACCTCCATTGCCTTTTGAGAGGCAATGGATTTTTTTGGCTTATGTAGATTAATCTCTTCTTTCTCTGAGGAGCCACCATAGCTTCTTTTACTCTCTCAGCTTCACTGTCACCCTTTTTTTTTCTCTTAATAGGTAACTTTGTGGCTTTCTTGATTTTTACAACCACAATCTGTTGGGAAACTGTGGAGGGGGCTGTAGATGGTTGTTGTGAAGTAGATGTTAGAGGATCAATTGGGTTTCAGATTTGTTGCTCAAGATCCTCAAAATAAGACAGAATAAAGATTTGGAAACCTATAGGAGAATTGTTCTCATGATAGAAAGGAAGGAAATATAAACCTTTACCTTCGTTGCTTTCCTCTTCACATCAGTGAATATGTGTTTACTCTACAAAACTGCAGGCACATTTTGCAATCCAGTGATATTAAGTTTAGGAATTAGATAATTTTCAATCATTCATCAAAAACCTAGCATAATAAGGTTAGCCATTAAGTTATGCAGAATCAACAACCCTAAGTTTATGTGTCTATCATATAACAAACTATATGCAATTTCTTGTGTTAGTATAGTGATGACATCATAACCAGTGCATTTTGAAGTAAATGTTTTGGTGATAATATCAAAGAATAAGGACCATTCTTGCCTAAGATGAGGTCTTGTTATAGAACCTATTGATGTAATTTCTTCATCATAGTGTAAATGTTTAAACATGTCTATCAATTCCTCATCAGAAGAAGTTAGGCCATATGCATCATGTGTAGGTAAGTGCAATGCATTATTTATTACCACATGATCAACAATATAATCAATATTATCATATTTAAATTTTACCATAGGAGAGTCATCACTTTCATCTTGGATTTCAGCAGTGGACCACATTGCAATGATGACTTCAGCGGTATGTGTGGGAGCTTCGTATATGGCATACGACAGTGTGAATTTTTTTAGAAAATCTACAATAGGATGGTACTGTGCTTCAAATTTGTTCTTGTTAGTGACTCTAAATCAAAGTCGTCGAACTTGAAACAAACAATTTTTTATGCCATTTATGATATCTGTAAGAGCTTGAAGAATTTTTTTGCAAGAGGTTAAATCACATATATCAGAGAGAAAGACAGAGTTCTTTGAGTGTTTGGAATTGTGTTGTGTTTGATTTTTCTCTTACTAGAATATAAAAATGTTTGCAATTCAAAAGAAAGTGAACGGTTTTCAATCGTGGGTATGTGTGTAACTACTGTTTTACCCTTTTGAAAATGAGTTATCAGTGATTGTCTCTGTCACGTTCACTTATCAGAGACTAATTTTAACTAGTCTTCAATACATTTTTAAATAGTCAGAGACTAATTAAAAACATGATCAGAGACTAATTTTAACTAGTCTCCGATAGTTTATTTTTAACTGGTCAGAGACGAATTAAAAATGACTTTCAGAGACTAAATTTATTCTCTCACTCAAATATTCTCAGATACTAAATTAAAATATTCTCTGCTGCAACATTGTTTTCAAAGTTATCCAATAATTAATTCAATGATTATTAGCTCCCTTAATTAAAAAATTTGCAATCTAGAAATTAAATTCTAACTTCTGAAATTCTGTCCATTAAAAATAACTTCAATCTAGAAATTAAATTCTAGCTTCTCACAACTTAAAAACTTGTTTTCTAAGATTTTACTCAATTTTTAGAAGCATAATTCCACATACCTAATTCATAGACTAACCTTGTGAATGTAGGTTCCTCTAAAAGCTTTGTGAATATGTCAGCAAGTTGTTTATCATTGTAACCCAGTGCAATTCAATGGTTCCTTCACTAACATGTTCTCTAAAGAAATGATACCTAATATCTAATGTTGTGTTCTTGAATGTTGTACTAGATTTTCAGTTATTGCTATGGCACTTGTATTATCACAATAAATGAGAATTTTGGATAAAGACATACCATAGTCTAGGACTTGATTGACAGCTTCCACTCCTAGAACTTGTAGAAGGGGGGTTAAATACAAGTTCTTGAAATCTTTTTTCAAATTCCTGTTCTTTAAAGTAATATAACTTGCGTAAAATAAAGAATAAGGATAAGATAAATTTATAAACAATTGCCTTTATTGAATAACAATTGATTACAAATTCTGACAATCACAAATCAATTGTCAGCTTCAATTTCCGTACTTTATATATATAAATCTATGAAAACATACAGCTTCTAATATAACTCTGTAAATTTAATTACAACTTCCAAATCTGAATCGTAATTCAGCTTATAATCCTATTCAATAATGATTCTTCTATGTACAATTGGAATAGGTACATTCATCCAATTACATGATGAAAAATTATATCTCTAGTTAGTTTTCTAACCAGTTTCGTCTTCAAAAATATCTTCAACATCCATGTCAATGTCAACTTCTAATTCAAATAGAATTATGTACTACATCAGAGAGTAATCTTCACTTTAGTCTCTAACTTCTTCAACTGCACTACGTTGTTAGGAATCATACATATAGAATTGATGATGTGTAGAAATACTTAGAAGTTTTTATACTTTGTAAATTACCAGTTGATTGTATAGAAACATTTGATGAATACATGTAAAAATCATACAATAGTTTCGAGGCAATTGTATAGTTTAGTACAGTTGACAACACTTGTAATCTTAGGATGTTAGTAAAAAGAAGCCAATGTTCAAAAGTTAGAAACAAATCAGAGAACTCAAGATTACCAGCTTATTGAAGATCAGAAAATAAAATTTCCAGCTATTGGAAATTAGCTGTTGATCAGAAAACATGACATTTATCTGCTAATTGGACAAAACAGCTGGTAATCCAACGATCAGCAAGTAATGTCCAGAACAACAGGTAATGGATTATTGGGAATTATGTTGATGATGATAATGTAATTATTCTTTTGTTCATTTCATAACTGTGCACTTGTAAATACTCAAGGTGTTTTATAAACCTCAGTATACTTACATAAACAAGCATTCACTGATAGACAACTTATTCTATCAGAAAATAGTCATTACTGCACTAGGCAAGTCATAAGTGGTTATCTCAAAGGACTTGTTAGTGTCACGGAATGCCTGATTGTACTTAATGTTCAAGTATTCCGCACATCAGACATTCATGGAAAAGCCAACAAAGTATCAGTGGTTAAAGATGTTAGTATTCAAAACTACATCGGTGAATGACATCATTGGTTAAAGCCGTTAGGGGATAGCCTGTATATTGCTTCAGTGGATGTCAACAGTGGATAGCATCAGGGTTTAACATCAGGGGATCAAGAAGCACTGATCTAATTCTACATCAGGGATTAATATCAGTGGATAGTGAAGCACTGATCAAGTCTACATCAGGGGATCCAGCAACACTGATCCAGTCTACATTAGGGTTTGTCATCAGGGAATAGCTAAAACCTAATCTACTCTTCATTAGGAAATGACCTAAGCATTGATGGTCATCAAGGATTACAAGTTATGCACTAATACTTAGCATATAAGCAAGGGATGTATTTGGGAAGATATTGTTTGGGATATAGTGGTCCAATAACAACCTTTTGTACTAGAACTACATGGAGAATAAGGATTGAAAAAGAAGCAACTGTAGCCAACAGTAGTTTGACACTTGTCTCCCCGAGAGGACAATGACAACACACTAAAGCAAAAGCATGCCAAGCACATTGTTTTTCATTTTATGTTTTCCTATATATGCAAAGGGTTTTACACAATGTAATGTATCGAACAATAATAGACTTATCCATATTGTTCACACACTAGAGAGAGAAGTTTTGTAATTGTTTTTGAGAAAGAGAGTTATAGAAAAATTGTAGCTAAAAGTGTGAACAAAGAGAAGTTGTATTTACTTACAAATTTGTACTTGTTTAATCACTTGTTGATTATACAAATTCCCAGAAAAACCCCAAGTTATAATACAACTATTATAACTTGAATACTTGTGTGTTCTTTTTAATCTCAGTACTATTTTTCTGTATTCATCCTCATCAGGGGATAACAGTGCAACTATTCCAGTTTTTGTTTGTCAAGTTTTAAAAGAGTAAAAAGTTTTGGTGTTTCTATTCAACCCTCTTCTACAAACACTTTAGCTTATTTAGTTCTAATATGGACAAAACAACAAGTAATCATGGAAAAAAAAAAGTAAACAAGGATTCAGAAACGAGTCTTACAATCTTTTAAAGATAGCAGCTAATCTACTTTCCTATGATGAATCAAATTCTTTATACAAGTCAGAATTTTATCAATAATGGAAAGCTAGAAGTCAGGAAGCAATTAGAATTCTATTAGGAATTTTTTATTTCCTAATTGTCATTGTAATCGAATATATAGTTTCAATTCTAATTGGTAGCTCTAGACGTGTACATAGAATTACATTCAGAAAGTGAATAGCTTAGTACATTCAAAGAGTTTTGAAGCTAAATATCATTGTATTCAGAAAAACTGCAACTGATGTTCACTACTAGAAAAAGTTGTAAGATTCAAATTGATTGACAATAAAATTGTTTATTGTTCATTGCCATTTACATCTTGAAATTTACCTTACTGTTTAGTAGTTTTATCATATCAGTAAGGTGATATAACTATTCTTGAACTAAATTGTTCATATAAGTTTAATTCAAGAAAAGTTAAAAATTGTATTCAATCCCCCTTCTACAATTATTCTACGGGACAAAAAATTGGTATAAGAGAAGTTTTAGATTAATCTCAATCTAATGATCATAAGTAATTCGAAGGACAATACCAGAGTTCCACAACTCCAGAAGGGCGAATACCCATTCTGGAAATAAAGGATCTTAAGTTATCTTGATGCAAAAGATGACCAATACTTGGATATTATTGAAAAAGGTCCTCTAGAAATAAATAAGCTTGTTCTTGGCTTTACCTTTGAAGGAGTTATTGCACCAGATAGATATGAAGCAAAGACTCCAAAAGAATATACTCAAATAGAGAAGGAAGAGGCTACCAAGGATAAGAAGGTCAGAGACATCCTGATCACAACACTTGATAATAACATGCTATACAAGGTTATGAAGTGCAAAACATCCAAAGAGATGTGGGACAAACTCACTGTCTTATGTGAAGGGAATGACCAAATCAAGTTGAATAAGCAACTCCTGCTGATTTAACAATATGAGTTGTTTACTGCCAAGGCTGGTGAATCTCTTGATGACCTATATGAGAGATTCATCCAAATGATTAATGATCTATCTACTTATGGCCAAGAGTATTCAGCACTTCAAGCAAATCACAGATTCCTGAGAACTCTTCCAAGACATTGGGATCCAACAACTACTGCAATCAGAGAAGTGAACAAAAATCTAGGTCTTCTAACACTGGATGAGATATATGGAAACTTGAAAACATATGAGTTGAAAATCCAACAATGGAATAAGAAACACTCTAAGGAAAAGTTTGTTGCATTGGTTGCAGAACCAAATAAAAAGAAGCTTGGAAATTTGAAAGTTTCCATTGAGGAAGATGAACTTAATGAGGAAGATGAAGCATGGAGTAAGTTTGATGACAATGAATTAAGAACCTACACACCTGAGGAGTTGGATGAAATTGATGTGAGCTTAACATATATTGCAAGGAAATTCAAAAACCTGAGATTTCAAAGAGGAAGAAAATTCGGGAATGCCTCATCATCAACATCTGCTGCAACTAAGCCAATTCAGAATAATATGTTTGATAAATCCAAAGTAAGGTGTTATAACTACAATGAGATTGATCACTTTGCCAATGAATGCAAGAAGGCTAATGTTGAGAAGAAGAAAGACATCAAAGTTGATCAAGTAGATTACAAAAAGAAGTACTTTCATCTTCTCAAGAAAAAGGGAAAAGTATTCATAGCTAAAGGCAAGGACTGAGTGGATTCTGATGAATCTGATGCTGAAGAAGAGATTGTAAATGTGGCATTAATGGCTAAATCCTTAATAAATTCTGATTGAGAAGAAGCTGAATCTCAAAACTCATCAACAACTAAGGTACTTGATTTTAATATTTCTTCAATATCTAAAAATGAATATGATGCTACTATTCAAGAAATGACCAAAGAGATTTATGACTTGCATGCTAATTTAAGATATCTTTGTTAGAGATAAATGATGATGATGATGATTATGTAATAAATTGTGCAACTGTAAATACTTGAGGTATTTTATAAACCTTAAGATCAGCACAAGTTTTGCATCCACTGATGATAAGTTTATTCATCAGTGGATAGTTAATAACTTCACAAGACAAGTAAGAAAACAGGAACATTCAAAGGACTTGAGAAAGTGAAGGAGAATGTCTGATGCTACTTGTAAGCAAATGAAGTATTCCGCACATCAAAAATTCTAAATCAAAGTTATGTTGATTAAGTACCATCAGGGGAAACCCATCAGTGGGAACCCATCAAGGGAACCCATCAGGGGAACCCATCAGTGGGAACCCATCAGGGGAACCCATCAGGGGAACCCCTCAGGGGAACCCATCAGGGGGAACCTGTCAGGGGAACCTGTTAGGGTATGACGAGGGCAGACCAATCTGTCAGTGAAACACTTCGGGACATATCAGTGTCAGGCAAACCCATCAGGGTAACCTGTCAAGAAGAATGACCAACATGACATCAATGGAAGCCATCAGTGTATGCAGTCATCTATAACCATCAGGGTCAAGAAGCACTGAGTATAACTCAAGTGAAGGACAAAGCCCTGATCCAGTCAATAACCATCAGGGGATCAAGAAGCACTGATCAAAGTCCGTCAAGGCTAGCAGTCAGTGGATCGTTGTGACAGCATACACTCGTCATCAGTTCTTACACGGAAATCAACGTAACGTGTTACAGAAGCAAGAAATATTAACTGGAAAGATATTTCTTGAAGTTTGTTAATGGTCCAATGAGAACTCTCACGCATTAAATGCACACAGATCAGGGGAAGAAAAGTAGCAACAAAGCTTGTAGCAGTCTGACACATAAAGTTTAGATGTGACATACTTGCGGCTAAGTTGAGAAGAGAAGCACGTCTCAAGAACGTGATTTCAACCCACTGATTGATATATAAGCAACGGAGCTCTCATTACACAAATAACGATTGATTGAATCCATCCAACAGATCAAACAAGCACTGAAGCACAAAACACTAGAGAGAAGCTTTGCAATAGATCTTGAGAGAGATATTTCGAAGAATATTAGAAGCTAGTGAGTGTGAGAAGCTGTGAACTCTATTCACAGAATTTGTAACTATAAATCACATTTGTGATTATACAGATTTCCAGAAAAACCTCGAGTTATAATATAACTATTTTAACTTGAATCTGTGTGTTCATTTCATATAGTTTTTCTGGTTGTTCAACTGTTTTCATTAAGCCATATAAGTTTTTAAGTGCGAAAAGTTTCAGGTGTTTGTATTCAACCCCCCCTTCTACAAACACTTGTGCTAATATTGCACTAACAATTGGTATCAGAGCCTCTTAGCAGATTTCACTTGCTAAATACGATCACTATCTATGGCCAATAAAGCTGGAAACAGTAAAGTCCCCATGTTGGAAAGGGGCAAATACTTCTTCTGGAGACAAAGAATGATAGTTCATCTAAGAGCTATTGATGATGAATATTTGCAGATTCTAGAGGAAGGACCTCACATTCCCAAAAAGCTCATTCCTATAGAAGTCGTTAATGGAGTCAGTATTCCTGAAAAGCTTGTTCCAAAGACAACTGATGAAATGACGATAGAGGAAAGAGAAAAGGTGAAAAAGGATTTAAAAGTTACTTGAATCCTGTATAATAGTTTAGATGATGATATGCTGAATAGTATCATGAATCTAACCACGTCTAAATCTATATGGGATACCATACAAATCCTTTGTGATGGTACTGAGGAAGTGAGGGAAAACAAACTGCAGCTGTTAACACAACAGTATGAGTGGTTCACAATGAAAAATGGTGAAACACTTACTGAAATGTTTGATAGATTCAACAGGTTGGTAAATGACCTGAGATTATATGGGAAGGCATATGCTAACAAGGATGTGAACAGAAAGTTCATGAGAGCCCTTCCCATATCATGGAATCCAAAGACAACAGCCATCAGGAAATCCAAGGACATGAATCTTCTAGACTTGGATAGGCTTTATGGCACCTTAAAGACATATGAACTTGAGGTTCAACAAAGATCTGAAATGTCAGGGGATGCCAGAAAGCTTAAATCAGTAGCCCTGATGGCTGCCACGAAGGACAAACAAGAAGCAAGGCCTAGTGTCTTGATGAAATAGCAACTAGAAGATGCTGAAATTGAAGGGGATAAAGAAGCTGACTTCAAGGAGGAAGAATATACTCCACAGGAGTTAGAGGAGCTGGATGAAACCATGGCCTTTCTTGCAAAAAGGTTTTCCAAGCTGAAATTCCAAAAGCCATCAGGATCTAAAAGATTTTCAGCAAGGAAATCCAGTAGCATGAAAAACTTTATTGACAAATCAAGAATAAAGTGCTACAAATGTAATGAGATGGGTCACTTTGCAAATGAGTGTCGCAAGGTCACAAAAGATGGTGAATCCAGAGACAAAGAAGCTGTTGTGGACTACAAGAAGAAATACTTTGACCTTCTTAATGCAAACAAGAAGGGAAAAGCATACATTATAGAGGGAAAGGACTGGGCTGACTCTGATGAAGAAGAAAATGAAGAGTATGTCAACCTAGCCCTGATGACCTCATCCACTGACAGTAGCAGCTCACAGGTAAGCCTCGAAATTTCCTCTAACATGTCTAAAAATGATTGTGTTAAAACTGTTAAGGAAATGACCTGTGAGATAAAGGATCTCTATGACACCCTGAGGAGTGCTGTAGCTGAAATTGAGAGAGTACAGAAAATAAATGAACAATTATCTGTCAGGAACACTCTTTTAGTATCAGAGAACTCCAGACTTGAGAGACTTGAAAAAGAACTCTCAAGGACTAAAAATCTTCTTGACTGTGCTATAAAAAGGGAGGAATGGACTTCAAACCTTCTTAGTCAAGAAAGGGAAGTCATTAAGAGATGGAATGAGTCTTGCAGAAAACTGGAGGATTGTTTGAAAAATCAAAAATCTGATCCAAAATCTAGTTTGGGCTATGATGAGACTCATATGCAGCAACCTCCCATTGAGGTTGACATGGCAGCTAGCTCTGGAAAAAGGCCATCACAAACTATCAAGTTTGTCAAGACAACTGCAAAGCTAGAGTCTGGGAATGTCTTCCCAGTGAATGAAGCTTCCACTAGTGGTGGGAGAGGCAAGACAAGTATCCTTGCCAAAACACTCAATCCTCCAGTAATGAAAAAACTAGACTGTGCATCATTGGATACACAGTCGTCAGCGGGAAAGAGTGAATCAAGCCATAGCAGCCCGTCAAAGGAAAAAGGCCTATCAGGGGAAAACAGGAAGAATAGAAATGGTAAGCTAGGTGTTAATAAATCTAAAAATTATTCTTCTATTCATGTAGCCCCTAGAAAAGTGTGTTGGAATTGTGGTAGCTGTAATCATTTGTCTTTTCAATGCAAAGAAAAACCACAAATTTTGACTGGCAAAATTTTGTATGCTAATGATTTACCAACTATTAAAACCTGCTCCTCCAAGGAAAAAGGTAAAATAACTGTTGAGAAATCAAAAGCATACATTGAAGCTCCTAAAAAGAAGAAAGTTTTATATTTGCCAAAACCAAAAATCACTGATAAAGAAAAAGTTGCATTACCTGTTACTGTGACTAAACCAAGAGGACCCAAAACAAATTGGGTACCAAAAACAATTTAAATGTTTTATTTTGTGCAGGGAAAGAACAAAAGCAGTCAAATCTGGTTTCTAGATAGTGGTTGTTCAAGGCATATGACCGAAAACAAAGCCCTGCTCACAGAATTTCAAGAAAAGGCTGGTCCAGTAATTTCATTTGGTGATAACAGCAAAGGACTAACTCTTGGTTATGGCAAAGCAGCAAATGGGAATGTCTCATTTGAGTATGTAGCACTGGTTGATGGGATCAAGCATAATTTGCTAAGCATAAGTCAACTAAGTGACAAAGGATTCATCTCTTCCTTCAAGGGAGATCATTGCCTAATCTCAAATGAAAGTGAAGGGAAGCTGGTTTTGTCAGGGATAAGAAAAGGAGATCTCTATGTTGCTGATTTTAATTCAGTAAATGGAGAATCATGTTTCTACAGCAAGGCATCCCCTGATGAAAGCAGGCTATGGCACAAGAAGCTCTCTCACTTGAACTTCAAGTCAATTAATGATCTAGTGAAGAGAGAGTTGGTAACTGGACTACCCCAAATGGAGTTTACTCAAGAAGGATTATGTTCAGCATGTCAACAAGGGAAGCAAAGGAAGTCATCCTTTGTCAGCAAAGAAGCCACCATGATCAAAGATCCAATTCAATTGTTACATATGGATCTCTTTGGCCCTGTCAACATTATGTCAGTGTCAAAGAAAAGATTTGCAATGGTCATAGTGGATGACTACACCAGATACAATTGGGTAAAGTTTCAACATGCTAAATCAGAAGTATCTCAACAAATTATTGACCATATCAAAAAGGTGGAAACAGAATCAGGGTCAGTGGTTAGAATGTTGAGAACAGATAATGGAACTGAATTCAAGAATGCAGCTGTTGAGGGATTTTGTGTGGAGAAAGGAATACATCATACATTTTCTGCTCCAAGGACTCCTCAACAGAATGATGTAGTAGAAAGGAAAAATAGAACCCTGATAGAAGCTGCTACGTCAATGCTAGCAGAGGCAAAGATTCCCACCTATTTTTGGGTTGAAGCAATTTCCACTGCTTGCTTTACTCAGAATAGATCTCTAATCAACAAGGCTCACAACAAGACACCATATGAGCTAATGACAGGGAGAAAGCCAAGCATCAAGTTTCTCCATATCTTTGGATGCAAATGTTTTGTTCTGAGAAATTTTGGTGAAAACTTAGGAAAATTTGATCCTAAAGCTGATGAAGCAATTTTCCTAGGTTATTCTCTGTCATCCAAGGCCTTCAGGGTTTATAACAAAAGACTTCAAGTGGTGATGGAGTCTATAAATGTAGCTTTTGATTATCAAGAATTATCTGGGCTTGAAGACCCTGGTTTTCATGAAGAACTCAGGTTTGAAAATGAAGATGATATTGATTA
This sequence comes from Centella asiatica, assembly GCA_014636745.2. NCBI lineage: Eukaryota > Viridiplantae > Streptophyta > Magnoliopsida > Apiales > Apiaceae > Centella > Centella asiatica. Next base: position 10,910,360 of record CM025780.1, on the reverse strand, counting down.
TCAAGAGAATGAAGCTGATGTGTGCAGACAAATGGAGAATATATCCATTCCTGATGTCAATCCAATCAATGAAGAATCCCCTTCAACAGATAGAGCTAATTTCCTGGACAACAGATCAGGGGATACTTCATCAGGGGATCATTCAACAGGACATGCACCATCAGGGGATAACTTGAACCTTAAATTATCCACTAATTCAGGGGGAGAGTTTTCAGAAGCTGGGAGCACAGGCTTAGGGGGAGGAAATGATAGTCAAGCAAGCTCATCTAGACACATTTCTAATCCAAAATGGGCCAGAAGTCACACAACAGATCTGATTATTGGTGACCCAAGCAAAAGTGTGCAGACCAGGAAAGCTACATCTAATGAATGCCTATATGCTTGTTTTCTTTCTCAAATTGAACCAAAGAAGGTTGAAGAAGCTTTTCAAGATGCTGACTGGATTTTGGCAATGCAGGAAGAGTTAAATCAATTTGAAAGGAATCAAGTATGGAAGCTTGTACCCAAGCCCAAAGATAGGATCATAATAGGTACAAACTGGGTATTCAGAAATAAGATGGATTATGGTCTGAACTATTCCAAAATTCCAATAAGGTGTGACAACACAAGTGCCATTGCCATTGCTGAAAATCTAGTACAACATTCCAGAACCAAGCATATAGAAATCAGATATCACTTTATCAGGGAGCATGTAATAAATGGAGATATTGAACTACAATTTGTACCATCCAACAAGCAGCTGGCAGACATATTCACCAAAGCTCTTGATGAAGCCACTTTTTCAAATCTTGTGGGAGAGCTAGGAATGGTAAATTATGCATCAGGGTCAGAGTCAAAATCCTAAATGTTCTGGTATCTCTAACTCATTTCATAAGTTCTTGATAAAATCAAACTGATATGTGGTTATATATGTTAAAATTGTAAATATGTATATACTTGTACATTCTGTTTTTTGTTGTTTTGTTTTTGTTTTTGACTGATGCATCAGGGTCAGGGCTTCCTTAAAGATGCATCAGGGTCAAGGTGTCCGGCTTGTTCGTCAGGGTCAGGGTCTCCTACCTGTGCGTCAGGGTCAGGGTGTCCGGATCTCTCGTCAGGGTCAGGGTATCCTACCTGTTCGTCAGGGTCAGGGTCTCCTACCTGTTCGTCAGGGTCAGGGTCTCCTACCTGTGCGTCAGGGTCAGGGTGTCCGGATCTCTCATCAGGATCAGGGTACTCAACTCGTTCGTCAGGATCAGGTTGTCCGGCTTGTGCATCAGGGTCAGGGTATGTACATACAGTGAATCATCAGGGTAAGTTTAAATTTATTTTGCATCGGGTTTCCAGGCCAGTTAAGTGATGACAACTCATCATTGAATTCTTCTCTCACTGATGACATGTCATCACAGAAACTGAACTGACACCCTGATAGCGTGTATCAGTGAAAGTTTTCAAACGTCTTTTAGCGGGTATTAATATATTATCTCTCCTACTTTTTGAAACTCTCAAACACTTAATCTAAACCTGATATTTGCTAGAGTTCTTTTTCTCTTGACTTTTCGCAGAAACCCTAGAATCTCAAATCTTCAAAGCATCCATGGCACGTTAACAAATTCAAAGGAACTTGACACTCCCATCCACAAATTTTGTGGGCTTCTCCAGCATTGATGAGGTAAGTGATTGCTTCAAACCAATAATGAACTATCTGCTCAAATCTGAGTATAGTAAAGCCATCTTTACCGATGAAGAAATGTCGGGAGAGGCACTGTCACAACTGTGGACTAGTGCTAAATTCATGTACTCCACCACCAAGCCAGATGTGGTCAAGGATATCTCATTCAAGGTTTCATCTGAGAAAGAAAAAATAACTCCTTCCAGACTTAACTCTGTTTTGGGGTTACCTACTCAAGATCTGGTGGATGCTCCAAGTGATGCCGACCTACTGGATTTCTTGAGAGAATTGGGCTATAATGCTGCTCCCAACGCAGTGTTAAAGTTCAAAGATCTCAAAAGGGTGAATGTTAAGCGGGAAATCTCCTACCTGTTTGATACAATCACCAAGGCGTTCTCAGGTTAGTGTTCTAACTTTGAGGTTATTACCTCTTTAACTTTAAAAATAGCATATGCGATGGTTAAAAATGTAAATATAAATATAGGTAAAATTATTTTTGATGATCTTGTAAATAAATTAGGTAATGTAAATAATAGAAAAACTGAAGTATACTATTCTAGATTTTTGTTTATGATTATTAAAGATCAAATTACTAATCTTTCTTTTTGAGAATGATATACCTGTACAGACATACAAGCAAACAAAGAAACTGTTTGTAGAAATAATGAAGAAATCATATACAACTGAATCATATGCTCTCCCAACGCATATGATACAGGTAGTAAATTCTACATCTTCCACTTCTCACACTGTACATTCTTCACCTTCATCTACTATGGCAGAGAAAACAACCACCTCTCTGCCTACCCAAGTAGAACAACCAATTTCTTCACAACCACTCTCAATAGCCCAACCCACAGTCTCCCAAAAGACTGTTGGGATTAAAAGAAAAACCAGTGAAGTTACCACATCAATTGAGGGCGAGCAAGGAATGAGAGTGCTTGGCTATAGGAGAAGATTGAAGAAGAAGAAGGGAGCCACGAGTGAAACCCAACAACCTGACCAGGGCGTATCCTCTCAACAAGATACAGCCTTTGATAAGGAATTAAACATATTTCTATCTAGTTCCTCTCAAAAGGGATTAGATATTGAAAATAGTCCTCAACCAGGGACACAGTTGAGTGAGGCACATACAGTAACCATAGACACTGATGAACCTACCATCAGGGTCTCTGAGAGCCACTTGCAGATAACTGACACAGTGAGGGCACACACTTCTTTTGATGAATCACCTCCTCATTCAGTGATTCAGCCAACACTCCCATCTACACCACTTCCTTCTTTCTCTATTCCTCAAATTTCTTCAGATATAATGACACAAACTTTAAGTGCCATACAATCAGATTCTCCACATTCTCATTTCGTGGAGGAGCCAACACTCTCTGACACAGTGTTTGAAAGTCACCACACTCAAATGGCTGACTCATTTTTAATTGATACAAACACTAGTGATCAGGCATGGGACATAAATACCACTGTACATACCACAGCCATACCTCTTTATGTACCCCCAATTGTATATACATCCTCTACAGAAACCTATACTTCTCCTATTATACATACACATTCTTTTTCCAATCCTTTTCCTATCACAACTGTTGAACCAGAATTTGTAAATACTTCACTTGAACTGGTCACAGTTGATGATTTCCAAGACCATAGGAGCCCCTCTAGGACAATTTTGAGTGAGAATGAGAAAATACTTAGTGCAGAGAGGCAAAGTCAAACCCCTGAGAGGACTTTGGCAAAAGAAGAGGAAGAGAGTACTGCCTTAGTAGGCAATGAAAAAGGAGAGGATATGAGTGCTACCTTAGAAGGTACAGAAAAAGGAGAGGATGAGAGAGATAAGGATGAGATCCTTGTAAATAAAGAAAAAAGAGAAAATAGTGATACTGTAAATATTACTTCCACTTCTGAAAGTGATGAAGATGATGCTCCACAAGATGATTTTTCCCAGTTCATCGGAGTTGATTTGTATTTTCAGCAGAATCAGATGGCGGATACTGTACAGTTATTAAAGCAGGAGTTAGCTAGGACCACTGATCCAGTCTTGATCAAAGTGTTAAAGTCACAGATCATGATTGGGCAGTCCATAGACATAGAAAACAAAAATTTGTATACACACTTTTCTTCAAAGTTTCAAAATGTACAAACAGTTGTGGATTCCCTAGTCACCAGCCAGACTTTACTCCGAATGAAGAAGCAGGCTGACATTGTTGACCGCAAGCTTGCTGATCTCACTTCACAACTGACCAGCATGGCAACTCTGCAATAATCCATGGCTGACACTCTACAACAAATTCTTCAAGTCACCTCCCCACATCCAACTCCTACTGATGATGCTGTCAAAAAGGGGGAGAAATCAACCCAGCATGCGTCAGGGGATGTTGCTGGACAGTCAAGCAAACCATCAGGGGATGTGACTACTCCTGTTCCTGCTCCGCAAACCAAGGACAAAGGCAAGGGTATTCTGATTGAGGATCCAAAGAAGAAATCACACACTCAATCAGGGCCTAAGCTGCTTGGAGATGCCATGAAGATAGCCCACTTTCCACAACCTGTTGAAGCTGTAATTGATGGGAAAGTGGAGCTGGTCTATCCCCAGGACAAAAAGCTCGTGGAAGCTGATGCACTCTTTGCACAGCAACTACAAGAAGAGGAAGAAAGGGAAATGGCAAAGGAACAGGAGGAAGCAGAAAAGAAGAAAAAGAGTGTCAGGCCCAGGACCTCCAGGAAACCTCAGCCTAAAAAGAATCAAATCCCTAAAGGTGCATCAGGGGATAAAAAGCAGGACAAACAAGAAGACCCTGATGTCACCAAACCAAAGTCGTCTGCAGCAACAAGTCAAGCACCTTCTCCTATAATCACAACATATGGACCACCGATACTAGCTGAATCCCTACGAACAGAAAGGATTAAAAACCTGACATTTATGTTCTCCATAAAAAGCATAGATGTCAGGTTCAACAACAAAAAGGATCAGCTCATTACTATTGAAGACAAAAGTGGGAGCCAATTCAATGTAACACTAGATTGGTTTAGGAGAATGGATGCTGAACAGCTAGGGATGTGCCTGAATGTGATTACTAAATCATCCCGGGCTAATAGAGACTTAAGGGGGTTGATTGATAGGCTGAGGAGAGACATCAATGACGAAAGGAGCCTGCCCACAGCTTTGCCAAGTCCACTGAGATTGTTCTACAAAAACACTGATGGGCAGGAGAAAAGCATCAAGACAAATGACATTGATGGTCTCGACCTGGAGGAAGCGATGACTGTTCTACATCAAATAGCTTATCATAAAAGTGAACATGTCATCCAGTTCAGATTCCTGCTGACTCAGAAAGTGCTGAAGGAGATTGAAGAAACCAAGGCTGATGATAGGAACACTGCAGCAATGCATGTGCCATCAGTGAAAGGATTCACAGAATATCCAAAAATGATCACAAGCCCTATAGGTATACAGTTCAAAAATCAAAAGGGGGAGATCATTACCTTCTACTGGTCACAACTTGCTGCAACCAACATTTCAGAAATAAAAAGTGACCTTGAAGCCTTGAAATCAAGCAGCAACGTCAACATTGTCAACTTCAGAAGACTTCTACAAAAGGAGCTGGAGCAACTGGAGACAGGCAGGGAAGACACAAGACTAAGGATTCCTGAGCAAAATCCTGATCAAAGGAAACAAGGCCTTGGGAGTGACACTCAACCAATTGAGTCTAATCGACCATTGCCTTTTGTCTCAGCAAAAAGGAACAGGAAATCCTAAAGTCTATACTACATTTTTTTTTTTTGTAATAGTTATAGGAAAATACTTGTACAGAAATTCTTTTATTAGTTTATTCATTATTCTTTCTTAAATTGTATTTAGTATTGGTTTTGACATCATCATCAGTGCATCTAGGGATTTATGGTTATCAAATTGATAAACATAAATAGGGGGAGATTGTTAGAGATAAATGATGATGATGATGATGATTATGTAATAAATTGTGCAACTGTAAATACTTGAGGTATTTTATAAACCTTAAGATCAGCACAAGTTTTACATCCACTGATGATAAGTTTATTCATCAGTGGATAGTTAATAACTTCACAAGACAAGTCAGAAAACAGGAACATTCAAAGGACTTGACAAAGTGAAGGAGAATGTCTGATGCTACTTGTAAGCAAACGAAGTATTCCGCACATCAGAAATTCTAAATCAAAGTTACATTGATTAAGTACCATCAGGGGGAACCCATCAGTGGGAACCCATCAGGGGAACCCATCAGTGGGAACCCATCAGGGGAACCCATCAGTAGGAACCAATCAGGGGAACCCATCAGGGGGAACCCATCAGGGGAACCCATCAGGAGGAACCTGTCAAGGGAACCCATCAGGGGAACCTGTCAGGGTATGACGAGGGCAGACCAATCCGTCAGTGAAACACTTCGGGACATATCAGTGTCAGGCAAACCCATCAGGGTAACCTGTTAGGGAGAATGACCAACATGACATCAGTGGAAGCCATCAGTGTATGCAGTCATCTATAACCATCAGGGTCAAGAAGCACTGAGTATAACTCAAGTGAAGGACGAATCCCTGATCCAGTCAATAACCATCAGGGGATCAAGAAGCACTGATCAAAGTCCGTCAGGGCTAGCAGTCAATGGATCGTTGTGACAGCATACACTCGTCATCAGTTCTTATACGGAAATCAACATAACGTGTTACAGAAGCAAGAAATATTAACTGGAAAGATATTTCTTGAAGTTTGTTAATGGTCCAATGAGAACTCTCACGCATTAAATGCACACAGATCAGGGGAAGAAAAGTAGCAATAAAGCTTGTAGCAGTCTGACACATAAAGTTTAGATGTGACATATTTGCGGCTAAGTTGAGAAGAGAAGCACGTCTCAAGAACGTGATTTCAACCCACTGATTGATATATAAGCAACAGAGTTCTCATTACATAAATAACGATTGATTGAATCCATTCAACAGATCAAACAAGCATTGAAACACAAAACACTAGAGAAAAGCTTTGCAATAGATCTTGAGAGAGATATTTCAAAGAATATTAGAAGCTAGTGAGTGTGAGAAGCTGTGAACTCTATTCACAGAATTTGTAGCTGTAAATCACATTTGTGATTATACAGATTTCCAGAAAAACCTCGAGTTATAATATAACTATTTTAACTTGAATCTGTGTGTTCATTTCATTTAGTTTTTCTGGTTGTTCAACTGTTTTCATTAAGTCGTATAAGTTTTTAAGTGCGAAAAGTTTCAGGTGTTTGTATTCAACCCCCCTCCCCCCTCTACAAACACTTGTGCTAATATTGCACTAACACTCTTACAAAAGAAAACAATAGGATTACTAAGACCAATAATGCTCTTTCAAAGAGAAATATCTAGCTTTAAAGCTGAAGGCTGAACAAGATAAAATAAAACAATGGACACAATCCTCACAAAAAGTCTAGGATCTTCTAAACTCACAAAATCCTAATCAAAAAGCTGGATTAAGATACTTAGATATGCCCATTGTTGTATCAGTTTATGACCACCCATCACCACTGATAAAGGTAAAGAAATAGATGAAGAAGCTAGCACAAAGCCTAAAAGAACAGGTAAATTAAAACCAATAAAATTTGTTAAACCTACTAAGGCTGAGATAGGTGAGAGTTCTAAAGTTGTAAAATTCACATATGTGAAGAAATCTTTAGAACCAGTGCTAGAGAAAAAGGCTACAAAGAATATTGGCTTGCTTACTAACAAACAATTAAAAGAGAAGTTAGAAAACATCCCAATAAGTAAGCCTATGAAAAAAAAGAATGGGAAATTAGGTATAAATAAACATAGTAATTATGCATGTATACTTAATGCACCTAGGAAGACATGAACCAAGTGTGAGAACATCAACCACCTTACTTTTCAATGCACAAAAGTTATTGATGACATGCATGTTCCTCCTATACCATATGCAAGTCCTTATCCATACATTGCACCACCTCAATATATGTCATGTCATTATTGTGGTGATTTTAGACATCCATCGTATGCTTGCAATGTTTATGGGAACTGCTATGATGCTTATTTCTCTATGCCTAATGTTCATAATAACATAAGGAGAACGTCTCCTTAAAGGTCAAGGTTTGTTCATGAACCACCTAGGACCAAGGTGGATCTTTCACCTCCTAAGGAGAGGAAATAAAAGAAAAATAATAAACAACCAATGGCCAAAACTAATGGCCAAGGATCCAGGGTACTTGGATACCAAAAACAACTTGATTTTTTTTATGTGTGCAGGGCAAGAAGTATAAGTGGTTATGGTACTTGGATAGTGGATATTCAAGACACATGACTGGAAATAAGTCCATGCTCTCACAGTTTGAGGAGAAGGCTAGCCAAAAGTGTCATTTGGAGATGACAATATTGGATACACTATTTGATATGACAAAGTAGTTCATGCTAATGTCATCATTGAAGATGTAGCTCTGGTTGATGGCCTAATGCACAATGCACTCAGTATTAGTCAGTGTGATAAAGGTTATCAAGTAGTTTTTAAAGATGAACAATGCCTTATAACCAACATAAGGACTAGAGATGTTACATTGTCTGGAGTCAGAAAAGACAATGTATACATAGTTGACTTCTCCTCAACAAAAGAAGGACAATACACCTGCTTTTATAACAAAGCATCAACAGATGAAAGTTGGCTTTGGCACAAGAAGCTATCTTATCTAAACTTCAAGACTATCAATAGTTTGGTGAGAAAAGGATTAGTGACAGGAATACCACAACTTGATTTTTCTCAAGATGGTCTTTGTATATCTTATCAGAAGGGAAAACAAAAGAAGATTTCCTTCAAAAGTAAAGAAGCATCATCAATTACAAGACCAATTCATCTAATACACATGGATTTATTTTGTCTTGTTAATGTAATGTCTATATCCAAGAAAAGGTATGCATTAGTAATTGTTGATGGCTACTCAAGATACTCATGGGTTAAGTATTTACATACAAAGGATGAAGCTCCCCAGCTAATCATTGATCAAATTAAATAGATAGAACTTGAAGCTGGTGAGAAAGTCAAGGCCTTAAAGAGTGACAATGGGACTGAATTCAACAGTTGAGATGTTTTGTGCGGAAAAAGGCATCTTACATACCTCCTCAGCTCCAAGAAGTCCTTAACAAAATGGAGTTGTTCAAAGAAAAAATAGGACCTTGATTGAAGTTGCAAGAACCATGCTTGAAGAAACTAAGTTACCTACCTACTTTTGGGCTAAAGCTATCTTTATTGCTTGCTTAACTCAGAATAGATCAATGATAGTAAAAACTCATGAAAAGACTCCATATGAGCTCAGGACAGGTAGAAAACCCACACTTAAGTTTCTTCACGTATTTGGTTGTAAATGCTTTATTCTCAAGAATCAAGGAGAAAATCTAGAAATGTATGATGCCAAAGCTGATGAGGCAATTTGCTTAGGATATTCATTAACAAGCAAAGCATATAAAGTTTGCAACCTTAGACTCCACATTGTTATGGAATCAATTCATGTAGCCTTTGATGATAGAAAGATTGAAGGAATGCATGATGATTCAGAAGGAAGCTAGTGAGAACCCGAAAATTTTAAATGAGTTTTGTTATATGATTAATTTATTTTGTGATTTATTTATGAAGGTTTAATTTCTCTTTTTGGTATATATGATGAATTCATATTTTAAATGAAAGATCAAGGGCAATGTGATGTCCAAAAGATTTTAAATGTATTTTGAGCACAAGTGTTTAAATGATTATTTTATTCAAGTTTTATCTTGTTTATGCGTATGTTTTCGTGTGGGAAGAAGCATACGGGTGTGAACGAGTATAAGTTGCAGTACCCAATTTGAACCAAAGATTGTTGTGGGACAAGTAGTAATTAATGTATCTCAGAGTTATGCACGTGACCCGTCCAGTGCAAATCATCCCTTGACAGTCGAGAGAGTTTGGTGATAGCCAACTGAATTCAGCGGTGAACAAGTTGTCACCCGACGAGTTTGGCGATGAACAAATTACCCCCTGATGGGTATGTCATCCCCTAATGACTATTCCCTGACAAGTGAATGATACCCTGATGGTCGAAGGCTATCCCCTAATAGCCGAGAGATCATCCCCTGATGGCTGAAGACCATCCCTTGACAGGTAATCTACCCACCGATGACCAGTCATCCCCTGATGGATAATTATCCCTTGATGATTAATTATCCCCTGACGGTTAGATTATCTTCCGATGGTCATTCTTAAACCCTGACGACCACTGTTATGCTTCAACATTTATCCCCTGATGCGCAGTCTGTCTTCAAAACTATAAAACATTATTTTCTTAAATTATTTGATGATGTTATTCTTTTAACCTCAACGGTTCTTTTGTCAGATTTGAAACATTAAAAGTTTAAGGACATCACATATGCATTTTCTCTCATATTTTTAACCAAGGTATTAAATTTACCTCGTAATATGCATATTTTACAGAGTTTTTCACTCACAAATAAATTGAATTTGATTTTGTTGCTAAGGACCAAGGCAAGTATATATTCAATCTGATGTTTATTTCAATTTAATGCATTATCTTTTGATTCGATATGCGTACAAGGCTATGATTCATATATTTCAATTGCTTTTATGCATGAGAACGCTATGCTTTAAATTTTGTTAGCATGATATGAATAAATGTGCAAGGATATAACTGACCTTTGATTTATCAGTATTCTTTAATGTTATATCCATGCACACAAATGAGAATGATATGTCCCTTAAATGGGTTAAGCCACATGGTTTGCTAGAGGAAATGAAAGGTGCTGATTTGTTCTGTAACCTGACCTAGAGGAATTATCAGTGACTACGTATGTTCACACAAAGAGGGATCATGCGATCACAGTTAGGCCAACTATATAACGTATGGTTAGAAAATCCAACGAGTTTAGCCCCCGATGGATATTTTGAGAAAGATGTACATGGGTGAATATCTGTCTTTCTTTAAGGAAGATCACACGTTGTTTATCATCAGTGATCCTCAAAGTTCTTCAAAGATTTCCGAGACATTAATATTGTTCCACTGAGCCTCTCAATAGAATTGAATCCCTACCAACATTCTAGTTTTGCTTCCCCAATTTGTTTATATTCTTGTTGGGCATAAATTGCTCATTCTTATTGAATTTAATGTCTTACAGGGCAGGGTATAAAGGTTGAACCCTCTGATAAAGGGAAAGCAAAGATAATTGGCTACTAAGTTGTTGACCCCTTTTTGGGTGGCCACTATGGAAGGAAGGAAGGAAGATATTTTGAAGTTGTAATGTTATGAACTGAAATTTATAAACGTTTTAGCTTCCGTTGATAATGTAATAATTTGAGTTGTAATAACTCGCCACTATTTTCTTTTACCGGAATTTATACTATGAATGGATGTAACATTATCTGTTCCTTCTCTTGACGAAGCCCTGGTCCGATAAGGGATTTTGGGGTCATCACAGAAGCCATGACAAACGAAAGTTTGAAAAGAAGAAGATCAAGATGATTATTCTTTTGATCATGAAGACTCACCCTCAAATAGATCAAATCAAGTCAAAAATCCATTGCTACCTGGAGAAGAAATACTTGTTGATAACCCATAATCAGCAGGTATTCATCACCTGTTGATCCTGAAACAACTGGTGTTAGAACAGTAAACAATGAAACAACATGTAATGAATTAGTAACTAATGAAGAATTGAGTGATCAATTAACCACTGATTCAGGGGGGAGCTCTTCATATTACTGATAGCACTACATCACACCATGGAGGTCATCATGATAAAGCTTCTAACTCCAGAAGCAATCTTCCTCCACAAAAAAAATAGACAAAGGATTATCCATTTAAGTTGATAATTGGAGATCCAGATACTAGTGTGAGAACCAGAAGAAGTGCTACACAAAATGAATGCTTATATCTCAACTTTTTATAAAGGGAAGAACCAAAGAAAGTTGAAAATGCATTGAAAAATGTTGATTGGGTGATTGTTATACAAGAGGAACTCAATCAGTGTAAAAGAAACAAAATCTAGAGACTAGTGCCTAAGTCCAAGAACAGACCAATAATAGGTGTTAAATGGGTCTTTAGAAACAAACTTGATGAAATTGGTGTTGTTACAAGAAATAAAGCAAGGTTGGTAGCCAAAGGTTATTCTCAAAAAGAAGACATTGACTATGATGAGACCTCCTGTGGCTAGACTTGAAGCCATAAGAATATTTCTTGCCCATGCTGCACATGCAAATTTCAAGGTACACTAGATGGATGTGAAGAGGATTTTTCTCAATGGGAAACTTGAAAGAGAAATCTATGTTGAACAACCACTAGACTTTGTAGATCTAAAGTTCCCAAATCAGGTCTACAGATTGGACAAAGCACTCTATGGACTTAAACAAACACCAAGAGCATGACTATGCATGTTGCAAAATAGACAGGAAAAGCACAACTGGAAGTTGCCAGTTCCTAAGAGGAAAACTAGTTTCTTGGTTTAGCAAAAAGCAACATTCAGTATCAACATCCACGGTTGAAGCTGAATATGTAGTTACTAGAAGTTGTTGTGCTTAAATTCTTTGGATGAGAAATCAATTACTTGATTATGGTGTGACACTAAATAAAATTCCTATATTTTGTGATAACACAAGTGCCATTGTCATTAAAAAGAATCCTGTGCAGCACTCAAGGACAAAGCACATAGACATCAGATACCATTTCATAAGAGAACATATGATGAATGGTATAGTGGAATTACATTTTGTGACCACAGACAAGAGCTTGATGACAAATTCACAAAGCCACTATATGAAGCTACCTTTAAAGGTTGGTAAGTGAGCTAGGTATGTTGAATTATGTCCCTTAAATTCATTATTATCAAGCAAATTGTTTAATTCTAGCAGTAGGTAATTATTTACTTATGTTAGATAAGAGAATAATTATCAGTTGATTTAGAGTAGCAACTAATTTTACCTGCTTATTTGACAATCAACAAGTAAAATTGTGCTAAGCAATAACTAAATTTACCTGTTGATTTCCAAATCAGTAAGTAAATCTTAACTGAGCAGCAAATAATGATGTCAGCTCCTGCTCTTCCTTAGCTAACAAATTAGAAGGTGACATCATCATCAGGTAATTTCAAAAGTTAGTTTACTTGCTAATCGAGAGTAATTAAAAGATAAGTGCATGATGTGCTTCATGCATGCTAATTTCACGCAATCATAAATCATGTTACACACAGTGTAAATATACTTTTTTCAATTCAATTCACGATTACATACTAAGAAATTACTCTCAACAGAAAAAGCCCTAATCTTTCTCAAGGAATTTCTTAGTTTTCACAGCTTTCTATCAAGAACAATGGCTTCCCAAAATGTGTCAAACTTGCAAAAGACCATTGATGTTACCAAAGGAGTTCCAAAAATGAAGATGGACAGGCGAAAGGTCGAAACAACCTTGAATGGGTTTGTATTAGCAATTACAAATTTCTCGATGCACACTGGTAAGGATGGAATACAAGTTTCATACCATTCATTGATGGATGCTCTTACAAATGAACCCCTTGGGTTTGCACTAACTAAGCACCCAATAATCTTTAGAGAAATCATCGGGGAAATGTGGACATTTGCTACATATCTAAGAGAAAAGACCTCCATTTTGATAAAGATTAAGGGTAACACACACACAATCTCTCCTAATGTAATTAATAATGCTCTAAATTTACCTACTGAAAATCTTTGTCCTCTAGCTTCTGATAAAGAGCTAGTGAAATGTTAGAGTTTGTTGATGCACCCCTGCTTATATTACTCTGCTTAAAGAATTACATTTATTTAATATAAGAATTGATGATGTAATATAGTCCTTGCTTATATGATGTAAAAAGACTTAGAAAAATATCCAACTTGTTAGGTGGATATATTCTACTAGTTAAGCAAGGATTTTGATCACAAGTGAAGACTTTGCTCATCGATCAAGAAGGTGCTGAAGGTATAGAGAAAAAGTTCAAGGACAGTCCTGCTTAGAATGGAAATAAGCAAGGAATGATATAGCAATTGAATCCCTTGAAACATTCCAATTTTGCTTTCCCAAATTATTTATATACTTGGTTGGCGTATATCTCTCATTCTTGTTAGATTTTAATGTCTTTCATGACAAGGTATAAAGGATGAAACCTCTGACAAGGGGAAGGCAAAGATGATCGGTTACTGAGTTTTGGCTAACCCTTTTTAGTGCCGATAAGGAAGGAAGGAAGAAAGGAAGATGTTTTGAAGAGTGATTTTTTGTATTATAATATAAAGATAGAATAGATTCCGCTAAGAATGTAATATTTTGGGTTGTAATAACTCTTTATTAGTTCTTTTTATTAGTATTTATGCGATGAATGGATGTGAAGTTATCTTTTCTTCTTTTGGCGAAGCCCTGGTCCTATAAGGGATTTTGGGGTCGTCACAGTTGGTATCAAAGCCCAGTTACGGCCGGAGGTGATTTGAAAGAAACACTGCCCGTAAACTACATCCAGGAGTAGGGAATACTGTGGTATGTCCCAAAATTACTCCAGTAGAGAAATTTAAGAATTTGATGCTAGAATTGAAGTACTAGGATAGGTTAATGGGCAAAGGATTAAGACTTATGTTGGAAACAAAGGTTGTTGAACACCTTAAGGGTAGAAACTGCTAAGGGAAGATAAGACTGAAACGAAGGCACCACCTCATAGACACATCGCTGCATGCATTGTTTATTGAGAAGTTTAGACTTACTGACTTTTATTATTTTGTGTAGATGGCCAGAGATCGTTCTAGATCCCCCACACATCTTCTTAGAGTAGATCTCCCAGTCTACGACTTTTCATCCGAAGAAGAAGAGGAGCCTAGCGTGGAGTCTCTGTTGTTTACCCCTATATCACTGGACGGACATCCACCATCACCAGTACACAAAGGCCCCAGCCTCGCTACAAAGCTGACACAGGAGGCCAGACCTTCCACTGTTCGCCGCGGGCCGCGCATTCGCCACACAGCATGGAAAAGCACAATACGCCAACATTTTGGCCGCGACCATGTTATGACACAAGATATCCCTCTGATGAAATGTGATACTCCGAGACTTGTCTCGTCCCCACCACAGGCAGCAGCGCCATCCCATGAGGAGATGGTACATAATTATGATGCAGAAGTCCATCATCGTCTGGCAGCTCGCACCATGACAGAGAACGATGTCTATGACAGCCTCCTATGTACATGGATGATGATTATTTTACTATATCTAAATGCTCATGTTTTGCTTTTCACCTTATTGGGTTATAAATTTCTTGAGTCACATAAAGAATGGAATGTTTCGTGAAGGATGTTTAACTCTTTATATGTATTATATTAGATTATGGCCGGAGGCAGGAGACCAGGAAGACCCGGGAGAAGAAACCTTTGTAATGACAAGCTAAGGCTTAAAAATTTAGCACAAGTAGAAAGAGAAAATCAAGCTGAAAATGCTGACAAAGTTGTCGTAGAGGACGAATGCTCTGAGAAAGTGGAAGGGATGAACCACATTCCCCCACATGTTCCACCACCACCCCCTGTCAATGATAATAACTCTGCCAATAACAATACTACCAGGAATACAGTTGACAACCCACTAGCTCAATTTCTTTAGATTATTCGTGAGGCTGTGGTCACGAACCAACCAGTTCCACCACCTCAACCCCCAAGACCTGCTGCCCGTGGGCCAGGTATTCGAGAGTTCACTGGCATCAACCCCCCGACCTTTGATGGGAAGGGAGGACCCATTGTAGCATAGTATTGGTTGGAGGAGATCGAGAAAGCCTTCAACTTAGTGGACGTACCAGAAGATTGTAAGACTAAGTACGCAGCTTTCATGCTAAAAGAAAAAGCCAACCACTGGTGGAAAGGTGCCAAGAGGATGGAGTTAACAAAAAAGGAAGCTACAAGGAACACAAACACTGTGATAACCTGGGAACTGTTCACCCAGAGGTTCAGGGAGAAATTTTACCCCCTAGTGTCTCCAATGCAATGGAACTAAGGTTCCTAAATCTGAAGCAAGGGTCCATGACAGTGGACGAGTATGAGGCAAATTTTAATGAACTGATGAGGTATGCTCCTCACAGGTGAGCGATGAAGGGAGAAAGGCTCGAAGATTTGAACAATGATTGAACCCTTGGATTTTGAGGCAGGTGAAAATTTTCCAACTAGAGAACTTTGATGCAATTGTGGAGAAAGCAAGAATTGCGGAATGGGGCAACAAGACAGTACATGATTTCAATCGGGAAAACAATAAGGGAGACATGAAGAAGGGAAACAACAGAGGGAACCACCAGAACTTTAGTGGTATGAGTGTAAAGAAGGAAGAAGGGAGCAACAACGATATTAGTCTGAGCAATAGTAGAAAGAGGAAATGGAAGGAGCAATCATTTGATGGCATTACGAGGGTTACTGTGTGTGCAAATTGTGGGAAAAACCATGGCACAACCCCGTGCTTGAGGGGGAAGGATGTTTGCTTCAAGTATAGCCAACCGGGGCACTTCTCCTCAAATTGTCCAACATTGAACCCCGTCGCTGCCCCGCTCCAAGGAAGACCACAACAACCTCAGCAAAATAACGGACCGCTAGCCGCAATGAGGACATGTTTCACGTGCGGAATGGAAGGGCACATCTCTCCCAATTGCCCTCAAAAGAAAGGTGGCAAACCAATGCTGACGAGAGCCAACACTTTGATTCGGGTGCTACTCAAAGTTTTATATCTGAATGATTAGTTAGGAATATGCTAACTTGGCCTGAACTGCTACCTAAGCCCTTAGATGTAGTAGTTGCCAATTATGAGGTGGTAAGCATTTCTCACGTTTACCTTAACTACACCTTGAAGATAGATCAACACAAGTTTCTTGCTGATCTTATTCATTTTCCTTTGGGAGAATTCGACGTAATATTGGGAATGGATTGGTTATTTAAATATCAGGCCAATATTGATTGTAAAAAGAAGCGATTAGTCCTGCGATCTCCCCAAAGGGCGAAGGTTTGGTTTTATGGCATTAAGATGGTAAAATCATCACCATTCTTAACTGTGATCCAGACAAAGAAGATGATTCGCAAGGGTTGCCAAGCCTCCTTGGCTTATGTACACGATACCGACAAGGATGAAATTAAGATCGAGGATGTTCCTGTGGTAAAGGAGTTTGTAGACATTTTTCTAGAAAAGTTTCCTGGACTACCCCTGGATAGGGAAGTGGAATTTGAAATCAATTTGACCCCCGGTACCGCGCCAAACTCCAAGGCCCCGTACCGCATGGCACCATCTGAACTGAAGGAGCTGATGAAGCAGTTGCAAGAACTCTTAGATCGAGAATTGATTAGGCCAAGTGTGTCACCCTGGGGTGCACCAGTATTATTTGTTCGAAAGAAAGATGGATCGATGAGACTCTGCGTTGATTATCGAGAGTTGAACAAGGTCATGATCAAGAATAAGTACCCCCTGCCGAGGATAGACGATCTTTTTGATCAACTTAAAGGAGGAAGGTACTTCTCGAAAATTGATCTTCGTTCAGGGTGCCACCAATTGAAGATCAAAGATGAGGACATATCAAAGATGGCATTCCGAACTCGCTATGGTCACTATGAGTTCTTAGTAATGTCATTTGGACTGACAAATGCACCTGCAGCTTTCATGGACTTGGTGAATCGTGTCTTCGAACCATTCTTGGATAAGTTCATTATCGTTTTCATTGATGATATTCTTATCTACTCGAAGACGGCGAAAGAGCATGAGGAGCACCTAAGGATAACGCTGGAAGTTTTAAGAAAGGAGCAGTTATTCGCCAAATTTTCCAAATGTGAATTTTGGCTAAAGGAAGTAAAGTTTTTCGGTCATGTGATCAATGAAACTGGTATTGCAGTGGACCCCAATAAGATAGAAGCAATCACAAAGTGGCCTCCGCCAACAAACCCAACCCAAGTAAGAATTTCTTAGGTTTGGCAGGCTACTATAGGAGATTTGTTAAAGACTTCTCAAAATTAGCTATGCCTTTGACAAACTTGACAAGAAAGACTACAAAATTTGTTTGGACTCCTGATTGTGAGAAGAGTTTTCAGGAATTGAAGACGAGGTTGACTATAACCCCTGTTCTGACACTACCGGATGACAAGGGCGAATTCATTATTTACAGTGATGCGTCAAAACAAGGACTTGGAGCAGTTTTGATGCAGTATGGCAAAGTGATTGCTTATGCCTCAAGAAAGCTAAAAGATTGCGAGAAACGATACCCTGCGCACGACATAGAATTGGCAGCTATCGTTTTTGCGTTGAAGATTTGGAGGCACTACCTTTACGGTGAGAAATCGAGATATATACTGACAACAAAAGCTTAAAGTACATATTTACGCAAAAAGAGCTCAATTTGCGACAAAGGCGTTGGTTAGAATTGATTCAGAAGTATGATTGTTCTATTAACTACCATCCCGGAAAGGCAAATGTAGTTGCTGATGCGCTCATCCATCGTGAAAGACTAAATGTAATGACCATTCAAGAGGATATTAGAAAGGAATTTGACAGCCTACAACTTCATACACTTACCACCGCCCAGAGGATAGACATGGAAGAAGAAATTCAAGCTCGACCTCAATTGCATGACCTCATTAAAGTCGCACAAGAAGAGCATCGCAAGGAAATAGACAGGTTAATTAAGGAAGAAAAAGGCAAATGTCGCATGCACAACGATGAATTGCTACGATATGAAGGTCGAGTGTGGATTCCTGCGAAGGCTGAATTAAAGCAAGAACTTCTGCATGAAGCCCACAACTCAAAATTTTCCATCCATCCAGGAAGCACAAAGATGTACAAAGACTTGAAGCAAAGCTTTTGGTGGCCCAACATAAAGAGAGAAATAGCTGAGTGGGTGAGTAGATGCTTAACAAGTCAAAGGGTTAAAGCAGAACACCAAAAACCAAGCGGACTGCTTCAACCATTGGAAATTCCTGAGTGGAAATGGGAGTTTGTCACGATGGACTTCGTAGTTGGATTACCAGCCACACTCGGAGGATTAAATGTCATTTGGGTCATAGTTGATAGATTGACCAAATTGACACACTTTTTGTCCATCAAGTACACATACAAGATGGATCAAATGGTGAAGTTATATGTTAAGGAAATTGTGAGTCGACATGGAGTGTCAGTCTCCATCGTCTCTGATCAAGATCCGAGGTTTACCTCAAGATTTAGGAAGAGTTTTCAAGAATATCTGGGAACAAGACTAGATATGAGCACAACCTATCACCCATAAACAGATGGTCAATTTGAACGCACGATTCAGACACTAGAAGATATGCTACGAGCTTGCGTTCTCGATTTCAAAGGCCATTGGGACAACCATCTACCACTGATCGAATTCGCGTATAATAATAGCTATCATGCTAGCATTGACATGGCACCCTTTGAAGCATTGTACAATAGAAAATGCAGAACTCCACTTTACTGGAATGAAGTAGGAGAAAGGAAGCTAATTGGACCAGAGATAGTCCAACAGACTAAGGAGGAGATCAAGATGATCAAAATGAGAATGAAGGTAGCTCAAGACCGACAGAAACAATATGCTGATCAACATAGGAAGGATCAAACTTTTGAAATTGGAAGTTATGCACTGTTGAAAGTGTCACCCTGGAAGGGTATAAGGCGTTTTGACAAGAAAGGAAAGTTGAGTCCCCGCTATGTAGGATCATTTGAGGTGTTGAGGAAGATTGGAGAAGTGGCCTATCAATTGGCACTGCCACCGGCTTTGGGCCACATTCATGATGTATTTCACATATCAGTATTACGTCCTTACAAAGCAGACCATAGAGGAATAATTGATTACCAACCGATAGAGCTGCAACCGGATTTAAATTATTAAGAGGTTCCTGTCCAGGTTTTAGATCGACAGGTTAAAATTCTTATGAATAAAGAAATTCCTTCCGTACTGATGACTAATGGATAAGGTTGAAACATCTCACTGATGACGAGCCTTTTATGGTCGACTCGATCAATGCTACTAGATTCCCTGAAGTTGATATGCAAGATAACTTGGTCAGGGCTTCTAGATCTCCTGATGGAAAGTCCTGATTCTGGCTCGACCAGGACATAGAGATCCCCTTGGATCAAATCTTTAGTGACTTGACCAGGCTTCTTAATCCTTGTTGTTGCAACCTTAAATCCACTGATAGACTTCCACTGACATGGTGTCTAGCATTTTACTTTGAGTGTTCTTCACATATGTTGTTCACTGATGTCGTGGTCGAACTCCCCTGATGGGTTCCCCTGACGGGTTAGCTGTTCGAAGTCACCTCTTGATGGGTTCCCCTAATGGGTCTCCCTGCCGAAGTCATCACCTGACTTAGTACTTTAGGCTTTCCTTGATGGTTCCCGTGACGGGTTTTTCCTTCAGTGTTTTTCACTGATGCCGTTGTAAGTACCAAGTGTTTCGATCTTTGAGCTTTGTCGATTGGCATGTTTGATGTGCGGAATACTTGATCTTTTTAAGTAACATCAAACATACCAATATCACTAATAAGTCCTTCCAAGTTTTGCACTGATGACTTGCTTAGTGATTAAGAACTCATTCTCTGATGGCTATCTTAACCATCAATGAATACAAAACATGTGCAGGTATATCAAGGTTTATATATCATCCTGAGTATTTACAATTGCACTTATTGTATCATCATCATTATCATCATCTTTTAATATCTAACACACTCCCACTGACAACATCTAAAGGTTGGTTGGAGTTAATTTATACTATCAACACAATGAAATGTGTGACACTGTACTTCTACTGAAACAGGAACTTTCAAGAACCACAGACCCTCTCTTGACAAAAGTTCTTAGATCTCACATCATGCTGGGGCAATCTGTGGATATTGAAAAAAAGAAGTTGTCTATACATTTCACTGATAAAATCAATAATGTACAGAATGTTGTTGATTCTTTTGCCACCAACCACACAATGATCCGAATGAAGAAATTGGCTGACACAAAGTTGTTATCCTTCTCAAATGAACTTATCAGCATGAAGACTTTGCAACTCCAAATGATTGCAACACTGGAACAACTTCTTCAAGCTACATCCCAATCCTCCAAATCCACTAATGATGCTACCAAAAAGGGGGAGAAATCTTCTAAGGGGAAGAAGTCATCAGGGGATGCTGCTGGACGACCATCAGGGTCAGGGGATGTGAATGTTGTTGTTGTTCTTGCTTCAAAAGACAAGGGTAAGGGTATTCTGGTTGAGGATCCTAAAAAGAAATCTCAAACTCAATCAGAACCCAAGCTACTTGGTGATGCAATGAAGAAAGGCCATTTTCCAACACTTGTTGAAACCACAATTACTGGACAAAAGGTACTTACCTATCATCAGGACAAAAGGCTAGTGGACGTTGATGCACTCTATGCACAGCAACTACAAGAAGAGGAAGAAAAGGCTGCAGAGAAGGAGAAGCAACTGGAAGAAGCAAAGAAGAAGAAGAGTGTGAAACCAAAGTCAACCAGGAAACCTCAACCTCAAAGAACTCAACCTCCTAGAGGTGCAACAGGGGATAAACCAAAAACAGATCCAACATCCACTGATGCAACCTCAACCAAGTCTACACAAGCAAAGGATCAAGTTGCATCCTCTACAACTCATGGACTACCAACATAAGCTGAATACCTTCAAGATCAAAGGAACATGAGCCTGGTATATTTGAAATCTATAAGAAGCATATGTGTCTGGACAAACAGTCAAAGGGAGAAGCTAATTGTTATTCAAAGAAAGGATGGTGTTGAGTTTAATGTAAATTTTGATTGGTTCAAAAGAATAGATGCTGAACAATTGACATTTGCATCAAAACTCATTCCTAGTACATCAACACTAAACAAAGACTTGAAGAAGGATGTTGAGAAACTGAGGGAAGACATCAATGACGACAGAAGCACACCCACTGGATTGGATCAACCACTGAGACTATTCTATCGAGATACTGGTGGGGAGAAAAAAGTAATTAGAACAAAAGATGTTGATGATCTTAGCCTGGAGGAGTCATTACATGTTCTTGAACAAATTGCCAATCACAAGAATGAACATGTAATCAAGTTCAAAGTTCTATTGATTGAGAAAATATAGAAGGAAATTGAAGAAACCAAAGTTGATGATAGGACTGCAGCAATTGTAAAGAATCTTACTCCAGCAAAAGGATTCAAAAAATATCCTAAAATAATCACAAGCCCAATGAGTGTTGAATTCTTGAACCCAAAGGGGGAAGTGGTTAACTTTTACTGGACACAACTTGTTGCCGCTAATGTGGAAGAAATCAAAACAGTCCTTGAAGCTTTGGAGCACAGCAAAAATGTCAACATTGTCAATTTCAAAAATTTTCTACAAAAGCAAGTAGAGTTGATATTGAAAGGTGGTGAAGACAAAAGGTTCAGGGTTCTAAAGCAAAATACATAACAAAAGAGACAAGGTCTTGGAAGTGACACTCAACCCATTGAGTCGAGTAACCCATTGCCTTTTGTCTCTGAATCAAATCAAGGTGAATCCTGAAATCTAAGTCTTACAATTTTCTAATAGATAGGTTATAATCTTGTAAATAACATTCTTTGTTTCTTGAATAGTTTAGAAATATACAAATTGCATTTCATACATTTTAAGTTACATATACTTTTGGTTTTGACATCATCATCACTGACTTAATCAGATTTATGGTTATCAAATTGATAAACATAAATAGGGGGAGATTGTTAGAGATAAATGATGATGATGATGATGATATAATTATAATAAGTGAAATTGTAAATACCTAAGGTGTAATATAAACCTTAGTATATCTGCACATGTTCTGCATTTACTGATGGTCAACTTAGCCATCAGGGAATGAACATTAGTCACTAGGCAAGTCATCAGGGAAAGCTCGGAAGGACTTGATAGTGACCTTGGAATGTTTGATGTTACTTAGACATATCAAGTATTCCGCACATCAAACATGCCAAGCCAATCAACAACGCTCAATAATCAAAACACTTGGTACTTACAACAACATCAATGAAAAACACTAAAGAAAAAACCCGCCAGGGGAACCATCAGGGAAAGCCTAAAGTACTAAGTCAGGTGATGACTTTGTCAGGGGAACCCTTCAGGGAAACCCATCAAGAGATGACTTCAAACAGTCAACCCATCAGGGGGAGTTCGACCACGACATCAGTGAATAACATGTGTAGAACCTTCAGTGGTTATGCAAAGCACTATATCAGTGGAGTCATCAGTTGTTGGATATAAAGGATGACGATGATGATGATTATAATAAGTGCAATTGTACATGCTAATGGTGTATTATAAACCTTAGTATATTTGCGCATGTTTTGCATTCATTAAAGGTCAAATTAGTCATCAGTGAATGGGTTACTCAACACTGTACAAGTCATCAAGGCAAAGCTCAAAAGGACTTAACAATGTCTTTGAAATGTTTGTTGCTACTTAGACAAATCGAGTATTCCGCACTTCAAACATTTCAAACCAACCGACAGGACTCATTGATCAAAACTCTAGGTACTCAAAGGCAACAGACAACCCATCAGGGGATCCATCAGGGGAGGCCTAAAGTACTAAGTCTTCCCTAAAGTACTAAGTCAGGTGATGACTTCCTCAGGGGAAACCATCAGGGAACCCATCAAGAGGTGACTTCGAACAAACAACCCATCAGGGGAGTTCAACCACAACATAAGTGAATAGCATCAGTGAAGAACAAACAAGGTAAATG
The DNA here is from genome assembly GCA_014636745.2 of Centella asiatica. Lineage (NCBI taxonomy): Eukaryota > Viridiplantae > Streptophyta > Magnoliopsida > Apiales > Apiaceae > Centella > Centella asiatica. The sequence continues at coordinate 10,886,925 of CM025780.1, read as the reverse complement.
CTAAACACTTTGTTAGTGGAAGTCATCAGTGGATATAAGGTCAAGACATCAGGGATACAGCAGCTTGATCAAGTCAATCAGGACTTGACGTAAGGGGTTCTATCAGGGGATCCAGAAGCCCTGATCAAGTCAACCTTCATCTGACTTCAGGGGATCCAGTAGCACTGATCAATTCGACCATAAAAAGCTTGTCATCAGTGAGATGTTTTAACCATATCCATTAGTCATCAGAACGTTCACGAAGATTATTGAAGCTTGTCAAGGAAACATGAAATCTAACTGGGAAGATATTTCTTGATATTTGCTGGTGTCGGTTGGGCCGATCGGGCCGGATAACAATGATCCTTAAGGGCTATGTTTGGTTGGACTTGACCCGCCATTTTTAACTCAATTGACTCTTTTAGAAGTGCAACTTCAAAGTCAAGTCTTCTCACAAGTCTTTTAGATTTTTTATCTCTAACCCAAATTGATTGTTGCATACACTAAACAAATAGGCAAATAGTCTAAGAATAAAAATAAAAATAAAAAAAACAAATATGTCCTAAATTTATGAAAATCCTAGAATTCTAGACAGCTCCTAACTTGTTAAAATAAGCTAAAAGGTTCAACCAAATCCAAAATTATTCAAACCAATTGGCCAGGTCAGCACGTGGGAGTCTCTCCTTGAAAATCAAGGTGACTAATTAAATAACCACTATTCCCAAAGCAAAAAACCTCAAGAACGGTTTCCTAGACACCAATTACTTGGCCAGGTAAGCAATAGCTTGCCTAGACACCAATAGTAAGAATAATTAAAAATTTAGAACTCCCTTTAGACTACCTTCTTAATGAGCTCGAAATCCTAAGGGCCAACGTCTACTTATTTTTATTTTGAAAATGCAATATGTGATTTAGTGATTTCTGGGCCAAGGAAGGGTGATAGACTTCATTCAAGAACGCCGCCTGGAATCAATAAGAAAACAAGTGCTAAGTTTCAGATCAGGGAAGAAACCAAAACGAAAGAAGAGACGTTTCTCGCTCGGCGCCTAAAGCGCACTATGCTCCGCTTCAACAAATGAGAGTTTTCGGTGAAACCGGTGAACCACGCGAGTTGTACCTTATCTTTATGTTGGGTTTTTGCCATTAAAAATTATTAAATTGAATGCACACGAAAACAAGCACGTAATATATAAAAGCAGTAAACAATAAACATGCTTAGCTACGTGTTCTACGACTAAAGAAAAGAATGAATGGAACGTACCTTAGGTCCTCCAGCATTCACCAAAATTTTAAAAAAAATGCAAACTAAAAAAAAAATTAAATAAATAAACCTAGTGTTCTGTACCTAAGTGAGAATGAAAAATGCATGAATGTGCACATAATATCTAACTAACAAACAAAATATAAATGACAAATTTATTTATTTTTTAATAAAAAAATTTAAATAAATTTTTTTTCTTTTCACTTTTTTTTATATTTTTTCAATTTTTTTTTTATTATGAGAAGAGAAAGAAAGAAAATTGGGTACCTCGGAGACTTAACACTAATGATCAAAATAACTTGGTGTGCCAGAATTGCGATCCAACGTCCATTTTGTACCGATTCGTCAAAAGTTTTAAGATCAAGAGCATTAAGTCTGCAATTTTAAATTTAACGACCAAAATTTTTTCCTGCAATCACAATATAGAACGAATTAATAAACATAAACATATATAATTAATAAACTAAATCGAAGAATCAACATCAAGAATTTAGCCAAAAACGTGATGTGTATAATTTCTGCAAGTGCACAGATCCTTGTAGTATCAATGCTCGTACAAGTCGATCCACAAGGATTAGAAAATTCTAATATTCTTAATAATTAATTCAGGCGAAATAGAAAGTAATGATTGAAGAGATTGCAGAAAAATAAACAATGAAAAAAAAAATAAACGTAATCATTAAATGTCTACAAAGATTTAAATAGCAACAACAAGAAAAATAATGTATTGACGACTGAAGAAAGAAGGTAGAAAAACTAATGGAAAAATGTATACTTGAATAAGAAAACTGAAAACTAAAAACTAACTCTAACTCTAATTGTATAAGTATTTATAGGCCTAACTAGATACATTCCTAGAATATGAAAACTCTAAATTTTATCACTTCAAATGTATTTAGTTTTTTCCAACTTCATCTCTTGAACTCTTTTGATATTATCTAATCCCTATCACTTTATCACTTCAAGTAGTTGAGATTACTTCAACTTGCTAGGTTCATTCTTGAAAGAGTCTTCAATTCTTCAAAACGTATCTTGACAAGTCCTGTTTTCATATAACTCTCTTGTTAATTTATTTACCTGCAAAATAAAATAAAAGCAATAAATAATCTAATAATAATAATAAATTGAGCATAATTAAGGTGATAAAAATAGATAAATTATAGACCTATCAAAGACCAATAACTTTGCCCCTGTTCGTGAAGCCCCTAGGAAAGTGTGCTGAAATTGCAGAAATGGTAACCATTTATCATTTCAATACAAGAAGAAACCACAAATTCTCACAGGCACTATTCTTTATGCTGATGACTTACCTTTCACACGTGCATGCACTCTTAAGGGCAAAAACAAGAAAATTGAAGGTAAATCAAAGGCTATTGTTGAAGCACCTAAAAAGTAGAAAACTTGTTTGCCAAAACCAATAGTTACTAAAACTGTTAATCCTGCTGTAAATATTACTGTGACTAAATCAAAAGGACCCAAATCCAATTGGGTACCAAAAATAATTTAAATGTTCTTTGTGTGCAGGGTAAAGCAAAACGCAATCATGTGTGGTTTCTTGACAGTAGATGCTCAAGGCACATGACAGGAAATAAAGTCCTGCTCACAGAGTTCCAAGAGAAGGTTGGTCCAGTAATATCCTTTAGTGACAACAGCAAGGGACTGACGCTTGGTTATGGCAAAGCAACAAATATGGATGTCTCATTTGAAAACGTAGCACTAGTTGATGGGCTGAAACACAATCTATTGAGCATCAGTCAACTATGTGACAAAGGATTCATCACTTCATTCAAAGGAGATCAGTGCCTAATCTCCAATGAAACTGATGCGAAGCTGGTTTTATCAAGAGTAAGGAAAGAAGACCTCTATATTGCTGACTTCAACTAAGTAACTGGGGAATCATGTTTCTACAGCAAGGCAAGCCTTGATGAAAGCAGATTATGGCACAAGAAACTCTCTCACCTAAATTATAAAACTCTTAATGATTTGGTGAAGAAAGATTTGTTAACTGGACTGCCTCAAGTGGAATTTGTTCAAGAGGGTTTATGTTCAGCTTGTCAATAAGGGAAGCAAAGGAAATCATCCTTTGTAAGCAAGGAAGCCACAATGATCAAAGATCCAATACAACATCTTCATATGGATCTCTTTAGCCCTGTCAATATCATGTCAGTGTCAAATAAAAGATTTGCAATGGTCATTGTGGATAACTACACCAGATACACTTGGGTCAAGTTCCAACATTCGAAAACTGAAGTAGCTCAACAAATCATTAACCATGTGAAGAAAGTGGAAACATAATCAGGGTCAGTGGTTAGAGTTTTGAGAACTGATAATGGAACAAAATTCAAGAATGCAGCTGTTGATGGATTTTGTGTGGAGAAGGGTACCAATCATACATTTTCAGCTCCAAGAACTCCTCAACAGAATGGTGTAGTAGAAAGGAAGAATCGAACCATGATAGAAGCTGCTAGAACCATGTTAGCAGAGGCAAAGATTCCTACTTACTTTTGGGCTGAGGCTATATCCACTGCATGCTTCACTTAAAATAGGTCATTAATCAACAAGACTCACAACAAGACACCATATGAGTTAATGACAGGGAGAAAGCCAAACATCAAATTCCTTCATGTATTTGGATGCAACTGCTTTGTGCTAAGGAATTTTGGTGAACATCTAGGGAAATTCGAACCAAAAGCTGATGAAGCAATTTTCCTAGGATACTCCCTGACATCTAAGGCCTACAAGGTTTATAACAAGAGACTCCATGTGGTGATGGAGTCTATAAATGTAGCCTTTGACGATCAAGTGATTTCTGAAATTGAAGACCCTTGTTTTCATGAAGAACTCAAATTTGAGAATGAAGATGATGATTCTGATTGTCAACAGGATGAAGTTGATGTATGCAGACAAATGGGAGAATTAACTATTCCTGATGTCAATCCACAAGAAGCCCCGTCAGTGGATGGAGCAAACTTCCTGGACAATCGGTCAAGGGTGCTCCATCAGGGGATAACTCAAACCCTAACTTAAGCATCAACTCAGGGGGAGTTTCCACAGAAGCTGGAAGCACTAACATAAGGGGAGGAAATGATGATCAAGCAAGTACATCAAGATACATTTCCAAGCCCAAATGGTCAAGGAGTCACACAATAGAGTTGATTATTGGTGATCCGAGACAAAGAGTGCAAACCAAGAAAGCAACATCTAATGAATGCCTATATGCTTGTTTTCTATCTCAAATTGAGCCAAAGAAATTTGAAAAAGCCATCCAAGATGCTGATTGGATCATGGCTATGCAAGAAGAGTTAAATTAATTTGAAAGAAATCAAGTATGGAATTTGGTGCCTAAACCCAAAGACAGAACTATAATAGGCACCAAATGGGTTTTCAGGAACAAGATGGATGAAGCTGGCATTGTTATTAGAAATAAATCAAAACTGGTGACAAAGGGTTATCTTCAAGAGGAAGGGATTGACTTTTATGAGACTTTTGCACCAGTGGCCAGACTTGAGGCTATAAGAATTTTCTTAGCCTATATAGCATATTCAAACTTCAAGGTTTATCAAATGGATGTGAAGAGTGCTTTTCTGAATGGGAAATTCGAACAGGAGGTGTATGTCCAACAACTCATAGGATTTGAAAGTTCTAAGTTTCCTAATCATGTTTACAAACTAGAAAAGGCATTGTATGGACTGAAGCAAGCTCCTCGAGCTTGGTATGTCACACTGTCTAAGTTTTTGGCGGATAACAAGTTTACCAGGGGTATCATCGACAAGACTCTGTTTTTCAGACAACACCAAAGTCATTTGATTTTGGTTCAAATATATGTTGATGATATTATTTTCGGATCCACTGATACAAGGCTGTGTTAGAAATTCTCCAAGCTCATGCAAAGTAAATATGAAATGAGATTGATGGGTGAGTTATCTTATTTCTTGGGATTGCAAATCAAGCAAGTCACTGATGGGATTTATATTCATCAGTCGAAGTATGCTACGGAACTTCTTAAGAAATTTGATATGGAGGACTCAAAGGTAGCAAAGACACCAATGGTCACGACAACCAAGATTGACCCTGACAAGAATGGGAAGAAAGTTGATCTTAAAGTCTACAGGGGAATGATTGGTTCATTGTTGTATTTGACAGCAAGTAGGCCTGACATCATGTTTGCCACGTGTCTTTTTGCAAGATATCAAGCTGATCCTAGGGAGTCCCATCTTGTAGCTATGAAGAGAATCTTGAGATATATCAAGGGCACTATAGAATTAGGACTTTGGTATCCAAAGGAGTCTGGATTTGAATTGCTTGGGTATTCGAATGCTAACTTTGGAGGATGCAGAATTGACAGAAAGAGTACAACAAGAAGCTGTCAGTTTCTAAGAGGAAGGCTTGTATCTTGGTTCAGCAAAAAGCAGCACTCAATTTCAACATACTGGTGAAGCTGAATATATTGCAATTGGAAGTTGTTGTGCACAAATTTTATGGATGAAGAATCAGTTCATGGACTATGGCATGAATTTTTCTAAAATTCAAATTTTGTGTGACAACACAAGTGCCATAGCAATCGCTGAAAATCCTGTGCAACACTACAGAACCAAGCACATAGAGATCAGATATCATTTCATCAAGGAACATGTTTTGAATGGGAATATTGAATTACAATTTGTACCAACACACAAGCAACTGGTAGACATCTTCACTAAAGCTCTTGATGAAGACCCTTTTAACAATCTAGTGGGAGAGCTTGGAATGGTGAACTATGCAAAGTAAAGCCTGATCATTGCACAAGTCTAGCCAGATACGTTGGTGATTTAATTCAATCAATCCAGTGCTGAAGTACTGCTATTTCTAACTCAAATCTTGGTTTTCTATTTAATATGCATGATATTTGTTGTTTATGTGATAAAACTAAAAACAAAAAAAATTAGTTTTTATTTTGATATCGGTCAGGGTGCGCATCAGGGTCAGGATCTACATCAGGGTCAGGGTGTATTGACTTATTCAAAGTCGCGTACATCAGGGTCAGGGTGTGCGTCAGGGTCAGGGTGTGCATCAGGGTCAACGTTTATTTCTTTTGTTACCTAACATGTGCGGTTCTTCTTGCTTCAAGGTCAGAGTTTATGTTTGGTTGCATCAGAGTATTGTTTCTGTTTTGAAATAACACGTTATCAGAAGTTTCCTCAACTTTTGATGACGTGTCATCTCGAAAACCGCAACAACTCTCTGATGTCTTGCCTTTAATGAGACTTTTCAAATTCTTTAAATACTTCTTTTCTCTCATTAAACTCTATTCTCTCTCTCTCTCCTTATAACTGCTCAAAGATTTCTCTCTCAAGTTCACAGATAAACTAGATCTTCAAATCACTATCAACAACAATGGCACCTAGCATTGTCCAACATCTTCCACAAGACTTGGCGGTTCAACAAACAAATTTTGTGGGCTTTTCGGACATAAAAGAGGTGGATGCCTGTTTCCATCCAATGATGAAGTATTTACTCAACTCAGAGTACAGCAAAGCCATCTTTACCGATGAAGAGATGTCTGGGGAAGCCTTATCACATCTTTAGACCAGTGCCAAGTTCGCCTATTCCACAACATGGCCCAACGATGTGAAGTCTATTTCTTTCAAAATTAATTCTGAGAAGGGAAAAATTACCCCTTCTCGAATTAATTCTGCTCTTGGACTTCCAATAGGCGATTTTGTTGAAGTACCAAGAGATGCTGACCTTCTGGACTTCTTGAAGGAACTAGGCTACAACTCTCCAGACAATGTAGTTTTGAAGTTCAAGGATCTCAAGAGGATCAATGTGAAAAGAGAAATTTCTTATCTCTTCGATACAATAACAAAAGTTTTCTCAAGTAAGTCCTCTAACTTTGAGGCAATAACTTCTTTAACTCTAAAAATAACATATGTCATGATAAAAAATGTACATATAAATATAGGAAATATAATCTTTGATGATCTTGTAATAAATTGGGTAGTTACTCCTCTAAAAATACTGCAGTTTACTATTCCAGATTTTTGTTTATGATTATCAAAGATCAATTACCTAATTTGTCTTTTGAGAATGATATAGTTGTACAGAGTTATACCCAAACAAAGAAGCTTTTTGGGGAAATAATGAAGAAATCGTATACGGCAGAGCCATTTTTATTTCCATCGCACATGGAACAGGTTATTACTGTAAATCCTTCCACTTCCCAACCTCTACCTTCTTCTACTTCAACTACTATGACAGAGATCATTACCACTTCTCTGTCTACCACAGTAGTGCCACAAATTCCTCCAACAACCCTCTCTGAAACACAACCCTTAGTCTCCCAAAAGACTAAAGGGAATAAAAGAAAAACTATTGAAGAAAACACCACTGTTGAGGGGGAGCAAGGAGAGAGAGTGTCAGGGTCAAAGAGTAAGAGGATGAAGAGAAGGGCCAAGAAAACCACCCAACAACCTGACCAATCAATATCCTCCCAAAAGGATATTGATCTTAATAAGGAATATACCACATTTCTTACTACTTCCTCCCAAAAGGATTTAGTTATTGAAAATAATCCCCAACCAGGGACACAGTTGAGTGATGCACATGCACTGACCATAGACCCTAATGACTCTCACACCAGGGTCTCTAAGAGCCACTTGGAGAAATCTAACACAGTGAGTGCACACACAACATCTTTTGATGGATCACCACCTCATTCGATGATCCAACCAACACTCCCTTCTACACCTCTTCCTTCTTTCTCTATTCCTCAAATTTCTTCAGATATCATGACACAAACACTAAGTGTCATGAGAACACCCTCCCACCTTGTGAAAATCCTTTTTCCTTCTCGCGAACCACGTCGTATTTGGTTTGGTATTGCTACCGCACATGACTTCGAGATCCCTTCCTATTTGTTTGTCCTGTCAGATAGAGTAATTTCTTATGTCCCTCCCTCTGTATATATTTCTTCTATACAAACATATACATCTCCCATTGTACATACCTCTATTCCTTCCACTTCTTCTCCTATCACAACTGTTGATCCAGAAATTGTACATTCTTTACTTGATCTACGCACAGTTGTTGATCACACAGCCCCTAAGAGCCCTGTTAGGACAATTTTGAGTGAGGCTGAGAAAATACTTAGTGATACGAGACAAAGTAAATCCCCTAAGAGGACTTTGAAAAAAGGAGAGGAAGAGAGGACTGCCTTAGAAGGCAATGAAAAAGGAGAGGAAGAGAGTACTGCCTTAGAAGGCAATGAAAAAGGTGAGATTGAGGGAGACCAGAATGAGCTCCCTGTAAATAAAGTACATAGAGAAAATTTTGCCACTGTAAATACTTTGAGTGATTTTGAAAGTGATAAAGATGACACTCCTATAAATACCTTTTCAAATTTCAAAGGAGTTTATTATTACTTACGACAGAATCAAATGTGTGATACTATTAAGTTACTTAAAGAGGAGCTCTCACGGACCACAGACCCCTTCTTGATCAAATTCCTCAAAGCACAAATCATGATGGGTACATTTGTGCAAATAGAAAATGAGAAACTGTATAGTCGAATTGTTTAGAAATTCAACAATGTACAGACAGTAGTTGATTCTTTTGCCACCAACCACACCATGCAAAGAATGAATTGATTGGTTGACACTGTTGACAAGAAGCTATTGTCTTTCTCCAATGACCTAACAAGCATGAAGACTCTGCAACTCCAAATAACTGCAACACTCAACAACTTCTTCAAGCCACATCCCAATCCTCCAAATCCACTGATGATGATGTCAAAAAGGGGGAGAAATCATCTAAGGGGGAGAAGTCATCGTCAAGGGGTATGGCTAGACGACTATTAGGGTCAGGGGATGTGGTCACTGCTGTTGATTCTGCACCTAAGGCCAAGGGTAAGGGCATTTTGATTGACGAATCAACAAAGAAAAATTCTCAAACTCAGTCAGTGCCTAAACTACTTGGGGATGCCATGAAGACAGGTCACTGGCCAATACCAGTTGAGACAACAATTGGTGGAGAAAAAGTGTTTATCCTTTCTCAGGACAAAAGGCTAGTAGACGTTGATGCATTATATACAAAGCAACTGCAAGAAGAGGAAGAAAAGGCTGCAGAAAAGGAGAAGCAATTAGAAGAAGAGTGTAAGGCCAAAGTCAACCAGGAAGCCTCAATCAAAAAGGACTCAACCTCCAAGAGGACCATCATGGGATAAATCAAAGACAAATCCTACATCCACTGGTGCAACCTCTTCCAAGTCTACATAAGCCAAGGATCAAGCTCCATCATCTACACCATACGTATCAACAACATTAGCTGAATATGTTAAAAAACTAAGGCACAAGAACCTGACATTATTGCAATCTATAAGAAGCATAAATGTCAGGACAAACAATGAAAGGAAGAAGCTGATTGTTGTACAAAGAAAGAGTGATCCTGATGTCAATATGGATTATGAATGGTTTAGAAAGATGGATGATGAACAATTGGGAATTATAGCAAAGCTTATCCCTGACACATCAACAATGAACAAAGACTTGAAGAAGTAGGTTGAGCAGTTGAGGAAGGTCATCAATGATGACATGAGTACACCCACAGCATTGAATGATCCACTGAGATTATTCTATCGAAATGCTAAAGGGGAAGAGAAAAGCATAAGAACAAAGAACATTGATGATCTAAGCCTGGAGGAGTCGATGCATATTCTTGAGCAAATTGCTATACACAAGAGTGAATATGTCATCAAGTTCAAACTTCTACTGATAAGGAAGATGGAGAAGGAAACTGAAGAAACAAAAGCTGATGATAGGACTGCAGCAATTGTAAAAGATCTTCCTCCTGCAAAAGGATTTAAGGAATATCCCAAGATGATCACAAGTCCAATGGGCGTTGAATTCAAAAATTCAAAAGGAGAAGTGATCACTTTTTATTGGTCACAACTTGTTGCTGCCAAACTTGAAGATATCAACACAGTTCTTGAGGCTTTGGAACACAACACCAATGTCAACATTGCTAACTTCAGAAATCTTCTACGAAAGGAGATGGAATTGCTTATCGTCGGAGGTGAAGACACAAGGTTTAGGATTCCGGAGCAAAACACAGAACAAAGGAGACAAGGTCTTGGAAGTGACACTTAACCCATTGGGTCAAATGATCCATTGCCATTTGTCTCTGAATCAAATCAAGGTGAATCCTGAAACCTGACTTTTATAAATTTTGTAATAGATAGGACACACTTGTACATAACATTCTTTGATTTGTTATTAGATTAGAAAAATGCATATTGCATTTCTGTACATATTATACTCATTCTTTTGGTTTTGACATCATCATCAGTGTCTTAGTTAGATTTATGATTATCAAATTGATATTCATAAATAGGGGGAGATTGTTGGATATAAAGGATGACGATGATGATGATTATAATAAGTGCAATTGTACATGCTAATGGTGTATTATAAACCTTAGTATATTTGCGCATGTTTTGCATTCACTGAACGTAAAATTAGTCATCAGTGAATGGGTTACTCAACACTGTGCAAGTCATCAGGGCAAAGCTCAAAAGGACTTGACAGTGTCTTTGAAATATTTGTTGGTACTTAGACAAATCGAGTATTCCGCACTTCAAACATTTCAAGCGAACCGACAGGACTCAATGATCAAAACACTTGGTACTCAAAGGCAACAAATAACCCATCAGGGGATCCATCAGGGAAGGCCTAAAGTATTAAGTTAGGTGATGACTTCATCAGGGGAAACCGTCAGGGGAACCCATCAAGAGGTGACTTCGAACAAACAACCCATCAGGGGAGTTCAACCACGGCATAAGTGAATAGCATCAATGAAGAACAAACAAGGTAAATGCTAAACACTTTGTCAGTGGAAGTCATCAGTGGATATAAGATCAAGACATCAGGGATGCAGTAGCTTGATCAAGTCAATCAGGACTTGATGCAAGGGGATCCATCAAGGGATCCAGAAGCCCTGATCAAGTCAACCTTCATCTGACTTCAGGGGATCCATCAACCTTCATCAAGTCGACCATAAAAGGCTTGTCATCAGTGAGATGTTTTAACCATATCCATTAGTCATCAGAACGTTCAAGAAATTATTGAAGCTTGTCAAGGTAGCAAGAAATATAACTGGGAAGATATTTCTTGATATTTGGTGGTCCAATCACGTCACTCTCAAACATTAAATGCTTGAAGATTAGAGAATGAAAAGTAGCAACAAAAGTCGAAAGCAGAGTGACACAAAGGACAAATGATAAGACTGTTGCGGCTACAGTTGAAAATGCAGCACGTCTGGCACGTGGTTTCACCAAATGATCTTCCACTTGTACGAGAGAGAGTATATCACCAAATAAGCAATGTTACACTGATAACATTATCAGAAGCACACAACTCTAGAGAAGCTCTATGAGAGAATTATTTTTTAGAGAGAATTTTTGTAGCTAGTGAGTGTGAGAAGCTGTAAAGTTATTTACAGAATTGTAGTTGTTTGATCACATTTGTGATTATCAAATTTTCAGAAAAACCTCAAGTTTTAATACAACTATTATAACTTGAATATCTTTGTGTTCTTTACATTAAGGTTTTTCTTTGTTTGTTCAAAAGCTATTTTTCACTATCCTGTTTTTGTTTGATAAAAAGAGTGAAAAGATTTAGGTGTTTGTAGTCAACCCCCCCCCCCCCCCCCCCCCCCTCTACCCCTCTACCCCTCTACAAACACTTTAGCCTATTCAATTCTAACATCAGTGGATATAAGGTCACGACATCAGGGATTTGGAAGCTTGATCAAGTCAACCAGGACTTGCCATCATGGGATCACAAAGTTTTGATCAAGGCAATCAGGACTTGTCATCAGGGGATCCAGAAGCCCTGACCAAGTCAATATCAGCATTTGACTTCAGGGGATCCAAAAGTACTAATCAAGTCGACCATAAAAGACTTGTCATCAGTGGGTTGTCTCAACCATATCCATTAGTCATTAGGGGTTACACAAAGATTATTGAATCTTGTCACAGAAGCAAGGGATATAACTGGAAAGATATCCCTTGAATATTGGCGGTCCAATCATAGCTCTCAAACATTAAATGCACGAATATCTAGATCTGAAAAAGAAGCAATATGGGCACTAACAGTCTGACACACCGCACCTAAAGGTTGAATGATGGGTCTATTGCAACCATGTTGAAAAAGTAGCATGCCTAGCACGTGGGTTTAGAGACTAATTTTCAACAAATAACAACAAGCTGTGAAACACCAATACAAGTGATGTATGAACAAGATAGAAAAGAATCAAGAACCATACACACGACTTGAAGCACACAACCACTAGAGTAGCTCTGTAATACTTCCTGATAGAATTATTATTCAAAGGTAATCTTGTAGCTAGTGAGTGTGAGAAGCTGTAAATTCATTTACAGATTTGTAGCTGTTTGATCACATTTATTAACCAGATTTCTAGAAAAACCCCAAGTTTTAATACAACTATTAAAACTTGAATATCTTTCTGTTTTGACATTAAGGTTTTTCTTTGTTTGTTCAAAGTTGTTTTCATTATTCCATTTTATTTGAGAAAAAGAACAAAAAATTTTGAGTGTTTGTATTCACCCCCACCCCTTTCTATAAACACCTAAGCTTATCCAGTTCTAACATATTATTTGTAAATTGGGAAATGGCTAAAATTGACTTTTAAACATAAAATAAAAAAATAACAAGAGCAAAAATTATGTATAAGCAGCCAAATAAGCAAAAAGGGAACTTGCAATAAAATATGCAACACGCAGCGCTGAACAAGTTGTTCTTAAAACCATGCTTGCTTCTCAATGTTGGAAGGTTAATTACTTTTCACTTTTCAGTGTTTGGTTTTAAGTTGGTTCCTCACTACAGATTTACAAACATGTTAATCAATAGATAACAAACTAAGGTACTTTGTGCTAGAAAAAACCTAGAGACAAACATAATATGCGAGTTCATTCTAGCAATTTTCTTTATTAGTAATATTTTTTAAATTGATTACAGAGATAACGTGTTTAAAGACTAACTTGGGATGTTTGAACCTTCTAGCAGAGACTTCTCTCCTGTATTCATAAAATCCTTTCCATTGTTTTGTGGAGTCTCAACGTCGTCATCCCAAGCATCTGCGCCAACATAAGAAGTATCCTCGATATGTGTTCCATCTGGCTTCTCGATGAGCTTCTTCATTTTAAGGCCTTTTGTGGTAGTCTTCCTCCATAATCCTTTCTTAAACCTATAGGAATATATGATATTAAGAAAATCATTAACTGTTAAACAAAAGTATTTGTTCAAAAATGGTCCAGTTCAATGTTGCACCAAGGTCAGATCAATTGTCTTTAAAATTTAAAAACCCTGAAGATAATTATATACATGACAATGTATGCATGCCAACAGAATCAGAGGCAAGATTGAAGGAGAATTTGTATTGCTTAACCAATTTTCGTACTCCTTTTCTTTTACTCCTTTTTTTAAAAACCATATAAGCCCCACAATTTTAGGAAAAAGATAGCCATTATGCCCAGAGAGCAGGCCCTTGAAGAGCAAGCTGATCACTTAAGAAGTTGCATAGCTTGAAAGTAATGTCCCAAAGTTCAAGCTTAATAAGCCAGAGCACTGTAAAATTTATATTTAGGATAGATTCTTTATACTGAAGTATCATCCCATGATGACTCAGGGGATTAACCAAAATAAAATAATAAATGATTCATAAAATTAATTTTGCCTATGAGCACTGCACCAATCAAAAACTAATAGGTAAGCCTTATAACTTGTCAACATTGCAACTTCTCTCTAGAAAGATCACCCTTAGGCTCTTCTTGTTTCTACTTTCAAGTGAAACTGCATTACTTATCATCCTTGAATAAAACCTAAGATTTAGGCTAATAATCAACCATGTTAGCCAATTATGTTCACAATCAAATAAACTATTCAAATCTTAATGACTGTCTGAGAGGTTGCCCAAAGTTATAAATTTGTAAATTCAGTATAGGCTTGTCGACATATATGTGAAGGAACAATGTATAACATGTGAAAAAACACTTACTTCCCAACATTGGTGGGAGTTGGCTCGGGAATCAAAGCCTCCATGTATGCCTAAGTCAATTCTTTTTGTTGACGAGCAACAAATGGAGCTCGAACAGCCACATATATTGTTTGACATAATAATACCACAACAAAAACATAGAATATCAGGGAACCTAATCTCTTGGGTTTCCAACTTTTGACATCATGTGAGACCGAAAGGGGAAAAAAATTAAAGAAACAGCATTGTATCCTTGGCAACAAAATCATATTGTTAGTCATCGCTTACAGAGAGCTTTGCAAAATAATATATTTAAAATTAAAAAAATGGGCATTTCCCATCAATTGCTAAAAGATAATTCAGAACAAAAACAATTAGAATATTGAAGATTAAAAACAAGACTTGTTTGAGGGAAAGGTGTACTTTCAAACTCAGTTTGAGCCTTCTTGGCCTCCTCCCGAACCCGACCCACGAAACCGGCAACCTCGACATTCACGCCATCCAAATCAAACCCTGTTTCTTTCTTCACTGACTCGCCGAATTTCTCCAAAAAACTCTGGGACCCACGACGTATCGACTGTGAGAGACGGAGTCAAGGCGAACCCTCCGGTCCATTCGGGTCAACGGAAGCGTAAACTCGAAAGCTTAAGCCTGTAATTTGATCTAAAGAGAAGAACAGTAGGATGGGTTTGGTTGAATAACAGTCCTGCTTTTGCGGTTCTTCTAGAGGAAATGCTTAATGGGTTTGCCTTTGGTTGAATCGTTGATGTGGATAAGTTCATTTCTTCGAGATTGTAAAATGATTGAAGCAGAGAGTAGAGGAAGGATTGTCGCCGGCGAACTTGACCGCAATTGAAGGCTTTGAGTAGCGATGGACGTTGTGAGGGATTTTAGAGGTTTTTTCTTAAAACGAAAAACAAAATTGAAAAACTATTTTCAGATAAATAAATTGTAACACCTAAATCACACGTAAAAAACAAAGACGACTGGAGTGGTAGTAGTATTTATTTATTTTTGTACAGTATATAATTTTTTCTTCGCAAAGTAACTGCTACGTATTTTAATCAGGTAGAACTGTAAATTTTATTGTCCGGAATGATTAGTGGATGTCACCAAACTAATACAATATTGTATATATGATACACACACCCACACATAGTTAAATTAGATAAGTATATTATTCCTTCTGTCTCAAATTAAATGTCTTAATTTGATTTTAACGATCAAATTAACTAAATTTTGACTTTAAAATTTGACAAATATATTTATATTTTCATAATTATAAAAATTGGGTCGTTTAACTAATTGTATGAATTTTCATTTGATATAAATATTGTCATTTATATTTTTATATAACAATATTAATTACAATTTTAAAATGAATCAATTTGACTCCAAAGTCAAATTAAGACATTTATTATGAGACGGAGGGAGTATCAACTAGAACAACAAAATTCAATGTAAATCATTTTGACATGAAATTATATAATTTTAGTTAGTGTCGAATTAATACTCCTCATGCTCTGTGCAGGCTTATTGAAAACAAAGGGCTGTATGCCTCCCTTTTCTAATATAATAAATTATTATGGAGTATACAATATGAGAATCGTAAACGAACAAATAAAGTTTTCGTTGAATTAGTTAACCTCTTGCAGTTCAGTTAATTATAATTGTGATAAACTGACTTTGAAATTCCCGATATCGCAACTGCTACATGTAATATATGGTTTTTAATGTTTACCATCAAACCATCACTACTAAAGACTCAAACAGGCCGTAGATATTGACCTGGTCTTGAACTGGGATGGCTCACCAAAACTTTTCTCTAACAAAAAACTAAAAAATTGGGGCAGAAACAGCATTCCAAGTAAATCCGAGAAAAACCATCAAGTCATATTATTGGAAAAATTAGCTGGATTCGTTACCTACATGCTGTTAAACAACATCAGAATTGTACATGGAACGAACAAATCATTAGCATCAGAATTGTACAAGGAACTGCAATGAATTTGACTTCTAACTAGATATTTAAACTAACTCTAAATTTTACACTCGGCTCACTAGATACATGGAAGCAAAGTTACAACTCATTCATAGGGCGACGGAGACCAGAATATATAGCTTTCTGGAAAAGAGGATGTACATCTTTCCCTAGTACCTCCGCATCCAGCTTCTCAATGTGAGGCCATATCTGTTGGACAATGCGCACATACATTAAAGATAATAAATCTAAGGAAAACTAAAGATAATGTGAAGGTAAAATGGTGTATCAAGTGACCCAGTGTGCACACAAGCATCAGAAGAATGGATGGATGAAACATACCTCAGAAGCATATTGTCTAGAGAAGGCCTTGACATAACCTAGAACAGACAAACACCACTGCTCTTTCTCAGTTACGTTGTAACCTCTAGTGGTCCTTCCCTCCTTTGGATCACTGTCCATTTCATTAATAAGGAGGAAAAAAAGAAGGTTATATAAAGGAGAGAGCATTGAACAAGAGAATTTGATCAGAATATCTAATACCTTGTCTTTCGTGTTCCATTCTCTTGGTCCAATTCCATCGCAGATGAATCTTCAAGATCAATTGCCATTTCATCAGGCTGACCAGACTGCTGTAATGCCTTATCTCCAAATGCATCATATAAGCGCTCCGTCAACACATTTGAGAAGCTTTTATACATGGACAGAAACAACACCTGTAAAATGTATTAAAGAATCAATTTAAAAGGTTAATTGAACACCAAACACTGGTTAAAGAGGGTTCAGACAATTACAACCTTCCGATTCATGTGCAGTTTGAGCTCTTAGCAGCTCACAAACATGACATCATGTTTTGCACATCCTGGGTCAAAGTGGTACCAGCAGAATTCACTTATTTTTACCAGCAGATTTATCATGGAAAAATCTAAGTTCTCATTTGTAACATAGTAGATAATGCAAACTCCCAGATCAATATATTTAGCCAACAGTACTGATCCCCTCCCCCACCTCAAACTCCCAAGGAAAAAAATAAATTCAACATATGTTTATACATACATTGTTTCCCTATACGATTTCCTTGGATATCATATTTTTTTTATATAATATTTCCTTGGACATCTTTCCAATGTGTTGCACATATTTCCAATAAGTAAACCATTCATTTGGAACAATACAAAAATATGGAAACATGTTAAAGAAAATGGAGATAAGTTGATATGATGTAGAACCTCGATCTCATTAAGAGCTCGAGCAAGAAGAGCCTCCTTTGCCTCCAAAGATTCGCGAACAGATACCTCCTCCTCTTTCGCCTTTTCAGCATTTGACTTCAAACGCTTCATTCTCACAGGGTTTTCACCCAGAACAGGTTCACCATCCATAAGTGTAAGCTTTTCTTCAGCAGTGTCTAGATCTGTTTTAGCTTTCAATGCAGCTTCTTCGGCAGATACAACACTCCTCTTGAGGTTCAATATCTCTTTCCGTAGATCAGAAATCCGATTGTATGTTTTATTGACAGCATTTCTGAGAATCTGTCAAACACGAACAGAAAGACTATAAACAACTCAGAAATAACTTCGGAGCCCTTTCTTTTTCGGAACATAATAAAAAGAAATTGAAGGTAAAGAATCACTTTATTGGTAGTAACTAAACATATGATGAAAAATGGCCCAAGTAGGCAGGAACTAATTGGACATTGAAGATACTTGACATGTGCAAGAACCATATGGTAATAAAATTTACTTATTTGCTAGTTAGGTTACAAACTAGTATAGTTGGAAAAGGGAAAGTTACAAGTTGGGGGTTTGAAAACGAGCAGCAAATCTTTGATATAGAAACAAGTGCAGGAAGTACTTATTCTACAATGGAAGTGTACATCATTAGGTTGCCGACTTACTCTGATGAAAGAAAAAATAATTTTTTCACGAAAAATCATGATTTCCTCATAATTAGAAGTTAGGGTTGTTTACCTCCCATATACGATCAGATGTATGAAAAAGCTCAATGTTTGTTGGAGAGAATATCCACCTCACTATGGCCAGATTAGATATAAGCCGATAACCCATCATTCTATCAATTGTTAAAGCTGTCATCTGAGCACTGTTTTTCCAAAAGAAACTAACTTCATTTATCAGCAAAATCTGCTTTTCTTGGTCAGGGCACATCTTTGCAATGACTTGGCCATATCTCTCCAAGACAGTGATGAGATGAGTAAAGCTCTTTGATCCAATATCAAGAAGAGTATGAATAACCACTTTCAAGCAAATATCCATACCATGAACTGGGAGCACATTTTCATCCATCCATGACATTATTTCACGAGCAGTTTTTCTTCCTTTCACCATACCTTTCAGCTCCGTAGAAAGTTCATATTCAGTTTTATCACCATCTTCTGCACTGTATTTGAAATCTGGTCCACCCTTTGGTGGAAGGAGTTCCTCTAAACCAGAGGCATTTTCAATGCTCTAGAAGGAGAAAATACAGTAAGGAAATCAAGATAATCAACCTGAATAAAGCATAGACATCGGACTTTAATATAAAACAACACACACCCCCACATAATATATCTTCACGCAAACATCGCAATCAATAAGTACATATCCCATATGAACACTATTCTAAAATTGAAATGTCTTTCTGGTCGATATCAATACAGTATATAATTACATTGAATCATTTGTAACATATAAATAATGGTCATCAATATCTACACATTTCTTTCAATAAAGTTAATTCAACCCAAATACATTTTTCCATGTGATGTACGTGAATGGATACAAAAGTATACAATATGAATAAGAGATACACGTTATAATAATTCTCCCATTACGGCTTTGAACATTTTTTTTGCACTCCGAATAATTATATTTATTTTCTAAACCTGGATAATATAGGACCAGGTCAAGGCTTCTTTGGTACTTTTAGGGGATGGTCAAGAGATGCCGAACAGATGCTCATAGTATTTGTAGTTCAGATTTTCGAATTATGGACATAAAGAGTCCACTAAGTATTTGCTACCGATATACTCCTCAATCAGGGCGGAGCTACGAGATCACCCCAAGCAGGTCATTGGCATTCAGGGGCCACAGACATACCATAGATCCCTGTTCAATAAGTGGAACGCACCATCTGTGCCCTCTCAGTATTGGAAGTAAGGGTCAGAGAAGGGCGTGGAAATGTTCTGTACTTCCCAAATCATCAACATGCCTGAAACCATTATTATTAAGGTGTTGCCAGAAACAGGCACATGACACAGAGTTATGAAAAGAAACAAAATCCACTGGGACTTGTTTCACCATGCAACATTCCTAAGTTAATTGTAGGAAGACAATGAAAATTCTCAGATAATTATGAAGAACCAATGTCACAGTGTTTGTAAAATAAAGCCTGCAAGATAGTTGCTAAGTGAACTAATTTATCAAACATGCATAAAAAATGGAGACTTATACTAACTAAAAATTTAGCGTAGTACTCAACATGTGCAGAGCATAAATGAAGTGTACACTGATGAGTTTCGAAGATCAAGAAAGGATGAGTTGAGCTCTCATTCTCATTGAAAACAAGTATTTTTGCCAGTCAGTACCTGCTTAATCTTGTCCCAGTATGATAAACGAACTTCTCTTTCCAAAACCTCCTGGACAAATACACGCTTTGGGGCCCATTTTGGAAGGTTTAACACATAAGCCCACTCTTCCCATGGCCAAATAAACTGAAAATTTGATCTGCAATATCAACAGTCAACAGATAAATAAAAGTTTAGGAACATAATCTGACAGACTAATAATCTCATCACCTCTTAACTTGTTGGTGTTATCATGAACTAAGAGACTAAAACTTTTAATACCTTAAAACTTACAAGCATACTGCAATTTCCTCATTCGAATATATTTCAACTTAATCCGAACTTAAAAAGATTTCTTTACCGGTTAAGAAATTCACAAAAAATAATTTTTAAACACATTCAACCAATTTACTTTTACACCCGTACCGCTCTCGCAGCCTGCACCGAAACAGTGCTTTACCCCTAGATGTCCAGTCAACTGCTGCGTCTCAACGTATTTCGGGGAGAACCAGCTAGCTCTAGGTTCGAGTGGCATTTCACCCCTAACCATTCCTAGTTAAGCAATCACTTACAGTTTTTCGACTATGAAGTAAGAATGCATTTACAAGTCTATACATTTTAAAGGATTCTGTGACTTTTGCCAACAGACAATACATCTTCTCCAGAAGAGTTGATAAGCCCCACTTTTAGGTAGTTAGGAAAGCACAGGTGAAATTTCATTTTTTGATATATATATATATAAAGGAGACTTGGAACATAGAGAGGGTGGCAGTGAAGATTTTAGTGAGAGAAGGGCCTTAAACAATGGATGCAGGAGTAAAATACTGATGATCTTGGAGGTGGGTTATAGATAGGATGCTAGACTATGTCTGATCCTATATCAGCTACACAATCCGCACTCCCAATCCCACCCCACTCACAGATTACACAACACTATGCAGTAGAAAATCATTAGAGGTTTTAACAAATATATGATCAACAAAAAGTACAAATGTCACATATATCAATTTTCCCAAGTCCATTTATAGTAAAAAGGATATGCTTCTACACTACAGAATACTGGCTGAAATTAAGGAGCTAGACTTACAAATGGTGAGAGAACCAGAGGATGAGGCGTGTTCTACACTCCATATCTAATTCCGCAATCTTATCAAAAAGCGCACGGACTGCACCAGCTACAACAGCTGGGAATGCCCCTGGAAGAGCCTATTAGTGAATATGGTAGTTAG
Source organism: Centella asiatica (assembly GCA_014636745.2). Taxonomy (NCBI): domain Eukaryota; kingdom Viridiplantae; phylum Streptophyta; class Magnoliopsida; order Apiales; family Apiaceae; genus Centella; species Centella asiatica. The sequence continues at coordinate 10,865,887 of CM025780.1, read as the reverse complement.
CCATACAAACTTGATAAATTTTACCAATAAGCTATACATCTTGAAGACTTAAAAGCATAACACAAAGATTAGCATCACAATACATGGAAAAGGTAGAGGCAAAGCTTAGTCACTAGTTTGGTTCTAAAATACCTTACAGAGGTCAATGATCACCAATGTGTAATATATTGGTTTAAATGGAGGTTGAGGCAGTAAAAGAAGCTGCAACAAAGAACACAAAAAGAAGAAAAATTAATGAAGTTTGGTTCGCAAATTAATGAACAAGAATATTAAAATAAATTTATAACGGAGTACAACTAAGAAGTGGAAGAATTATATATATTTGATACCAATAAGAACTTTTCGGTACAATTTCAGTAGGTGCAGAATAACTAAATATACACGAGTAAAACTAAGCAAACTTTATAAATAATGTAATCATTTGAATAACTCATAGTTAAGATATATAATCAATTACACAAATAAAAAAGGAAAATAACACCAAAATAAAAATATATGAAAATATCTTAGTTAAAATTTTTGTTTCATATTGGAATTCTAGTATTTAATCAGCATCACAAGACTACTATTTAAGTAATTTCATAATTACAATATGCATCAAATTGTAACCAAAGTTTGTAATCCACATTGTAATTTAAAATACTTGATTAATGTTCTAATTACCAAAATAACTAATTAAACTATAATGATGGTATCTAATTAATATATTCCTATCTTAATTGTTTCAATGCCAAGATAAAATAATTTGAAACAACAATTAATAATAACTACATTTACTGTAATTAAAATTATTATTTTGG
>CM025780.1:10843381-10862225 GCA_014636745.2 Centella asiatica | reverse complement strand
TCGGATACCAAACAAAAAGAAAGGCAAAAGAGAACTTAAGATTCTTACCTCCTAGGTTGACGAAAGAGATCAAAGCTTGTTTGAAAATGGTTGTCCAAAAGAGAGAAACTTGAATTTATACAGAGATCGTAGGTTTAAAGAAGAACTTTGGAAAAAGGAAATCTTTTGAAAAGAGACTGAAATGTTCCTCCGAATGAGGTATTTATAGTAGGCTGAGATTAGGCTTTGAAATGAGATGATTGGTTAATCTGGACGGTAAAACGGCTGCTCATCATGATTCTTAGCAGCTAAGCATCGTAATAAGCCTACTGTCCTACATGCATATACGTTTAATTTACTGATGACACACAAGCAACTTACTACTCTAATTAGCATACGTACACAATGATGTCATAAAAAATAAACATCATTGCTTAACCTTGTAACCAATAATCAACAATAATAACCCCTTTAATGGGTCCAAAAATATTCATACAACCAAAAGCGTCATATAATAACCATATTCATATTAATAAGAAAATATAATAACATAAAATAAAATAAAATGAGTGAATAAATTATTTATAGATAAACAAATTTTCCGGGTTGTCATACATCACCCATCAGGGGATGCATGCTATCAGGGGATAATTTATCCATCGTCAAACTCGTCAGGTGACAACTTGTTCAACACCGAACTCCCCAAGTCACCGGTGAACTTCATCAGTGGATGATTTGTCCTGCGCCAAACTTCTCGGTGGGTAAATGTTCCGCGAAAAACTCACTTGTTCAACACTGAACTCGTCGGGGACTAAGAATTTTAGTCATCAGAGACTATCAACACTACCTCGTCAGAGACTAACCTTAGTTTATCGGAGACTAACAAATATTTCATTAGAGACTGATGGCGTCATCTTAAGCCATCAGAGACTAAGGGTGACATCATCATCAGAGACTAAGTTTACCTCACCAGAGACTAGTATTAACTCATTAGGGACTGATGACGTCATCTTAAGCCTATCGGAGACTAAGGGTGGCGTCATCGGAGACTAACTTTTACTCGTCGGAGACTAACATTAACTCATTAGAGACAAATGTTTTCTCGTTAGAGATTAACATTAGCTTATCAGAGACTGATCATAGAACTTGTCTCTGATAAAAGGAAGTCTTCCATGATCACAAATGATATCTAGCAATAAACATACTCAATCTAAGATATCTCATGAACATGAAATATGCAACAGAATGCAACCTTAGTCTTAGGCTTTATCCTTCCTTGAAAATTTAACATGCACGGCTAATACTTTCGGATGACATGCAAAACGAAACAATCGGAGGAGAACTAAGGATTCTTACCTCTAGGTTTGACGAAAGAAATCAAAACCCGCTTGAAAGTAATCGTTCAAAAGAAAGAACTTGGAATTATATGGAGATGGTAGGTTTAAGGGAGAACTTTGGAAAAGAAAATCTTTAGAAAAGAGACTGAAATGTTTCTCCGAATGAGGTATTTATAGAAGGCTAAGATTAAACTTTGAAATAAAATGATTGGTTAATTTGGATGGTAGAACGACTACTCGTCATGATTCTTAACAACTAAGCATATGTAATAAGCTTGCTGTCCTTCATGCACAAACGTTTAATCCACTGATGACTAGCTTATTAACCAAAATAGCATACGTAAGCACTGATGTCATCAAACTTAAGCTCTTGAGTCCTTCAGAGGACTTAACCAACAAACACAAGCTTCTTTTAAGAACTTATAAATGGTACTGCATATATATAAACATCATTTGCTTCCCTTTGCAACCAACATCCAAACAAATATAACCCCTTTAATGGGTCCAAAAATATTTAGACATTCAAAAACATCATATAATAACTATATACATATTAATAAGAAAATAAAATAAAATAAAATGAGTGAATAAATTAGTTATAGATAAACCAATTTTCCAGGTCGTCATATTGTTAATTAGGCAAGATGACTAAAGCCCATTTCATTGGACAAAGTGAACGCGCTAGCGACATTTTGGGTCATATAATAGTGATGCATGTGGACCAATGAGTTTGCTAGCTAGATGTGGGTTTTATTACTTCATTAGATTCACTGATGACTATAGTAGATATGGATATGTATATCTAATGAGACATAAATCAGAATCCTTTGAAAAGTTCAAAGAATTCAAAAATGAAGTTCAAAACCAATTTGGCAAAAGTATAAAAGTCATTCGATCAGATTGAGGAGGTGAATACTTAAGGCCAAGAATTTAATAATCTTCTTAAGGAATGTGGTATTGTATCACAACTCACTCCACCTAGAACACCATAATGGAATGGTGTATCCGAGAAGAGGAATCGTACCTTGTTGGACATGGTGCAATCCATGATGAGTCACGTAGATCTTCCAATATGTTTTTGGGGACATGCTCTAGAGATAGTTGCCTTCACACTTAATCGTGTTCCTACAAAGATGGTTCAAAAGACACCATATGAGGTATAGACTGGGAAACATGTTAATATGTCTTTCATAAAGATTTGGGGTGGCAAGGCATATGTAAGACGTCAAGTTCTTGATAAGCTCGGACCCAAATCAGAAAAATGTAATTTTGTGGGATATCCAAATGAAACTAAAGGGTATCAATTCTACAAACCTTCGGAGAACAAAGTTTTTGTTGCTCATACTAGTGTTTTTCTAGAAAAGGAGTTTATATCTAGAGGAAATAGTGGGAGGAAAGTAGAACTCGAAGAAATTCGAGAACCACAAGATATCATTAAACCTGATGTGGAATATGAGTAGGAACCACAAGTCATTGTGGAGAATGAACTCGCTCAAGTAACACAAGGCCTTCGTAGATCTGGTAGAACACGCCAAGAGCCTAAAAGATATTATGGATATCTTGTCACTATGACTGGCGATGTGATGCTCATGGACCAAGATGAGCCTACTTCCTACGAAGAAGTTATGAACGAACCAGAATCTGAGAGATGGCTGGAAGCCATGAAATCCGAGAAGGACTCCATGTACACCAACCAAGTATGGACCTTGGTTGATCCACTTGAAGGGGTAAAACCAATTGGGTGCAAGTGGGTTTTCAAAAAGAAAACTGATATGGATGAAAATGTACATACCTATAAAGGATGATCGGTAGCGAAAGGTTTCAAAAAAGTACATGGTATTGACTATGATGAAACTTATTCTCCAGTTGCAATGTCTAAATCCATCAGGATTTTACTTATTATTGCAACATTTTATGATTATGAAATTTGACAGATGGATGTCAAAACAGCTTTCCGTAACGGAAATCTCCTTGAGGATGTGTACATGACACAACCTGAGGGTTTTGTTGATCCAAAAGATGCTAGAAAGATATGTAAGTTGCAACGATCCATTTATGGATTAAAGCAAACATCTAGGAGCTAGAATTTTCGTTTTAACGACATAGTCAAAGAATTTGGCTTTGTCAAAAATGAAGATGAACCTTGTGTATACAAGAGGGTTAGTGATAATCATATTGTATTCCTAGTATTATATGTCGATGACATATTGTTTATTGGGAATGACATTCCTTCCCTGCAAGACGTGAAGACATGGTTGGGAAAATGTTTCTCTATGTAGGACATGGGAAATGCTGCCTATATTTTAGGCATCAAGATCTATAGAGATAGATCAAGGAGATTGCACGGATTAACTCAAAGTACATACATCAAAAAGGTGCTGCAACGATTCAGAATGCAAGAGGCTAAAAGAGGATATATACTAACGTCTCATGGTATATCTCTCTCTAAAGCTCAGAGTCCAACATCACAAGATGATAGGAATCATATGAATAAGATTCTATATACGTCAGCAATTGGATCTATTATGTACGCAATGATATGTACTCGTCCTGATGAATCGTATGCCTTGAGCATGATGAGCAAATACCAGTCAGATCTAGGTGAATGTCACTGGACAGCTGTCAAGAACATCTTAAAGTACTTGAAAAGGACTAAGGATTTATTCTTGATATATGGAGTTCAAGAGGAATTGGAAGTAAAGGGTTACATAGATGTCGGTTTTTAGACTTATAAGGATGACTACTGATCGCAATTGGGTTATGTGTTTTGCCTAAATGGTGGAGCTATGAGCTAAAAAAGTTCAAAGCAAGATACAGTTGTCGATTCTACAATAGAGACTGAGTATATAGTTGCTTCAGAAGTAGCTAAAGAGGCTATTTGGATTAAGAAGTTCATCACTGAACTTAATGTTGTTCCAACCATTGTTGACCTAGTTAATCTCTATTGTGACAACAATGGAGCCATTGCACTTGGCAAGGAACCAAGATCTCACCAGTGATCCAAACATATACTTAGACGATGTCATCTCATCCGTAAAATTATTGACAGAGGAGATGTATATATATGTAGGATACCGACAGATGAAAATGTTACAGATCCACTGACTAAGGCTTCGCCACAACAGAAGCATGATGGTCACACTAGATCCATTGGTATTAGATAAATGAATGATTGGCTCTAGTGCAAGTGGGAGATTGTTGGAGTGTATGCCCTAGGAGCCAATTATTTGATAATTGTCATGGCGTACTTGTACTTATGTTTTGATTTAATAAATAATGTTTAGTTTATTATGCTTCAACTTACTATGTGATATAATTGTTAAGATAATAAACGTGTAATACCCCAGATTTGTGTAAATATTACTATAGCAATAAGACTACTAATAAATAAATTTTAGTCAAAAATTTATTTTCGAGCATGAGCAATTATTCCTCTATAAATACCAAAAGAAATAAATTTTAGTATAAGATATTATCTAAGTTGATTTATGTAGTAGTAATATGAATTACTACTACTATTACTAGAGGGATGGAACCCTGTATGATGAGTAAGTGTTTCAAGAGCTGAGTCATTAGTAGTACGATGTACTACCATTTGACACCTATTAGTAATTGAAACTTACGTGTAAATGTAATGATCATGTAGTTGTTAGCATATTTTAGTGATTTAGTAAATTTCACGTCCGATGTTAATCTAGAGTAAGAAATATCTCGCATCAGATATTTTGATCTCCTTTGACTCCCTTATAAATAGGAGGATCCTTGCCTACTACTCCTCATCTTTTAAACACTCTCACCTCAAAATAAAATCTCTTCGGCACAGATTGTAGAAGTAAAAGCTCGCAAGGTAATTTTAAAAGCTTTTATTAAGTTATTTATTTTAACTATTCAACTTAAATTAGAGGTTGCATGAAATCTAGGATAACCTAAACGTAATCCTTTCCCAATAATTTTCTCACAAGAGATCAATCGCATGGATAATCTCTATTCGAGAAAGAATTCTATAACTTTGTTATATCTTGGAAAGATTTTATTTTGTCCTTCTGATATTCACAAACATATGTTCATTATGGAAGAACCCAACTACAAGTTATCGGAGGATAAGTATCCACCAATGAGTTATTTTTAGCTATCGGAGGATAATTTAGACATTGATGAATAAATTATATTAGTCTCTGATGGGTAAAATTATGTTAGTCTCCGATAGGTAAAATATATTAGTCTCTGAGAAGTTGAAGGCTAGTCCCCAACAAGTTTAGTGCTGGCTTGTAAGTTTGGCGGCGAGTTTGGCGATGACTTGGGAGTTTGGCGCTAAACAGTTTATTCCCCGATGAGTTTGGCGATAGCCAACTTATTCACCAATGAGTTTGGTGATAGCCAACTCATCCCCTGATGACTAAAAGTCATCCCCTGATGACCTAGAGTCATCCCCTGATGACCTAGAGTCATCCCCTGATGACCTAGAGTCATCCCCTGATGACCAAGGGTCTTTCCCCTGATGGCCGAAAGTCATCCCTTGACGGGTAGATATCCACTGATGAGTAATTTATTCCCTGACGGGTAGTTTATCCCCTGATGGGTAGATAACCACTGATGGGTAATTTATCCCCCCGATTGGTAGTTTATCCCTTGACGTGTAGATATCTACTGACGAGTAAATTATCTCCCGATGGGTAGCTTTCCCTTGATAACCTAAGGCTTATCCCTTGACAAGTATAATTCACCCCCTGATGCGGACTTAACATGATTTAAATAGTAATAACCCTTTTATCTAAACATAACTATTTTCCTTTAATCAGGTCTCACAGGAACACATAAACCTATCAAACATTGGCACTCCAATCAAGGCAAGTAATATATTTATTATTTGTCCAACGTATAACTCAGTTGTTCCGTTATACGTGATTTTGTAAGTGATGTATTTACTATTCTTCAGCATATAACAAAGCTATTTATGCAGGCATATATATGATATGATGCTTATTTCAATTAAACGTCTAATCCATTAACTTGATCAGCGTTAAGACATGTTGTGCAAATACTCGACTTTTTTTTACATATACATAGTTGCTTCATATACATACTGATTGAGAATGATTGTTACTTCTTCAACTTGAGCTAAATCTTATTATTAAATGCTTGACCACTTGTAACTAGTTACATGCATCCTATTTGTTTCTTTGTCAATACCTAACGTATTGAACTATTCAACTCAGCTTAATTTATTTAATGTCTTCTACAAGGTTAGTTGCATGAATACCTTGTGACCCTTATTGAAAATTACAAGGTCAGCTATATGAGTACCTTGGTAATCTTCACTAAGGCGTTAGGATTTATCCACTTAATAAGCAAGAGAAGGGAACCAACTTGGATATGAGAATAGGATACTCTATTCTGTCGAGCCCTAGAGATTGTAAATGTAATTAAATCTACTAAATGTCTTACATAAGTACATAGCAGACCACATTGAGATAGCCCTGGCCAGCTATTGTCAAGTGGTAAGATATACTCTCAGTAGGCCCTAGTGCTGAACAGAGTTAAGGCGTTCAAATAAGTCATGGTATTGAAAGACGTTAAGAGAGCTTATGTGGATTTATTTCAAAAGCATCATGTTGCCAATTCCCTTCTATATGAAAATATAAGTTTCTTTCCCATATACAATGAAAATCCAACAGTTTGAATTCTTAATATCTTAACGATGTCTTGAAAATTGTATTTCAAAACTGACTGCAAAATCCTTATTTCATTCAACTATTCTATAACATATTACTTGCTAAGCTTTTATCACTCATACTTGTTTGATTCTCTTTCAGCTTAACACGAGAAAGGAGAAAATTCCAAGGGTAAGGAAGGGATGTTCCAGTATCAGGAGGACTGGCTATTACGGGATCATAAATATGATTTTTGGTTTGGTTTGATCTTGCTTTTAAGAAAAGTTACGTTATTCCGCTGATAGAATTTTCCAAAATAATATTTGTAATAATCACTAAGAATACTCTGTTTTAATTATTATTATAAAGGAAAAAAGTTATTTGTGGGATAGCTCTTTTGTACCTCCTTTGACATCCCAATTGAAAAATGAAAATTGGGGCTACCACAAAACGTCCCTAGAATAATGAATGCGGACTATATTGGTTCAGGTATGTGACTTGGAACATGAGATTATATAGTTGTAAAATGTATCAATATTCTTAAACATCCCTAGTCAAGTATTATTGTTAATGGGACAACAATGATACATTGAGACTAGTATGTGGGTTGACTGATGACCAAATCTCATTGGCCATAGATATGTGAGATATCAAGTCAATACATAAGTATATGTTGGAGAACAGTATACTGGATTGACTCACCATGAGAATTATACATATAAGTGAAGTGTCATAAGATATTCTCATAGTGACAATGATGTAATGGTCCTTCGACTTCAAGTCATTACATTTCTACACGAGGATTCATATGGTTTGATATCACCAAAAGTCAACTTTAATCGGATGGACCATAAAGGTGACTATTGACTATATTATGAGTCGTGTGAAGAATGTGAATGATTTACATAGAATTTTTCCCTCTTATGTATTTTAGGAGTGATATCCTTAGGCCTCTTCATTGAGTAAAACTATGAAATGCATGGTTATGCTCAAATAGTGATTTGTTTCTTGTAGTTTACTCATCGATCAAGAAAACAAAGATTAAATTATAAAGAGGATGACACACTTCATACCTTGAGTTTAATCTTGGATATCAAGGGCAAAAGGAATTATATTACATTGAAACATTGGTCACACGAAAAGGTTATGTTGAATCACCAACATTATTATTACTTGGGTAATAGTGATGTATTACTAGATGCCGCTCACTGTTTATAATTTTATAATATGATTATAAAACTATTGTCAATGTAATAATAACCTATAGGGTCTCTGTGATGGCCCCAAAAATCCCATACCGGACTTCGGACATTGTCAATAATTGATAAAAGAACAGTAATAACATTCAAGCATGCATATCATTAAAAAAGAGAAATAAATAGTAATCTCTATTACATTCGTCCAAAATAAGCTTCTAACAGTGGAAGTCTATGAGGGGCCCACACAGGCCTTACAATCTAAACATCTCAATAATTGCCTCACGCTTCACTCTTACCCTGAACGCCATCCACAAGAGTGCGATCAAGAAACGTTCATCATGTCATCCTTGTTTTGCCTTTATCAAACGACTCGACAATTTGTCCATATCCTGTAAAACATTAGATAATAGAAACATAAGCGATTTACTCTCGCAAGTATATAATCAAGTATTAGGTGAGCTTTGAAAATGGATAATTGATTGGCTTAAGTGTTTATGAGGTTGGATGGAAACAATGTCCACGCCTCTTATGTGGCAGCCCCAAGGTCCCCAAAGTCCCCAAAGTCCCCAAGCTGTCAGTAATATGGGTGACAGACCCCCAAGGTCTCCAAGCTGGAACCCCGGGCTCCGCTAGGAAACAAAAAAGAAAAACAATAACTCAAAAATGACAGATACATCATAGCCAATCATTTAATAATCATATTAGAATATATTCTCAAATACATCATGTACAAAACATAGAAGTTTACAACCTATTACAAAAACCTCAAAGTTTAATAAATAGACTGCAGTGGAAACAAAACTTTAGATGGCCCATCTGGCCTTTCAACCTAAACATTTCTATGACGACCTTCCCTTTCACTTTCCCTCTAAAGGCCAACTATAGGAGAGAAATCAAGAAGCTCTCACTATGCCATTTTCTCTTTTCCTCTATTAGGCAACTCGGCCTTCACGACATAACCTGTAAGACATTTCATAGCATTCCACATGAGCATTTACGCTCAGCAAGCATATAATCATAAGCAAGAAGAACAGATAATTCAAAAGCTTTAATATTCATTGAGGTTGGGCGAAGCAATGTCAACACCTACTGATAAATCAATAAACATGTATCATTCAGGGTTCCCAAGTGATATCAAGGGGTAACCCTCTTTAAAAATAAATCTTGATTCGCCCTCTCTTCATCAGATAATGCATCACCTGACCAGACTGATCATTATCTGACTTCCTTTAACAATCAAATTTCATCCCAGCTGGTCAGCCTGGTCGTTTGATTCCATCCTTTGACATACGTAGTCACTTGAAGAAACCAATTAATCTGCGTGGGTCTGATTACCGATGCCTCGGTCTTTCATTCCCTATCATCATTGGCCAGAATTGTTGGGTTTCACCAGCAAACGCAGCGGAAAAATACGATTTAAAATAAAACAAAACGAAACCCAAACCTGAGGATCTATGCGAAACAATTTAATACAGATAGTTTAAGATTTTACCAATTAATTGTGCGAATTTGAAGCTTTGGTGAAGATGTTGATCGTCTCCAAATCTTTAACGCAATCCAACAGGACAGCGTCTCTACGGTATGCACACGAACACCAGCGAATCGTCTTACGATCCGAACAAGAAGAATTATAGTACTAGCTGTATGATCTGTATCTCTCTTCTCTCTCTATATCTTTGAACTCTAGTATCTCTATTATGAGCAACTAGGGTTCTTAGAATACGTAAAACATTGGATTGTTTATGCTTATATATGATATAATGAATAAATGTGCATGCTTAAAAGTTATAGTTGGTGAGATCTAATTTAATTAATAAAATCCCTCATAAAATTATTAAGTCTTAAACAGATGCCTTCCAATGATTAACACTCATCAAGGCCTTGATCGATGGATGTAGGTTTGCCAAAGCAAAGTACCCCATTTATCTTGGCATGGTGCGATAGGATAATTGTGATATCCAAACTGTTAAAATTGGGCTTGACTTAACTAGGCTATCACAATAGGATTGTGGGTTTAGAGGCATACAGTTTGTATAAGTTCATTAGTTGAGCTTGAACAAATGTTGTTCAACAAACTATCCAAGAGTTATATATGATATAATTGACAAAGTGTTTTCTACCTAAATAATTATGTTTTGAGGGATTAGCCAAAGCTAACTTAGGGCATAATGAAATATGGATCTTGGCTCACTAGAAGTATTTAAAAGAAATAATTCCAAATTAATGGTGAGGGCTATTAATTTGAATAAAATAGTGGGAGGTATATTTTGAATGTGCCATTATCAAAAACATAACATTAAAATATCTGCAAATTTACTTATTTATTTTGCATTTATGAATTGTAGATATTAATGGCAAACAACAACAATAGTAGCCTTTCACTGCGATCAGTCCTTGAGAAGGAAAAACTGAATGGGATTAATTTCCTAGACTGGCATAGGAATTTGAGGATTGTCCTCAAGCAGGAGCGTAAGCTCTATGTCCTGGATGGACCAATTCTTGTTGAACCAGCTACCACTGCACCACGTACAGAGCAGAATGCTTACAAGAAGCATCAGGATGATGCTCTAGATGTGGGCTGCCTTATGTTAGCAACCATGAACCCTGAGCTTCAGAAGCAACATGAGTTGATGGATGCTTATGACATGATTGAACATCTTAAGAAGTTGTTCGAGGGGCATGCTCGGCAAGAGAGGTATGATACGAGCAAAGCATTGTATCATTGCAAGCAGGGTGAACGTGATCCAGTCGGTCCACATGTTCTGAAGATGATTGGGTATATTGAGTACCTAGATAGGTTGGGCTTTCCACTTACTCAGGAGGCTCAAACTGATCTTGTCTTACAATCTCTGAACAATAGCTATTCTCAATTTGTCATGAATTACCTCATGAATGAGATTGAGAAACCACTTACTGAGTTGTTGAGCATGTTGAGAATTGCTAAAAACAACATGAAAAAGGCAGGACCCTCTCCCTTGCTAATGGTGAAAAAAGGGAATGCTAAAGGAAATGGAAAGGGCAAAAAGAAGAAGATGGGATCTAAATCTGTTGCCAAATCCAAATCCAATAAGGCTTTGAAGCCTAAAGGTGGGATAGCTAAAGAAGGTAATTGTCACTTCTGTGGAAAGCCTGGACACTGGAAAAGGAATTGTCATGCTTACCTGGAAGATCTAAAGAAGAATAAAGGAAGTAGGACTTCCGATTCAGGTATATATGTTATAGAAGTCAATTTATCTACTTCTACATCTTGGGTATTTGATACTGGATGTGGTTCTCACATTTGTGTGAATGTGCAGGAACTGCGAAGGAGTAGACCATTGGCTAAAGGCGAGGTGGACCTACGCGTTGGAAATGGAGCAAGAGTTGCTGCATTAGCTGTAGGAACTTACCATTTGTCTTTGCCCACTGGGCTAGTATTAGAACTTGAAAACTGTTATTATGTGCATGCTATAAGCAGGAATATTATTTCTGTTTCTTGTTTGGACAAGAAAGGTTTTTCATTTATAATAAAGAACAACAATTGTTCATTTTACTTAAATGAGATGTGTTATGGAGTAGCACAATTATTTAATGGTCTTTATGTTCTTGATTTACAAATGCCCATCTATAATATAAATACTAAACGACTAAAATCAAAAGATTCTAATCTGACTTATCTCTGGCATTGTCGTTTGGGCCACATCAGTGAGAAACGCATATCCAAACTCCATAAAGATGGGTATTTGGACTCATTTGATTTTGAATCATATGATGTATGCGAGTCTTGTTTGTTGGGAAAAATGACTAAAGCGCCTTTCACTGGACATAGTGAACGGGCCAGCGATGTATTGGTCCTCATACATACTGATGTATGTGAACCCATGAGTTCGCTAGCTAGATCTGGATTTTGCTACTTTATTACATTTACTGATGATTTCAGTAGATATGGATATGTGTATCTTATGAAACACAAATCCAAATCTTTTGAAAAGTTCAAAGAATTCAAGAATGAAGTACAAAACCAATTTGGCAAAAGTATAAAAGCTATCCAATCAGATCGAGGTGGTGAATACTTGAGCCAGGAATTTGATAATCTTCTTAAAGAGTGCGGTATTATATCACAACTCACTCCACCAGGAACACCACAATGGAATGGTGTGTCTGAAAGGAGGAATCGTACCTTGTTAGACATGGTACGATCCATGATGAGTCATGCAGATCTTCCAATAAGTTTCTGGGGTCACGCCCTAGAAACTGCTGCTTTTATACTTAACCGTGTTCCTACAAAAACGGTTCAAAAGACTCCATATGTGATGTGGACTGGGAAACGTCCTAGTATGTCTTTTATGAAGATTTGGGGATGCGAAGCATATGTAAAGCGTCTAGCTTCCGACAAGCTCGGACCTAAATCAGATAAGTGTAATTTTGTGGGATACCCTAAAGAAACAAAAGGGTATTATTTCTACAAACCTTCGGAGAACAAAGTGTTTGTTGCTCGCATTGGAGTTTTCCTAGAAAGAGAATTTTTCTCTAAGAATACCAGGCGAAAGCATTCAACAGCCCCTTAACTTCCCATATGGATATATCTTCTTGAAAATATTTTCTCATTTTGAATAGCTTTGGCGTGCTAACAATTAAAATCAGCGACTGCCAACAATATTGGCGTGCTCAACAAATAAAAGCAGTGACGACCAATAGCGTAACTATATATCCATATAGGAGTTACTTGGGTGTGCATACAAGTTCATGACTTGCAACACCCTTACATCATCTTTATCATCTTTTGGTGTGCTAGGGACTTTAAACAACTAGCAAACACCAAATAACACAGCTCAATAATCAACATCTTTTCACGTACATCGAATCAATGATAGTACGTTACTTAATCATAAAAGAGATCATCATCTTGCATAGACATTAAAATCATTCATTTATGTAAATCAAAATAAGGATTCTATGTAATCAGTAAGAAATAAAGTGGAATGAGTATATACTTGCCTTGGTCCTTAGCTAAAATTCACTACACTGGTTGTAAAAGGATTCTGTAAAACATCATTGTGGGTATAACATGAGTAATCCATACTTTGAAAGGATAACTATGCAAAACGGAGGATGGCCATCAGGGCATATTTTACCCGTCAGGGAATACATTACGCAATAGAGACTACGGATGACGTCATCAGGGACTAGACTTAGCCTGTCGGAGACTAAGGCTGACGTCACCAGAGACTATCCTTAGCCTATCGGGGACTAAGGCTGTCATCACCAGAGACTATCCTTAGCTTGTCGGAGACTAAGGCTGATGTCACTAGAGACTAGCAGAATATCTCATCAGAGACTAACATTTGCTCATCGGAGACTAACATTAACTCGTCAGAGACTAATGTTATCTCGTCAGAGACTAATATTAGAGCTTGTCTCTGTTTCGATGGAAGACCTTACATGAATAAACTCAACCTAGGATGCCTCATAAACATGTAAATACAATGGAATATAATCCTTTAAACTTTTATTCCTTCTTGAAAACTTAGAATACAAGGTTAATAAATCTTTGATGCTATGTACAAAAGAAACTGAGTAGAGTATCAGGTTCTTACCTCTTCATTTTTAAGGAAGAAATTAAAGCTTGTTTGAGAATAATTTCCCAAAAGAAGAACTTGGAAATTTATGAAGATGGAAAGTTTAGAGAAAAACTTTAGAAGAGAATTTTTTTAGAAATGAGATTAAAATTTTACCTCCGAATGAGGTATTTATAGTAGGCTGAGATTAAGCCTTAAAATAAAGTGATTGGTTAATCTGGATGGTAAAACGACTGCTCATCACGATTGTTAACAGCTAATACATGTAATAAGCAACTGTTGTCGTTCATGCACATACGCTTAATCCACTAATGACACACAAGCATCTTATTAATCTAACTATTATACGTACACATGATGTAGTCATAACTACATAAGCTATTGAATTCTTCATGGGACTTACTAAACCGGATATGTGGGCTCCTTGAAGGTTACCGAACAGATATACATAATTATTTGTTCTCCACCAACATCCAAACAAATTATAACCCTTTAATGGGTCCACAAATATTTAAACATTCAAAACATCATATATTAACTATACATGTTAAAAAGAAAACAAAAACGAGTGATAGATTATTTATAGATAAACAAATTTTCCAGGTTGTCACATCTTAATAACTTAGAGGGAAAATAGATTCCAGGGTCCCCGAGTGATAATGAGGGATTGACCCTTTACTTGAAAGAAATTTTGAATCGTTCATTTTCCATCTCTTCATCAAATAGTGCATCATCTGGCCAGCCTGACCACTATCTGACTTCATCATCTCTTCATTAAATGACATATCAACCGGCAGCCTGATCGTTTGGCTTCATCATAATGACATACGTAATTGCTTGAACAAAATAGGCTCAAGTATTTGTAGAAGGGGGGGGGGGGGATGAATACAAATACTCAAAACTTTTTCGATCTTAAAACATAAGCAAGAATGGAAATAATTATAAAATCAGAAAAACTTTAATGACTTTTAAAATAAACACCCAAGAGTTCAAGTTAAAATAGTTGTATTAAAACTTAAGGTTTTTCTGGAAATCTGGTTAATCACAAATGTGATTAATTAGCTACGAATTCTGTAATGAATTATAGCTACGAATTCTGTAATGAATTATAGCTACAATCTCACACTCACTAGCTTCACTCTTTCTTTGAATATTTCTCTCAAGATATATTACAAAGCTTCTCTCTAGTGTTTGTGTGCTTCAATGTGTTGGTTGATCCGTTGGATTGATACACTGTGTAATGAGAACTCTTTTGCATATATAGAAGATCAGTAGTTGAACCCACGTGCTTGGACATGCTTCTCTTTTCAACCTAGTCGTATATATGTCACATCGATGTCCTTTTGGAATGATGTGTCAGACTGCTGATACTTTTGTTGCTTCTTTTTTTTCCCCTAATCTACGTGCATTTAATGATCGAGAGTTGTCATTGGACCACCAAACTTCAAGAGATATCTTTCCAGTTTATATCTCTTGCTTCTATTATAAGCTTCATCGATTTGCATGTAAGACTTGATGACGAGTGTATGCAGTCATAACTATCCACTGACGACAAGCCCTGATAAGAACATGATCAGTGCTTCTGGATCCCCTGATGACAAGTCCTGTCTAAGAACTCGATCAGTGCTTCAAACTTCACTTGATCTATTCAACTGCTTCTTGATCCCTTGACGTTAAGACTCAAGGCATACCTTGATGGCTTCCACTGATGTAGTGCTGAGCATTCCCCCTGACGGGTTAGTTTGACACGGTCATACCCTGATGATTTCCCCTGACAGGTTAACATGTCACTGTCATGCCCTGACGCATTCCCCCTGATGAGTTTGGCTTGTCACTGCCATACCCTGACGTGTTCCCCCTGATGGGTTCGCTTGCCTATGTCATCCCCTGATGGCTTCCCCTGACGGAATCCCCTGATGGTTTTAATCACCGAAGCTTTGTTGATTTCATTTGGAATGTCTGATGTGTGAAATGCTAAAGTGTTTTTGAGTAACAATAGGCATTCCTCTTCACTATCAAGTCCTTTAGAAGTTCCAACTGATGACTTGCCTAGTGCAGTGCATTCATCCCCTGATGACTAAATTGATCATCAGTGGACTCAAAACTTGTGCAGATATATTAAGGTTTATAAAATACCTTAAGTATTTACAGATGCACAATTTATTCTCTAAACATCATTATCATTATTTATCTCTAAAAGTACTCGAAGCAGAAACCTTTTGTCTGCGAGGGTTCGATTATCGATGCCTCGACTTCCGTTCCCTATCATTCTTAGGCCTAGGGTGCCACGAGATGCAATCTACTAGCCTTTAGTTACCCACACGGATATACATTACAAGTATGGGGGAAGAAAAATTAAGTATTTTTCTATCTGTATAGGATTTATCATGGCGCGTTAGCAAATTTGAATAGCTAACATTCACCCAAAGAATGCTTGATTGTAGCACAACATTGTCACATACATTGGATCAAAAGATCATACATTACTTAACTTTGAAGAAATTGAATCGTAAGTATTAACATAATAATATCTTGGATACATTATGTATATCAAAAGAATGATCATATGTATTAATTGAAAGAACGTAGAGTGAGTATATACTTGCCTTGGTCCTTAGCTAAAAATCAAATTCAATTCACTTGTGAGTGAGACACTCCGTAAAACATGCAAATAACATGAGAAATTTATACCTTTGGCAAAGATATGCGAAAAATGCACATGTGATGTCCGTGAACTTTTAATGTCTTAATCTGAACCGTTGAGGTTTTTTTCTTTAAAAAAAAATTTAATTAATAACATCTTAAAATAATTTAAGAAAATAATATTTTATACTTTCTAAGACAACTGCGCATCGGTGGATAAACGTTGACAATAAAAGTGGTCATCAGGGGCTAAGAATGACCATCGGGGGATAAATTAACCATTAGTGGATAATTTACACATCAGGGGATGACTTGTCATCAATGGATAACTTTACCCGTCAAGGGATGACTCTCGGTGTGGCGCCCTCGAAAATCCCCCGAGCCGGGCCCCGGACATTGTCAGCGATTTGGGTGACAGTCCCCGAGATCCCCAGGCTGGAACTCCGGGCTGCACCAGAAAACTTACAACACAGCATCACAACAACAAAACAAAAAAAACACAGCCAAGCCTTAACAACATAACCTGTGGGAATTATATTCCCAAATACATTATTACAAAATCTTAAGGTCCATATCATCTTACAAAACCTCAAAGCTTGAAAATAAACAGGCTGCAGCGGAAACAAAACTCTAGATGGCTCATATGGCCTTACAACTATAACATCCTCAAGCCATTCTCTCCTTCCTTTTCTTAGGGGACTCAGCCTTCACAACATAACCTGAAAACATTCATAGCATTCCACATGAGTATTTACGCTCAGCAAATATATATTCATAAGCTAGAAGAAAAGATAATTCAAAAGCTTTAGTATTCATTGAGGTTGGGCGAAGCAATGCCAACAACTCCTGAAACATCAATCAACATGTATCATTTAGGGTTCCCGAGTGATATCAATGGGTTATCCCTTTTTAACAAATAAACCTTGATTCGCCCTCTCTTCATCAGATAATGCATCACCTGACCAGACTGATCATTATCTGACTTCCATACATAATCAAATTTCATCCCAGCTGGTCAGCCTGGTCGTTTGATTCATCATTTGACATACGTAGTCCTTCGCAGAAAGCATATGGTCTGCGGACAAGAATCTCATTATCGATGCCTTGCCTCGGTTTAACATTCTTTATCATCATTGGCCAGAATACCAGGCGAAAGTATTCAACAGCCCCTTAACTTTCCATATGGATATATCTTCTTGTAAACATTTTCTCAATTTTGAATAGCCTTGACGTGCTAATCAATTAAAAGCAGCGACTGCCAACAACACATATTGACGTGCTCAACAATTAAAAGACAGTGATCATCACAGGCGAAACTATATATCCATACAGAAGTTACTTGGGTGTGCATACAAGTCCTTGACTTGCAACACCCAAACATCATCTTTATCATCATTTGGTGTGCTAGGAAATTTAAACAGCTAGCAACCACCCAATAACACATACTTCAATTATCAACATCTTTTCACGTACATCGGATTCAATGATCGTATGTTATTTAATAAAAGAGTTCATCATTATGCATAGGCATTAACATCATTCATTTACGTAAATCGAATCAATGATTATACGTAACCCGTAAGAAAGAAGTGGAATGAATATATACTTGCCTTGACCTTTAACTAAACTCACTATATCGGTTGAAAAAGGTTTCTGCATAACATCATTGTAGGTATATCATGAGAAATCCATACTTTAAAGATGGCTATTCATAACGAAAATGGTTATCAGGGCATGAGGTTGCCCATCGGGGAAAAATTTCACTCGTCAGAGACTATTTAACTCATCAGAGACGGATGACGTCATCTTAACCCTATCGAAGACTAAGGGTGACGTCATCGGAGACTAATTAACTCGTCAGGGACTGATGACGTCATCTTAACTCTATCAGAGATTAAGCCTGACATCATTGGGGACTAATATCTCATCAGGGACTGATGACGTCATCTTAACTTTATCGGAGACTAAGACTGACGTCATCATCAGAGACTAACATATACACAGTCGGGGACTAATGTTGACGTCATCAGAGACTAACATCAACACAGTCGGAGACTAATGCTGATGTCATCAGAGACTAACAACATCTCATCAGAGACTAACAACATCTCATCAGAGACTAACAACATCTCATCAAAGACTAACAACATCTCATCAAAGACTAACAATATCTCATCAGAGACTAACAACATCTTAACAGAGACTAACAACATCTCATTAGAGACTAACAATATCTCATCAGAGACTAACAATTCCTTCATCGGAGACTAACTCCAACCCATCAGAGACTAGGTTGGACATCGTCTCAAATATAGGGTCGTCTTCCTCACTTCTCCATAGGTGGTGATGTCAACTACAACTCCATAATCAACTCTCAACATGCTTTAAGCTATGAGCAACACTTCTAGACACAAAAGGATATAATCCTTACTTTTCTTTCTTAAAGACTTGCTCCTACAACTAAACTTCTCGGATAC
>CM025780.1:10784484-10815000 GCA_014636745.2 Centella asiatica | reverse complement strand
ATACACTTGCTTCAACTTGAATAAACATAAGAGTGTATATATACTTGTCTCTGTCCTTAGCTATCCTTAAATCATAACACTTGGCTCATGATATTCTGTTAGATATAGATGATGATGATGATGTATTTATAATAAGTGCAATTGTAAATACTTAAGGTGTAATATAAGCCTTAGTATATCTGCACATGTTTTGCATACATTAATGGTCAAGTTAGCCATCAGGGAATGAGCTCTCGTTACTAGGCAAGTCATCAGGGAAAAGCTCAGAAGGACTTGATAGTGACCTTGGGATTGTTTGACGTTACTTAGATAAAACGAGTATTCTGCACATCAAACATTCCAAGCCAATCGACAAGAATCAATGATCAAAACACTTGGTACTTATAAAGGCATCAGTGAAAAATCCATCAGGGGAACTCATCAGGGAAAGACATAGAAGAAAAAAACCCATCATGGGAACCATCAGGGAAAGCCGAAGGTACTAAGTCAGGTGATGGCTTTGTTAGGGGAACCTGTTAGGGAAACCCATCAAGAGATGACTTCGAACATTCATCCCATCAGGGGAACCTACCAGAGGAGTTCGACCATGACATCAGTGAATAACATAAGTGAAGAACAATCAAGGGAAATGCTAAACACTATGTCAGTGGAAGTCATTAGTGGATATAAGGTTGTGACATGAGGGATTCAGAAGCTTGATCAAGTCAATCAGGATTTGATATAAGGGGATCACGAAGCCCTGATCAAGTCAATCAGGACTTGTCATCAAGGGATTCAAAAGCCTTGACCAAGTCAATATCATCATTTGACTTCAGGGGATCCATAAGCATTGATCAAGTCGACCATAAAAGACTTGTCATCAGTGGACTATCTCGACCATATCCATTAGTCATCAGGACTTACATAAAGATTATTGAAACTTGTCAAGGAAGCAAGAAATATAACTCGAGAGCTATTTCTTGATTTTTGGTGATCCAATTACGTCTCTCAAACATTAAATGCTTGAAGATCAGGGAATGAAAAGTAGCAACAAAAGCCAAAAAGCTGTCTGATAGAAGTACGACTAAGAGGACAACTGTGGCTACTGTTGAAAAAGGTAGCACGTCTAGCACGTGGTTTCACCAACTAATCTTCCACATATAAGAGAGAGAGTGTATCACCAAAAACTAATGTTACAGAGATAACATTTCATTGAAGCACACAAACACTAAAGAAGCTCTGTAATATTTCTTGAGAGATTTATTTTTCAGAGATAAGTTTTGTAGCTAGTGAGTGTGAGAAGCTGTAAATGTATTTACAGATTTGTAGCCGTTTGATCACTTTTGTGATTATACAGATTTCCAAAAAAACCTCGAGTTTTAAACAAAAACCAACATAAATATATGGGATAAATGAAATAGAATCAGAAAATAGAGTGAAACTGAGAATCAACAGGGAGGAAGATAGGGTTGGAAAAGAAGGGGGGGAAGGAGATAATCAGAATTTTCCCTTGGAGCACTCCTTTGCGATTGTATTTCATCACAAAATTCAGAATATCAATTACAGATTCTACTCACGTTTATAAGCAATGAAACGGACAAATAGTAAAAGGACTCTAATATCCTCCAACAAACTACTACAATCTGTGAAAACTCACTAATAATCAATAAACTGCCCCTGGAAACTTACTTGCAACTCTAACCACATTCTACACTTAGTATAATGACTAATTATTACTTGCAATGGGGTTATCACTGAATCTGCTTCGCATAACCTAAAATGCATTATGTTAGAGATAAATAACGATGATGATGATGTAATTATAATAAGTGTAATTGTAAATATCTAACGTGTAATATAAACCTTAGTATATTTGTACATGTTCTGCATTCACTGATGGTTAACTTAGCCATCAGGGAATGAACATTAGTCATTAGGCAAGTCATCAAGGAAAGCTCAGAAGGAATTGATAGTGACCTTGGAATGTTTGATGTTACTTAGACATATCAAGTATTCCACACATCAAATATGCCAAGCCAATTGACAAGGCTCAGTAATCAAAACACTTGGTACTTACAACGGCATCAGTGAAAAACACTAAAGGAAAAACCCGTCAATGGAACCATCAGGGAAAGCCTAAAGTACTAAGTTAGGTGATGACTTCGTCAAGGGAACTCATTAGGGAAACCCATCAAGAAATGACTTCTAACAGTTAACCCATCAAGGGGAGTTCGACCACGACATCGGTGAATAGCATATATGTAGAACCTTCAGTGGTTATGCAAAGCACTATGTCAGTGGAGTCATCAGTGGATATAAGGTAGCGACATTAGGGATTTAGAAGCTTGATCAAGTCAATCAGGACTTGCCATTAGGGGATCATAAAGTTCTGATCAAGGCAGTCAGGACTTGCCATCAGGGGATCCAGAAGCCCTGACCAAGTCAATATTAACATTTGACTTCAAGGGATCCAGAAACACTGATCAAGTTGACCATAAAAGACTTGTCATCAGTGGGTTGTCTCGACCATATCCATTAGTCATCAGGGGTTACACGAAGATTATTGAAGCTTGTCACAGAAGCAAAGGATATAACTGGAAAGATATCCCTTGAATATTGGCGGTCCAATCACAGCTCTCAAACATTAAATGCACGAATATCAAGATTTGAAAAAGAAGCAATATGGGCACTAATAGTCTGACACACCATACCTAAAGGTTGAATGATGGGTCTACTACAGCCATGTTGAAAAAGTACCACGCCTAGCACGTGGGTTTAGAGATTGATTTTCAACAAATAACAACGAGCTGTGCAACACCAATACAAGTGATGTATGAACAAGATATAAAAGAATCAAGAACCATACACACGACTTGAAGCACACAACCACTAGAGTAGCTCTGTAATACTTCTTGATAGAATTATTATTCAGAGGTAATCTTGTAGCTAGTGAGTGTGAGAAGATATAAATTCATTTACAGATTTGTAGCTGCTTGATCACATTTTTTGATTAACCAGATTTCTAGAAAAATCCCAAGTTTTAATACAACTATTAAAACTTGAATATCTTTGTGTTTTGACATTAAGGTTTTTCTTTGTTTGTTCAAAGTTGTTTTCGTTATTCCATTTTATTTGAGGAAAAGAACAAAAAATTTTGGGTGTTTGTATTCAACCCTGTTAGGTTTTATAAACATTTGATGATGATTGTCTTTAGATTGCTTAGATATACAAATGTACAGAAAGTGTTAATTAGTAACACTGAAGTTTTGTAGCTAGTATTTATCTTTTTGGTTGTAATTCATTCATTTGTTATAAAGAGATAGATTCAATTTCATTATGTAAAGAACTACTAGAAGTGTAATGAAGTTTCAACAAGTCAAATTGTGTATTTGATCCATTGGAGACTAAAAATGGCTTATTAGAGACTAAGGAAAAACTTATCAGAGACTGTAGAATTTGTACATCAGAGACTAAGATTTGCCTGTTGGAGACTAGTGATTACGTCATTGGAGATTAGAGTTAAAGCATCAGAGACTAAGCTGACGTCATCAAAGACTAAGCCTAAAGTATCGGAGACTAATAACTATATCGGAGACTACACAACCTGATCAGAGACTAAAGACTAAAGACTAAAGCGATCGGGGACTAAGGTTGAAGCTATTAGGGACTAGTCATGAATTACTCCCTGATGCAAGATAAAGTTTGAATTGAATAAGGAATGTCTTCCACGTGGATCGAGATATTATTGAAGACGCAGCTGGTAAGGAAACAAGCCAGAAAATCTATTCCTAATCAAAAAGGAAATATTGTGTTTGATTCGAATAAGGAAGCTGAAGTTTATTCAGAATAGATAACTGAATTAATTAGGATTCAGTTTTAGAAGCTGTAATTAGGTTTATAGAGTTGTAATAGAAGCTGTATAATTTTCATAGTTTGATATATACAATACAGGAAAAAGAAGCTGACAATCGATTTGTGATTGTTAGAATTTGTATTCAATTGTTAAAGTAATAAAAACAATTGTTTATGAATTGATTCTAGTTCTTGTTCTTTATTTTCGCAAGTAATAATTAATTTCTTGAAGAACAAGCAAATCGAAAAAGATTCAAAGAACTTGTATTCAACCCCCCTTCTATAAGTTCTTGGCTATCTCACTGAGAAAACAAACCCCCCCCCCCCCCCCTTCTACAAACACCTAAGCTTATTCAGTTCTAACAATTGGTATCAGAGCCTCTTAGCAGATTACACTTGCTAACAAAGATCTTATCATGGCCAACAAAAGTGGAAATATCAAAGTCCCTTTATTAGAAAGGGGTAAATACTTCTTCTGGAGACAAAGAATGATAGTTCATCTAAGAGCAATCGATGATGAATACTTACAGATTTTAGAAGAAGACCCTCACATTCCAAAAAAGCTCATTCCTCAAGAAGTAGTAAATGGAGCTACACAATCAGAGAAGTTAGTTCCAAAGACCAATGAAGAAATGACTCCTGAGGAAAGAGAAAAGGTAAAGAAAGACTTGAAAGTCACAAGTATTCTTTACAATGGCTTAGACGATGATATGCTTAACAACATCAAGAATCTAACAACGTCTAAGTCCATATGGGATACTATTCGTATCCTATGTGATGGTACGGAGGAAGTGAGGGAAAACAAATGTAATGACCCGAAAAAAAATTGTTTATCTATAAATAATTTATTCACTCATTTTTTTTATTTTATTTTCTTATTAATATGTATAGTTATTATATGATGTTTTTGAATGTCTAAATATTTTTGGATCCATTAAATGATTATGTTTGTTTGGATGTTGGATTATAAGATCAAGCAATTTATGTTGATGTTGCTTGAAGGAGTCAAGTGTTCAGATCAGTAAATCTCTTGTTGAACAGAATGGCATACGTAAGAATGATGACATCATTGTGTACGTACGTTAATTTGGTTAATAAGCTGCTTGTGTGTCATCAGTGGATTAAACGTATGTGCATGAAGAACAGTAGGCTTATTACATGCTTAGTTGCTAAGAATCATGATGAGCAGCCGTTTTACCGTCTAGATTAACCAATCACTTTATTTCAAGGCTTAATCTCAGCCTACTATAAATACCTCATTCAGAGGAACATTTCAGTCTCTTTTCTAAAGATTTTCTCTTCCAAAGTTCTTCTTTAAACCTACCATCTCCGTATAATTTCAAGTTCTTTCTTTTGGACGATTATTTTTAAACAGGCTTTGATTTCTTTTATCAACCCAAGAGGTAAGAATCTTATATTATCCTTTGCTTTTCATTTTTTTTAATGAAAATATTAGCCGTGCATACTAGATTTTCAAGGAAGAACAAAGCTTTAAAAGAAAGGCTACGTTCTGTTGCATATTCATGTTCATGAGGCATCCTAGGTTGAGTTTGTTCATGTAAGGCCTTTCATCGAATCGGAGACAAGCTCTAAAGTTAGTCTCTGATGAGATAAAGTTAGTTTCTGATGAGATAGCATTAGTCTTTGATGAGTTAATGTTAGTCTCCGATGAGTAAATGTTAGTCTCTGATGGAGTTAGTCTCTGATGAGTTAACATTAGTCTCTGATGAGTTAATGTTAGTCTCCAATGAGTAAATGTTAGTCTCTGATGGAATTAGTCTCTGACGAGTTAACATTAGTCTCTGATGAGTTAATGTTAGTCTCCGACGAGCAAATGTTAGTCTCTGATGTAGGAGATTTAAAGTTAGTCTCCGATGACGTCAGCCTTAGTCTCCGATGAGTTAAGATGACATCATCAGTCTCTTATGAGTTAATTAGTCTCTGATGATGACGTCAGCCTTAGTCTCCGATGAGTTAAGATGACGTCATCAGTCTCTTACGAGTTAATTAGTCTCTGATGATGACGCCAACCTTAGTCTCCAATGAGTTAAGATGACGTCATCAGTCTCTGATGATGACATCAGCCTTAGTGTCCGATGAGTTAAGATGACGTCACCAGTCTCTTATGAGTAGATAGTCTCTGATGATGTGACCCTTAGTCTCCGATGGGTTAAGGCGACATTATTAGTCTCTGATGAGATATTTGTTAGTCTTTGACGTGTGGAATTTTCCCTATTGGGCAACCTTATGCCCTGATAACCATTTTCTAATCTGAATGGTCATCTTCTAAGTATGGATTGCTCATGTTATACCAACAATGATGTTTTACAGAACCCTTTTTCTACCAGTATAGTGAATCTAGCTAAGGACCAAGACAAGTATATACTCATTCCACTTTCTTTCTTACTGATTAAGTAGAATCACTATTTTGATTTACATAAATGAATGATGTTAAAGCTTACGCATGATGATGATTTTATTCATGATTAAGTAACGTACGATCATTGATCCGATGTACGTGAAAAGATGTTATTGATTGAGCTATATGTTATTGGATGATTGTTAGCTGTTTAAAGTCGCTAGCACACTAAAAGACAATGATGATGATGCAAGGGTGTTGCAGTCATGAACTTATATGCATACCTGAGCAGCTTCCGTATGGGTATATAGAAAAATCATCGGCTGTCTATTTTTAATTGTTGAGCACGCCAATGTGTTTGGCAGTCGCTGTTTTTAATTGTAGAGGATGCCAATTTAAAATGAGAAAATGTTTTCAAGAAGATATACTCCATATGGGAAGTTAAAGGGCTGTTGAATGCTTTCGCCTGGTATTCTGGCCAATGATGATAGAGAATGATAGACCGAGGCAAGGCATCGGTAATCAGACTTTTCGCAGACCATATGCTTTCTGCAAGTGACTATGTATGTCAAATGATGAATCAAACGACCAGGCTGACCAGCTGGGATGAAATTTGATTGTTTAAGGAAGTCAGATAATGATCAGTCTGGTCAGGTGATGCATTATTTGATGAAGAGAGGGTGAATCATGATTTATTGAAAGAGGGTTAACCCTTGATATCACTCGGGCACCCTAGATGATATATGTTTATTGATTATCATGAGGTGTTGGCATTGCTTCGCCCAACCTCGAAGAACATAAAACCTTTTGAATTATCTGTTTCTCTTGCTTATGAATATATACTTGCTGAGTGTAAACGCTCATGTGAAATTTCATGAAATGTTTTTCAGGTTATGTCATGAAAACTGAGTCGCCTAATAAAGGGAAAGAGAGAATGGCTTAAGAATGATTAAGTTGTAAGGCCGTATGAGCCATCTAAAGTTTTGTTTCCTCTGTAGCTTGTTTATTTTCAAGCTTTGAGGTTTTGTAAGATGATGTGGACCTTAAGATTTATAATGATGTATTTGAGAATATATTTCTCGCATGGGTGTTGTAAATGCTTGGCTGTGTTGTTTGTCATTGCTGTTATGTGATGTGGTGTTGAAATTTTTCTGGTGCAGCCCGGGGTTCCAGCCTGGGGATCTCGGGGATTGTCACCCAAATTGCTGACAGTGCTCGAGGCCTGGCTCGGGGAATTTTCTGAGGGCGCCACAACAAACTGCAGCTATTAACACAACAGTATGAATGATTCACAATGAAAAATGGTGAATCATTAACTAAAATGTTTGACAGATTCAACAGGTTAGTAAACGACCTGAGGATGTACGAGAAAGTTTATGCCAACAAGAACATAAACAAAAAATTCATGAGGGCATTACCTATCTCGTAGGATCCAAAAACGACAACCATCAGGGAATCCAAGGACATGAATCTCCTAGAGTTGGAAAGTCTTTATGGCACCCTTAAGACATATGAACTTGAAGTTCAACAAAGATCTGAAATGTCTGGGGACGCCAAAAAGCTAAAATCTGTAGCTCAGATGGCTGCCAAGAAAAATAAAACAGAAGCAAGGCCTAGTGTGCCTAGTGTCTTGATGAAGCAACACCTAGGAGATGTTGAAGAAAGTGAGGAAAGTGGGGAGGACAACGCAGCTGACTCCAAGGAGGTGGACTACACCCTAGAAGAGTTAGAAGACATGGATGAAACCATGGCCTTACTTGCCAAGAGGTTTTCCAAATTAAAATTCCAAAAACCTTCAGGGTCAAGGAAATTTCCAGCAAGGAGACCTAGTAGCACTAACAACTTTATTCACAAATCTAGATTAAAGTGCTACAAATGCAATGAGCTAGGCCATTTTGCAATGAGTGCCGCAAGGCCCCAAAGGAAGGTGAGTCCAGAAACAAAGAAGCTGTCGTGGACTATAAAAAGAAATACTTTGACCTTCTAAATGCAAACAAGAAGGGAAAAGCATATATTGCCGAGGGAAAGGACTGGGCTGACTCAGACGAGGAAGACACTGAGGAATATGTCAACTTAGCCCTGATGGCCTCATCCACTAACAGTAGCAACTCATAAGTAAGCCTTGAAATTTCCTTTAACATGTCTAAAACTGATTGTGTTAAAACTGTCAAGGAAATGACCCATGAGATTAGAGATCTCTGTTAGGTTTTATAACATTTGATGATGATTGTCTTTAGATTACTTAGGAATACAAATGTATAGAAAGTGTTAGATTGTAATACTTAAGTTTTGTAGCTAGCAGTTATCTCTTTGTTTGTAATTGATTCATTTGTATAAAGAGATAGAGTTATTTATTTGTAAGAAACTACTGGATTTGTGTTGAATTTTCAACAAGTCATGATGTATTTGGCCCGTCGGAGACTAAGGCAAAGCTTGCAAGAGACTAAGGAATAAGCTTACAAGAGACTAGGGAGTTTTGTCTGTCGGAGACTGCTTACGTCATCGGGGATTAAGTTTAAAGCATCAGAGACTACGACTTACGTCATCAACGACTAAGTTCAATACCTCAGAGACTAAAGTTGACATCATCAACGACTAATCTAATACATCAGGGACTACACAAACTGATCGGAGACAAACAGACCAAGGACTAAAGACCAGAGACTAAATGTTGACTCGATCAGGGACTAATGAAGCTGTCGGGGACTAGTCGTGAATTATTCCCTGAGACAGGATAAAGTTCAAATCAAGTAAGGAATGTCTTCCACATGCATTAAGATATTATTGAAGATGTAGCTGGTAAGGAAACAAGCCAGAAATCTATTCCTAATGAAAAAGGAAAGATTGTATTTGATTTGAATTAGGAAGCTGAAGTTTTATTCAGAATTGGTAACTGAGTTAATAGAAATTCAGTTTTAGAAGCTGTAATTAATTTTTACAAAATTGTAATACGAAGCTGTATAGAATTCATAATTTTTGTATCTTTACACATATACAGAAAAAGAAGCTGACGATCAAAGTGTTGATTGTTAGAATTTGTATTCAATTGTTAAAATCAATAAAAACAATTGTTTATAAGTTTTGATCTTGTTCTTTATATTTCCGCGTACAAGTTATTGTTTCTTAAAGAACAAGTAATCGAAAAAGTTTCAAAGAACTTGTATTCAACCCCCCTTCTACAAGTTCTTGGCTATCTTACTGGGAAAACAATTGGTATCAGAGCCACTAATTGAATTTAATCAATTAACACGTTTCAAGAGATGGCCAACGATGAAGCAAGCAGCTTTAGCATGTTGACGTATATAGGAAGTCGTGATGGTAGAACCAGGATTCCAATTCTAAAACGAGAAGAATATCCTATATGGAAGTAGAAGATGTACATGCATCTAAGAGCAACAGATCCTGACTATATTGCAAGGATCAAAAAAGGTTCTTACCTACCCAGGAAATTTGTTCCTACTAAAACTGTTGAAGGATCCGTAATTACTGAACACTTTGAACTTGCTGCTGAAAGTGACTATACTAATGAAGACAAGTTGCATGTGTTAAAGGATGCTAAGGTGATAAACATATTATATAATGGAATTGATAAGAATATGTTTACAAGCATCATAAACTGTACATCGGCTAAGCAGATCTGGGACACCATCAAAGTCCTGTGTGAAGGAACTGACGAAGTCCGAAAGAATAAGAGATCATTGTTGACTCAACAATATGAATTCTTTCAAGCAAAGCCTGATGAACCAGTAACGTCAGTCTATGACAGGTTCAACACTTTGCTTAATGACTTGAAAATACTTGGAAAGTTCTATGACAATGAGGATGTCAACACCAAGTTCATGAGATCTCTTCCACCAAGTTGGGATCCGAAGACTATAGCAGTAAGGGAAGCTCATGACTTAGACATATTCACACTGGACAGACTCTATGGCAATTTAAAGACATATGAACTTGAAGTAGAGCAAAGACAACGCATCCATGACAGGGACAAAGGAGCTGCATTGATGGTTGAGACAAAAAAGTCTCAAGAGAAGCTTGAGGACGAAAATTCTAACGCTAGCTCGACTGATAATGAAGATGAACTGGATACTGATGATGACATGGAAGAATTCATGGCATTCATGGTAAAACAATTCAAGAAGTTTAGGGCTGGTAGAAAAGGAAGGAAGTTCTCGAGGAAGTCTAACCCAAAACGTGAAGGTCAAACTGTGACCTTTGACATAAATAAAATAAGATGTTATATCTGTGATGGGTTAGGGCACTTTGCCAATGAGTGCAGGAAGCCTAGATGTAATGATAGATCTAAGGATGATAAATCAAGGAACAAGGGGAATGACTTTGCTGACAAGAAGTTCAAATCAAAGAGCAAAGTCTTGATTACTGAGGGTAAGGATTGGATTAACAGTGATTCTGATGAGGAAATCGTCAACTTTTCCTTGATGGCTCTAACTGATGAGTCAAGTGATTCTATAAAGGTATGTGATGCAAATCAGAATTTTAATATGCTTAACTTAATTGATACATCTAGTATTGAAAGCATACACAAAGATATGTCTGACTTGCATGTTAGTTTTAGATCATTAACTATTGAACATACCAGTGTAAAAGAATCACATGACCTTCTCTTGAAAAGAAATAAATTTCTTGAAGAGAGATTGGTATAGTTTGATACTATCAACTCTGACCTAAACAAAGCTCATCACATGATTGATGCTTTGAAAAAGAGGGAATATTACTTAGTCGAGCAACTTGAAAATGCTCAAGCTAAGATTAAACAGTGGAATACTTCCTCCAAAAGGTTGACAGACTTGGTAGAATGTCAAACAGTAGGTCAAAAATCTGGACTAGGTTATGATGAGTATCTAGACAAGAGTTCAGATTTAAATGACTATATTGAAGCTGCTAACTCCACTACTAGTAAGCCAAATGTTTTAAAAAGAATTAATTTTATTTATCCTGTTAATGAACCCAAATTTATTAACAATCAATATCAACAAGTCACTGCAAAATCAAATGTTGATCAAAAGACAGTGAACAGTGTTGATAAGAGTGAGAATAAAAGATTAAATATTGGGTTCATGACAAAGACTCAATTAAATAAGAAATTGGAAAATATTCCTGTGAAAAAGGCTGAAAATTTAGTGGAGTCTAGCAGAAGTAAGAAAAATAGGAATGGAAAGATAGGCATTAACAAATACACAAATTATGCTATAATGTCTGATGCTCCTAGAAAAACATGTTATGTATGTGGTAATCCAAATCACATAGCTATATACTGTAGGAGCAAGAATAAAATTCCTATGATAGAGACTGCACCTTCAAAGATAATGAAAGATAAAACACCTGTAAAAAGGTCAAACCATCTTTGCAATAATCTTGAAAACTCTAAGCTTGGTAGTCTCTCACAAACAGGAAGCAAGACTAAAGATTGTCTAATTAAAGTCAAAATTTCTAAAAGACAATTAACTCAATCTAAGTCAAGTCTTGATTCTGTAGCTAGTGAGAAAGGACCCAAGAAAGTTTGGGTCCCAAAAATTTGTAACTAGTTACTCTTTACCGTGCAGGGCAAAAAGAAGAAATCATGGTACTTGGATAGTGGCTATTCAAGACACATGACTGGAGACAAGTCCCTGCTAAAAACGTTTGAAGAGAAGAGCGGCCCAAAAGTCACTTTTGGAGATGACAACAAGGCCATACAAAGGGTTATGGCAGTGTTGAACATGGAGATGTCATCTTCACAGAAGTATCACTGGTTGAAGGCTTAAAGCACAATTTATTGAGAGTGAGTCAACTGTGTGATAAGGGATTCGATGTCACCTTTAAAGAAGATAAATGGTTGGTGAGTGACAAAGAATCAGGGAATGTGTGTCATTTAAGAGCAAACCAGCAACATCAATCACTGACCCTTTACAACTCTTACACATGGATTTGTTTGGTCAAGTGAATGTGATGTATATCTTAAGGAATAGATATGCTTTGGTTATAGTGGATGATCACACGAGGTATACTTGGGTAAAATACCTCCATACAAAAGATGAAGCTGCCCAGTTGATAATTGATCATGTCAAGAAGATAGAAACTGAGTCAGGAAAAACAGTAAGGGTAATAAGGAGTCACAGAGGAATAGAATTCAAGAATACCCAAGTTATTGAATTCTGCACTGAAAAAGGAATTACTCACCAATTCTCTGCACCAAGAACCCCTCAACAAAATGGAGTTGTTGAGAGAAAAAATAGAACCCTTATTGAAGCAGCAAGGACCATGTTACAAGAGGCAAAGCTTCCTACATATTTCTGGGAGGAAGCTATTAGCACTGCTTGCTTTACACAGAACAGATCCTTGATAAACAAAGCCTACAACAAAACACCTTATGAACTGATGAATGGGAGAAAAACAACTCTCAAGTTTCTACATGTGTTTGGTTATAAGTGCTTTGTACTGAGAGATTCATTAGAGATAAGAGGAAAATTTGATAATAAGTTTGATGAAGCAATCTTCTTGGGTTACTCTCTTTCAAACAAGGCATACAGAGTGTATAACCTAAGAACTAAAGTCATTGTGGAATCCATTCAAGTAGTATTCGATGACAGAAAGATTCCAGGAATGATTGGACAAGGATTGCATGAACCTCTCAGTTTTGAGAATGAATTGGATGCATGGGAATATCCAACAGAGACTACTGAAAATTCCCAAACTAACAATGATCCCTACATAATTGAGGGGGAGTTAACTGTTGTGCATGAAGTATCAAGGACTAATACTCTATCAGAGACAAGAGTATTAGATTTAAATGATACATAAGAAACTGGTGACATCAATGAACCATCGTAGACTAATGTCTCACCAGGGACTAGTGACACTGATGCACAATCAGAGACTATTGAGATAAATAGCTCAAGGGGAGTCAATAGTTTAGGGGGAGTAGTCTCTGCTCAAGAAGCTAGATTGGACAACATGAATCTAGAAAATGAAGCTTCAACTTCAAGATCAAATCTGCCAAAAGCAAGACCATGGTTGTGAGATCATACAACAGATTTGATCATTGGAAGTGTTGAGGATGGAGTCAAGACAAGAAGTGCAACTCAAATTGAATGTTTATATCTCAGTTTTCTTTCAAAGATTGAACCAAAGAAAATTGAGGAAGCACTTCAAGATCCTGATTGGATAATTGCCATGCAAGAGGAATTAAACCAATTCACAAGGAACAAAGTCTAGAGATTGGTACCCAAACCAAGGAACAGATCAATTATAGGTGCCAAGTGGGTCTTCAGAAATAAATTGGATGAAATTGGTACAATCACAAGGAATAAAGCAAGACTGGTTGCAAAAGGATATTCTCAAGAAGAAGGAATTGATTATGATGAAACTTTTGCACCAGTAGCAAGACTTGAAGCAATTAGGATTTTCCTGGCTTTTGCAGCCTATAAGAACTTCAAGGTGTACTAGATGGATGTCAAGAGTGCTTTCCTTAATGGAAAATTGGAAGAAGAAGTCTACGTTCAACAACCACCGGGTTTTGTGGATTCCAAATTTCCAAATCATGTATACATGTTAGACAAAGCACTCTATGGCTTAAAAAAAGCACAAAGAGCCTGGTATGATACTCTTTCTCAGTTTTTACTTGAAAATAAATTTGTTAGAGGTATCATAGATAAAACTTTATTTTATAAAATACAAGGCTCTAATGTTATACTTGTGCAAATATATGTAGATGATATTATATTTGATTCTACAAATGAGAAACTTTGTGAAAAATTTTCAAAACTCATGTAGTCTAGATATGAAATGAGTATGATGGGTGAATTAACATTTTTCTTAAGTTTGCAAATAAAACAATCAACTGATGGAATATTTATCAGTTAGTCTAAGTATATCAAGGACTTACTGAGAAAATATGATTTGATTGATTGTGATTCTGCAAAAACACTCATGCCCACTGCCACTAAGCTAGATAAAGATTTAAAAGGGAAGAAAATTGATATCACTAGCTATAGAGGCATGATAGGCTCACTTTTATATCTAACTACAAGTAGACCTGATATAATGTTTTCTACATGTTTATGTGCTAGATTTCAAGCTGACCCTAGAGAGTCACATTTGATTGCTGTCAAAAGAATACTCAGATATCTAAAGGGTACCCCAAACCTTGGGTTATGGTATCTTAAAGAATCTGATTTTAAACTAATTGGTTATTCAGATGCTGACTATGCAGGTTGCAAGCTTGATAGAGAAAGCACAAGTGGAAGCTGCCAATTTCTAGGAGGCAGACTTGTTTCTTGGTTCAACAAGAAACAAAATTCAGTTTCTACTTCAACAACTGAAGCTGAATACATCGCAGCTGGGAGTTACTGTGCTTAGATCTTATGGATCAAGAATCAACTCCTAGACTATGGTATGTCATTATCCAAAATTCCTATTTATTGTGATAATACAAGTGCCATAGCTATAACAGAGAATCCAGTGCAACATTTTAGAATGAAACATATAGATATTCGATATCACTTCATTAGAGAACATGTTAGTGAAGGAAATATTGAATTACACAGGGTTACAACTGATAAACAACTTGCAGACATATTCACAAAGCCTTTAGATGAATCTACATTCAATAGATTAGTCTCTGAACTAGGAATGTTGAATTATGTCTCTAAAAATTGATTTTTTTTAAAGAAAGTTGTTTAAGTTGTGAGAAGCTAGAATTTAATTTCTAGATTGAAGCTGTTATTAAATAACATATTTTTTTTTTTGGGCTGTTTTAATAAAATTGTTTTTAATAAAACAGGATTTTTGAAGCTAATAATCATTAAATTGATTGTTGGAAATATTTTTGAAAAACAAAAATGGAGTAGGGACTATATTTTCATAGTCCCTGAGAGCTTTAGAATAAGAGACTAGCTTAGTCCCTGATGGTTATTTTAATTAGTCCCCGACTAGTTAAAATTAACTTATCGGAGACTAGCTTAGTCCCTGATGGTTATTTTAATTAGTCCCCGACTAGTTAAAATTAACTTATCGGAGACTAGCTTAGTCCCCGATGGGTATTTTAATTAGTCCCCAACTTAAGCATACTGTTTTGGCCTCCATTGAAGAGATCTGTGTAAACTTTTGAAGAAATTCTTTGAAAAAGGTTAAATTGCAGAGTGTTTGGAGAGAGAAATTCAATTCAGAGCTTGAGAGTTTGTGATTGCAAAGACGTTTGAAAATACTTTTATCAAATTGCTCGAAACGTTTGCAATTCTGAGTGGATTATGGGTAACTACCAATTTACCCTCCATCGGAGATTGCCCTAATCTCTGCTACGTCCACTCATAAGAGACTAGTATCCGGTAGTGTTATTTTGTTTAGTCGGGGACCAAACAAAAACCACTATCAGGGACTGAGATAGTCTCCGATAGTTCATTTTTGAATGAGTCGGGGACTAATCAAAAATAACTACAAGGACTAAGCTAGTCTCCGATAGTTCATTTTTAATTGAGTCGGGGACTAATCAAAAACAACTATTAGGGACTAAGCTAGTCTCCGATAGGTCATTTTTAATTGAGTCGGAGTCTAATAAAAAATAACTATCAAGAACTAAATTAGTCTCTTACTCCAAGTCTCTCAGGGACTAAGGAAATCTAGTCCCTGCTACAGTTTTGTTTTTCAAAAACTTTTCCAACAATCAATTTAATGATTATTAGATTCAAAATTTTTTTTTTTAAATAGCTTCAATTTCCAGAATTGAAATTCTAGCTTCTCACAACTAAACAACTTTCTTTCTCAGATTTTAATCAATTTTTAGAGGCATAATTCAACATTCATAACTCATAGACTAATCTAGTAAAAGTAGACTCATCTAAAGGCTTTGTGAATATGTCTGCAAGTTTTTTATCAGTTGTAACCCAGTGTAATTCAATATTTCCTTTACTAACATGTTCTCTAATGAAGTGATATTGAATATCTATATGTTTTGTTCTAAAATGTTGCACTTGATTCTCTGTTACAGCTATGACACTTGTATTATCACAATAAATACAAATTTTGGATAATTACATACCATAGTCTAGGAGTTGATTCTTGATCCATAAGATCTGAGCATAGCAACTCCCAGCTGCAATGTATTCAGCTTCAGCTGTTGAAGTTGAAACTGAATTTTGTTTCTTGCTAAACCAAGAAACAAGTCTGCCTCTTAGAAATTGGCAGCTTCCACTTGTGCTTTTCCTGTCAAGCTTGCAACCTGCATAGTCAGCATCTAAATACTCAGTTAGTTTAAAATCAGATTCTTTGGGATACCATAAACCAAGGTTTGCGGTACCCTTTAGATATCTGAGTATTCTTTTGACACCAATCAAATGTGACTCTCTAGGGTCAGCTTGAAATCTAGCACATAAACATGTAAAAAACATTATATCAGGTCTACTTGCAATTAGATATAAAAGTGAGCCTATCATTCCTCTATAACTAGTGATATCAATTTTATTTCCTTTTAAACCCTTATCTAGTTTAGTGGAAGTAGGCATGAGTGTTTTTGCAGATACACAATTAACCAAATTATATTTTATCAGTAAGTCCTTAATGTACTTGGACTGACTTATGAAAATTCCTTTAGTTGATTGTTTAATTTGCAAACCTAAGAAAAATGTTAATTCGCCCATCATACTCATTTAACATCTAGACTGCATTAGTTTTGAAAATTTTTCACAAAGTTTTTCATTTGTAGAACCAAATATAATATCATCTACGTATATTTGCACAAGTATAACATCAGAGCCTTGAATTCTGTAAAATAATGTTTTGTCTATGATACCTCTAATAAATTTATTTTCAAGTAAAAATTGAGATAGAGTATCATACCAGGCTCTTGGTGCTTGTTTTAAGCCATAAAGTGCTTTGTCTAACCTATAGACATGATTTGGAAGTTTGGAGTCCACAAAACCTGGGGGTTGTTCAACATAGACTTCCTCTTCCAATTTTCCATTCAAGAAAGCACTCTTGACATCCATCTGGTACACCTTGAAGTTCTTGTAGGCTGCAAAAGCCAAGAAAATTTTGATTGCTTTAAGTCTAGCAACTGGTGCAAAGGTTTCTTCATAATCTATTCCTTCCTCTTGAGAATATCCTTTTGCAACCATCCTTGTTTTGTTCCTTGTTATTGTACCAGTTTCATCCAATTTATTTCCGAAGACCCACTTGGCACCAATTATTGATCTATTCCTTGGTTTGGGTACTAGTCTCCAGACTTTGTTTCTTATGAATTGGTTTAACTCTTCTTGCATTGCTATTATCTAGTCAGGATCTTGAAGTGCTTCCTCAATTTTCTTTGGCTCAATCTTTGATAGAAAGTTGAGATATAAGCATTCATTTTCAGTTGCACTTTTAGTCTTGACTCCATCCTCAATGTTTCCAATAATCAAATCTGGTGTGTGGTCTCTCAACCATGGAATTGCACGTGGCAGATTTGACCTTGAAGTTGAGGCTTCATTTTCTAGATTGATGTTATAGAATCTAGCTTCTTGATCAGAGACTGCTCTGCCTAAACCATTGACTTCTTCATCATTAGCTCCGCCTGAGCTATTTATCTCTATAGTCCATGGTGTCAAGATAGTCTCTGATTGTGCATCAGTGACATTAGTCCCTGGTGAGCCATTAGTCTCCGATGGTTCACTAATGTCACCAATTTCTTGTGTTTCATCTAATACTCTAGTCTCTGATAGAGTATTAGTCCTTGGTACTTCATGCACAACTGTTAACTCCCCCTCAATTATGTAGGGATCATTGCTATTTTGGGGTAATTCAGTAGTCTCCGATGGATATTCCCATGCATCCAATTCATTCTCAAAACTGAGAGGTTCATGCAATCCTTGTCCAATCATTCCTGGAATCTTTTTGTCATCAAACACAACTTGGATGGATTCCACAATGACTTTGGTTCTTAGGTTATACACTCTGTATGCTTTACTTGAAAGAGAGTAACCTAAGAAGATTGATTCATCAGACTTGTTATCAAACTTCCCTCTTGTCTCTGATGAATCTCTCAGTACAAAACACTTATAGCCAAACACATGTAAAAACTTGAGAGTTGGTTTTTCTCCCAGTCATCAACTCATAAGGTGTTTTGTTGTATGCTTTGTTTATCAAGGATCTATTCTGTGTAAAACAAGTCGTGCTAATAGCTTCTTCCCAGAAATATGTAGGATGCTTTGCCTTTGGTAACATGGTCCTTGTTGCTTCAATAAGGGTCTTGTTTTTCCTCTCAACAACTCCATTTTGTTGAGGGGTTCTTGGAGCTGAGAATTGGTGTGTTATACCTTTTTTAGTGCAAAATTCAATAACTTGGGTATTCTTGAATTCTATTCCTCTATCACTCCTTATTACCCTTATTGTCTTCCCTGACTCAGTTTCTATCTTCTTGACTTGATTAATAATTAACTGAGCAGCTTCATCTTTTGTATGGAGGTATTTTACCCAAGTATACCACGTGTGATCATCCACAATAACCAAAACATATTTATTTCTTAAGATAGACATCACATTCACTTGACCAAATAAATCTATGTGTAATAATTGTAGAGGGTCAGTGATTGATGTTGCTGGTTTACTCTTGAATTATACACTTCTTTGTTTCCTTTTCTGACAAGAATCACACAATCCATCTTGTGTAAACTCCAATTATGGAATGCCATTTACCAATCCTTTCCTCACTAGCTTGTTGATATTCTTGAAATTCAAATGGGAGAGCTTCTTATGCCAAAGCCAACTTTCATCAATTGAGGCTTTGTTGTAAAGACATGTGATTTGATCAGAGGAAGAGATAAGGTTTACAATATACAAATTTCCTTTTCTTTTCCCTGTCAATATCACATTATCAGATTCTTTGTCACACACCAAGCATTGATCTTCATTGAAGGTGACATTTGATAAGTCATAATTTGATCACATTTTTTATTTTCATTTTCATGTTCTTAAATATTATCTATGCTTATTTTGTGTGTTTTTAGTGTTATTTATCATTAGGAATGCAAAATGGAGCAAGGAGCAAAAACAATATTTAAAGAGCAGAAATCAGTGTTGAATATGGCATAAGGCATGGGCACACTCTATAGGAAGTCATAAGCTGTCCCCTGGAGGCTTTTGTACGGGATTTTGAGCCTTGTAATATCTATTGTAATCTTTTAAGTTGTAAACTCTTAGCCACATTTTTAGAGGGATAAAACCTTATTTTATCAGATTTGTAATAGGAAAAGAGTTTTAGATTTATTCTCCAA
Source organism: Centella asiatica (assembly GCA_014636745.2). Taxonomy (NCBI): domain Eukaryota; kingdom Viridiplantae; phylum Streptophyta; class Magnoliopsida; order Apiales; family Apiaceae; genus Centella; species Centella asiatica. Next base: position 10,795,566 of record CM025780.1, on the reverse strand, counting down.
GTAAGGAAGGACTCCTATATGAGATCAACTTCTTCCTTATTTAAGGAGATAATTTTACAGCCATAAAAAAAAGACTGGGCATTGAATTTTCTAGCAACTTTATTCTCTCTGGTTTGTATTTTTCATCTATTATGTGCAGCTAAGTCTCTTTTCTTGTCTCCAGTCATGTGCCTTGAACATCCATTGTCCAAGTACCATGTCTTCTTCTTTTTGCCCTGCACAGTAAAGAGTAACTAGTTAGAAATTTTTGGGACCCAGACTTTCTTGGGTCCTTTCTCACTAGTTGTAGAATCAAGACTTGACTCAAATTGAGTTGATTGTCTTTTAGAATTTTTTACTTTAACTGGACAATCGTTAGTCTTGCTTCTTGTTTGTGAGAGGCTGCCAAGCTTAGAATTTTCAAGATTAATGCAAAGATGATTTGACCTTTTTATAGATGATTTATCTTTTATTATCTTTGAAGGTGCAGTCTCTATTATAGGAATTCTATTTTTGCTCCTACAATTAATAGCTATGTGATTGGGGTTACCACATATATGACATGCCTTTCTAGGAGCATTAGGCATGCTAGCATAATTTGTGTACTTGTTGCTGCCTATTTTTCCATCCCTATTTTTCTTATTTCTGCTTAACTCCACTGACTTTTCAGCCTTTTTGATAGGAAAATTTTCTAATTTTTTATTTAATTGTGTCTTTGTCATGAACCCAATGTTTAATCTTTTATTTTCACTCTTATCAACAATATTCACTATCTTTTGATCAATCTTTGATTTTGCAGTGACTTGTTGATATTGAGTGTTAATAATTTTGGGTTCATTGACAGGAGAGACAAAATTAATTCTTTTCAAAACATTTGGCTTACTAGTAGAGGAGTTAGCAGCTTCAAGTAGATCATCTAAATCTGAACTATTGTCTAGATATGCATCATAACCTAGTCCAGATTTTTGACCTATCATTTGACATTCTACCAAGTCTGTTAACTTTTTAAAGGAAGTATTCCATTGTTTAATCTTAGCTTGAGCATTTTCAAGTTGCTCTACTAAGTAACTTTCCCTCTTTTTCAAAGCATTAATCATGTGACGAGCTTTGTCAAGATCAGACTTAATAGTGTCAAATTGTACCAATCTCTCTTCAAGAAATTTATTTATTTTCAAGAGATGGTCATGTGATTCTTTAACACTGGCATGTTCAATAGTTAATGACCTAAAACTAACATGCAAATCAAACATATCTTTTTGTATGCTTTCAATACTAGATGTATCTATTAAATCAAGCACATTAAAATTCTGATTTACATCAAATACCTGAGTAGAATCACTTAGCTCGTCACTTCGAGCCATCAAGGCAAAGTTGACAATTTCTTCCTTAGAGTCACTGTCAATCCAATCCTTGCCCTCAGTAATCAAGGCTTTGCTCTTTGTTTTGAACTTTTTGTCAGCAAAGCCATTCCCCGTCTTCCTTGATTTTTCATCCTTAGATCTATCAGTAGATCTAGGTTTCCTGCACTCATTAGCAAAGTGCCTTACCCCATCACAGTTGTAACACCTAATTTTCTTCTTGTCAAAGGTCACAGATTGACCTTCTCGTTTGGGGTTAGGTTTCCTTGATGATCTCCTTCCTTTTCTTCCAGCTCTAAATTTCTTGAACTATTTCACCATGAATTCCTCCATGTCATCATCAATGCTCAATTCATCTTCCTCATCAGTCGAGCTAGCATTGGAAGTTTCATCATCAGGCTTCTCTTGAGACTTGCTTATCTCAACCATTAACACAGCTCCTTTGTCCCTGCCATGCATGCGTTGTCTTTGCTCTACTTCAAGCTCATAAGTCTTTAGATTTCCGTAGAGCCTATCTAGTGTGAGTATGTCCAAGTTATGAGCCTCCCTTACTGCAGTAGTCTTTGGATCCCAGCTTGGTGGGAGTGCTCTCATGAACTTGGTGTGGTGACATCTTCATTGTCATAGGACTTTCCAAGTATTTTCAAGTCATTGAGCAAAGAGTTAAACCTACCATAAACTGACGTGATTGGTTCTCCAGGCTTTGCTTGAAAGAATTCATATTGTTGAGTCAACAATGATCTCTTATTCTTTCGGACTTGGTCAGTTCCTTCACACAGGACTTTGATGGTGTCCCAAATCTGCTTAGATGTTGTGCAGTTGATAATGCTTGTGAACATATTTTTGTCAATACCATTGTAAAGTATGTTCATAACTTTAGCATCTTTTAACACTTGCAACTTGTGTTCGTTTGTATAGTCACTTTCAGAAGCAAGTTCAAAGTGTTCAGCAACAACGGATCCTTCAACAGTTTTAGCAGGAACAAATTTTCTAGGTAGATAAGGACCCTTTTCAATCCTTACAATATAGTTAGGATCTGTTGCTCTCAAGTGCATGTACATCTTTTGTTTCCACATAGGATATTCTTCTCGTTTCAGAATTGGAATCCTGGTTCAACCATCACGACTTCCTGCATAAGCCATTATGCCAGAGCTGCTTCCTTCGTCGTTGGCCATCTCAAAATCGTGTTAATTGATTAATTTTAATTAAAGGCTCTGATACCAATTGTTTTCCCAGTAAGATAGCTGAGAACTTGTACAAGGGGGGGGGGGGGGGGGGTTGAATACAAGTTCTTTGAATTCTTTTCGATTACTTGTTCTTTAAGAAATTAATTTTTCTTGCGAAATGTAAAGAACAAGAACAAATTTATAAACAATTGCTTTTATTGATTTTAACAATTGATTACAAATTCTAACAATCACAACAATATGATCGTCAGCTTCTTTTCTGTATATGTAAAGATACAACCTATGAAAACTATACAGCTTCTCTATTACAACTCTGTAAACTTAATTATAGCTTCTCTTTATTTTTTTTCTCTGTAAACCTAATTACAGCTTCTCTCAACTGAATCAAAATTAATTTAGTTACCAATTCTGAATAAAATTCAGCTTCCTTATTCGAATCAAACACAATCTTTCCTTTTTGATTAGGAACAGATTTCTGGTTAGGTTCCTTACCAGCTACGTCTTCAATAATATCTTGATCCACGTGGAAGACATTCCTTATTCAATTTGAACTCTGTATCTCATCAGGGAATAATTCACGACTAGTCCCCGACAGCTTCAGTCTTAGTCTTTGGTCTTTAGTCTCTGATTAGGTTGTGTAGTCTCCGACAGAATTATTAGTCTCGAATGCTTTAGGCTTAGTCTCTGATGACGTCAGCTTAGTCTCTGATGCTTTAGACTTAGTCTCTGATGATGTAAGCATTAGTTTCTGATGCTTTAGACTTAGTCTCTGATGATGTAAGCATTAGTCTCTGATGCTTTAGACTTAGTCTCTGATGACGTAAGCCGCAGTCTTCGATAGGAAAAACTTAGTCTCTTGTAAGCAGAATCCTTAGTCTCTGATAAGCCTTTTATAATCTCTGATGGTTCAAAAACACACTTTGACTTGTTGAAGCTTTGATACACTTTCCAGCAGTTACTTACAATTAAAGAATGAATCTATCTCTTTATAAAGAATAAATGAATTACAACCAAAGAGATAACTACTGGCTACAAAATCTCAATGCTACTAATTAGCACTTTCTGTACATTTGTAATCTAAGTAATCTAAAGACAATCATCATCAAATGTTATAAAACCTAACAAAAACAATCAATGATCTAGTGAAGAGAGAATTAATAACTGGATTGCCTTAAATCAAGTTTACTCAATAAGGGTTATATCTAGCATGCCAACAAGGGAACCAAAGGAAATCATCCTTTGTTAGTAGGGAAGCCACAATGATTAAAGATCCAATTCAAATGCTTCACATGGATCTATTTGGTCTTATCAATATCATGTTAGTATCAGAGAAGAGATTTACATTGTTCATTGTGGATGATTACACCAAGTATACTTGGGTCAAGTTCCAACATGCTAAATTAGAGGTGCCTCAACAAGTTATTGACCATGTAAAGAGAGTGGAAACTGAGTCAATGTCAGTGATTAGAATTTTGAGAACAAACAATGGAACTGAATTCAAGAATGTAGCTATTGATGGGTTCTGTGTGGAGAAGGACATCAATCATACATTTTCTGCCCCAAGGTCTCCTCAACAAAATGGTGTAGTGGAAAGGAAGAATAGAACCCTGATAGAAGCTGCTATAACAATACAAGGCTCAAAGGCTGATGAAGCTAGTTTCTTACGTTATTCTTTGACATCTAAGGCCTATAGGGTTTACAATAAGAGGCTCTAGGTAGTGATGGAGTCTATACATGTAGCTTTTGATGATCAAGAAATTTCTGGACTTGAAGACCCTAGTTTTCATGAAGAGCTCAGATTTGAAAATGAAAATGATTTTCATAATCAAGAGATAGAAGCTAATGTGTGCAATCAAATAAAGGACCTAACTATCCCTGGTGCCAATCCAAACTACCTTAAAACCCCTTCAGTAGATAGAGTTAATTATCTGGACAATAGATCAGGGAACATTCTATCAGGGGATAATCCATCAAGGAATGCACCGTCAGGGAATAACTTTAACCCTGATTTAAGCACAAATTCAGGGGGAGTCTTCTCAAAAGCTAGTAGCACAGACTTAGGGGGAGGAAATGATAATCACGACAGCTCATCCAAACTCTCCCCTAAGCCCAAATGGTCTAGAAGTCATACAACAAATTTAATTATTGGTAATCCTAACCAAAGATTGCAAACTAGGAAAGCTTCATCTAATGAGTGCCTATATGCTTATTTTTTTTCTCGAAATGAGCCAAAGAAATTTGAAGAAGCCATGCAAGACGTTGATTAGATCATGGCTACGCAAGAAGAATTGAATCAATTTGAGAGAAATCAAGTATGGAAGTTAGTGTCTAAGCCTAAAGACAGAACTATCATTGGCACCAAGTAGGTATTCAGGAACAAGATGCATGAAGATGACATTGTTATAAGAAACAAAGAAAAACTGGTGGAAAAGGATATCTTCAAAAGGAAGGGATTGACTTTGATGAGACCTTTGCACCAGTGTCTAGACTTGAGGCTATAAGAATATTCTTAGCCTATGAAGTACATTCAAACTTCAAGGTTTATCAAATGGATGTGAAAAATGCCTTTCTAAATGGGAAACTAGACCAGGAAGTGTATGTCCAACAACCTCCAAGGTTTGAAAATTCTAAATCTCCAAATCATGTTTATAAGCTAGAGAAAGTACTTTATGGATTGAAGCAAGCTCCTAGAGCTTGGTATGACATACTGTCTAAGTTTTTGGTAGAAAACAAGTTTACAAGAGGTATCATTAACAAAACATTGTTCTTTAGACAACACCAAGGTCATTTTATCTTGATACAAATCTATGTTGATGACATCATTTTTGGATCCACTGATACTAAGTTGTGTGAAAAGTTCTCCAATCTTATGCAAAACAAATATGAAATGAGCTTAATGGGTGAACTGACGTATTTCTTAGGACTGCAAGTTAAACAGGTCAGTGATGGATTTACATTCATTAGTAAAAGTATGCCAAAGAACTTCTCAAAAAATTTGACATAGAGGACTCGAAAGCAGCAAAGACACCTATGGTCACAACAACCAAGATTGACCCTGACAAAGATGGAAAGAAAGTTTATTTAAAGACTTACAGGGGAATGATTGATTCACTATTATACCTGATAGCTAGTAGGCCTGATATTATGTTTACTACATGTTTTTGTGCAAGATATCAAGCTGACCCTAGAGAGTCTCATCTCATTGCAATGAAAAGGATCTTGAGGTACATCAAGGGCACTACATAGTTGGGGTTTGGTATCCAAAGGAGTCTGGATTTGAATTTCTTAGATATTAAGATGTTGACTTTGGAGGATGCAAAATTGAAAGAATGAGTACCATAGGGAGTTGTCAATTTTTAGGGGGAAGGCTTGTATCTTGGTTCAACTAAAAACAGCATTCCATTTTAACATCTACTGTTGAAGCTGAATACATTGCAACTGGAAGTTGTCGTGCACAAATCCTATGGATGAAAAATTAGTTGATTGACTATGGCCTGACTTACAACAAGATTCCAATTCTGTGTGACAACACAAGTGCCATATCTATTGCTGAGAATCTTGTGCAACATTTTAGAACCAAACATATAAAAATCAGATATCACTTTATCATAGAACTGTCATTAATGAGACCATAGAGCTACACTTTGTACCAATACACAAGCAGCTGACAGATATCTTTACCAAGCCTCTTGATGAAGCCATCTTCAAGAATATGGTGGGAGACCTAGGAATGGGGAATTTTTCAAAGTAAAGAATTTGACAAACAAGGTGGTGAAATGGAATAAATAATCATGTGCTAATATGCTGGTATCTCTAACTTATCATGTCTTTCATTGATATTGAAATATTTACATGTTCAAATGTTATGTATATAATTAAATTAAAAAAAATCCTCTAATGGTTGTATTTGTAGTTGGGCTCGTCAGGGGTTGCATTCGCAGTTGGGCTCATTGGGGGGATATTCGTTTTTCCCTGATGACACTACATTAGGGGATAGTCATTTTCCTTTGATAACATAGCATCAGAGGATAATAATTAACCCCTGATGATGTGGCATCATGGAGTAATAACTAACTACTGATGAGGTGGCGTAAGTGTCTTTTGAAACAACTACTTGAGATTTTCTCTCGTTAAGAACAATGGCTCCCAAATCTTCAACTCAAATTGTTTTTCCCATATGAGTATTGTAGAAGGGGGGTTGAATATAATATTCTTAACTTTTCAAACTTTTTACAAACAATGAACAAAAGTAATGAACAAGTATTGTATTGTGTTGTAGCTTCTTTGTGTTAAAGAGAAAGAATATAATAGACAACTTAAAACAACACAGAAATTTCAATATTAATAAAGTTTATTAATCTCAAGGTTTTGCTACAACCTGATTTTTCAATCAACTACTTTTTTTGAAACAAGTGTTTTAGTTTCTATTACAAGAGAGAAAAACTATGTATCTTTTTTATGCTTGTATATTCTTTTTTATATTTTTCTCTCTCAGATCTCATATCTTTTTTTGTGATATTTACCTCAGCTTCTCTATGTCTATTTATAGACACATCTTCCTTGTTTTTCAGGCTACTTCTTTGAACTGCTTCTAAAAATATCTCTGATGTTTTATTGGTACTTACAGCTCTATTACATAACCTCTCTTTTTCACACCAACTTGCATGCCCACTTGTTATGTAATCTTTCTGGTGTATATTCACTGCATAAGATTCCTTATTTTCTTCTCTAGTGATAGGTTATTTGTAGCATATATCTTATCACTATGAGTTTCCTTGTATTTTATTGGACAAGCTTCCTTATTTTCTTCTTCAAGACTGTATAAGTTATCTCTGTAGTTTTCACACTTGCAGCTTGCAGGTTTTACACTTACAACTTTATACGCATGCTTGTATATAATTTTCTTTAGTCCCCGACAAGTTAGAATTTTAGTCTCCGACAGGCTAATTTCCTTAGTCTCTGACAGACTAACTCTTAGTCTCCGATAGTCTAAATCTTAGTCTCTGATAGGCAAAAACTTAGTCTCCGATAGGCTAATTCCTTACTCTCGGACAAACTAAGCTTTAGTTTTTGATAGGCAAAATATTAGTCTCCAATAGGCACAAACTTATTCTCCGACAGGCTAATTCCTTAGTCTCTGACAGGCTAACTCTTAGTCTTCAATAGGCAAAAACTTAGTCTCCGATAGGCTAATTTTGCTTGACCAACTTTGACTTTTGTTGAACTCTCCAAATGCATTCTTTGTAGTCTCTGATGCTCACCTATAGTCTCTAATAATAGTTTCTCATAGTACAGTACTGCAGGTACATGTACAATTACAAATCAAACAATTCTAAGTGTTATCATCATCAAATGCTATAATTCCTAATAATCTCCCCCTATTTATGATTATCAATGATAAACATAAATCAAGGTTTGATGATGATGTCAAAACACATCCTTATAACACCATTTCTTAGAATTGAATTAAAACATGTAAAAACATAATTGTATATGAACTTAATAGTGAGGGTTTTGTTGTTTCAGTTCCTCAATGTCCAACCATCAATCTGTTAACATATTTAATAATTCTCCACCTGTCTTTATTAGAATTACTATTTTCTCCCCCTGCCTTGATCATTCTCATCTTTTTTGACGTCAACATCTTAATGTTGGAGCATAGAAATCACTAATATAGGTTGACTAGTAGGAAGAAATTGTTTGAGCTTTGTTTGAAGGTCATTGATTATGAAGTGTTGGAGCTTCATGTTATACTTTCTTTGACCAATACTTCAAAAATATTCTGTGAGTACAGCTGCATTTGACCTATGTGTGATCAAATATTCTAATATGAAATGTGTTGCTGCATCATCTAATAATCTTGTGTTGCTTGCATCCAACTAAACGTACACAAGTTCTTCTCTTAGTATCCTCTGATGTCTGATCAGATTTGGGGATCAGAGAATACATGAGCTGCATAAGTAGTGTGTGAAACATTTTTTCTCTATTCTCTTCTTTAAGGATCTCATCCTTGTTCACACCCTCTCCTTTTGCCTGACTGTTTTCCCAGTGAGATGCCGAGAACTTGTAGAGGGGGGGAGGGAGGGGTGGGGTTGAATACAAATTCTTTGAAATCTTTTCAAAATACTTGTTCTTTAAGAAATTTGCTTTTCTTGCGGAATATAAAGAACAAGAGCACGAATCAATTTATAAACAATTGCTTTATTGATTTACAATTGAATACAAATCCTAACAATTACAATAATGTAATCGTCAGCTTCTTTTCTATTCTGTATAGGAAAAGATACACAACTATTAAAAACCTATACAGCTTCTGAATACAATTCTCTGTAAAAAAAACTAATTACAACTTCTCTCACTTCTGAATTACTATTGACTCAGTTCCTATTCTGAATAAAATTCAGCTTCCTTATTCGAATCAAATACAATCTTTCCTTTTTGATAGGAACAGATTTCTGGTTAGTTTCCTTACCAGGTACGTCTTCAATAATATCTTGCTTTACGTGGAAGACATTCCTTTTTAATTCGAACTCTGTATCTTTCAGGAAATAATTCACGATTAGTCCCTGATGCTTCATCTTTAGTCTCTGGTGACGTCATTACTAGTCTCCAGTGCATTTAGTCCCTGATGACATTAGCTTGTGTAGTCTCCGATAGAATTATTTAGTCTCTGACGCGTTAAGGCTTAATCTCTGATGACGTCAGCTTAGTCTCCGATACTTTTAACTTTAGTCCCCGATGACGTAAGCTTTAGCCTCCGACTCCTTTAGACTTAATCTCTGATGATTTAAGTCTTAGTCTCCGATAGGCAAAACTAGTCTCCGACAGATAAAATCTTTTTAGTCTCTGACCAGTTCTCCAAGTCTCCGATAAGCCTTTTTGTAAACTCTTACGGATCAAATACACATCTTGACTTTCTAAAGCTTCGATTCTTCATTCCAGCAGTTACTTACAAATATGAAATAATTTTATCTCTTTACAAATAATGAATAAATTACAATCATAGAGATAACTACTGGCTACAAAACTTCAGTGTTACTAATTAACACTTTCTATACATTTGTACTCTAAGTAATCTAAAGAAAATCATCATCAAATGTTCTAAAACCTAACAATCTCCCCCTAATTATGAATATCAGAATGATAAGCATAATTTCATGGTCGATGATGATGTCAAAACTCAACATTACAATTACTTAGAAAAAGAATAAAGAATTGCTAACTACAAATGTATTCTGAACTAAGATCTTTGATCTGTTGTTCAACTTCCACCAAGACTCAGGTTTAAATCCTATAAGTCTGGCTTCAAAAAAAATAAAAAAAATACAGCTTATCTTTAACAAACAACTCCAACACAACAAGTTTACCTCATTTTTTCTTTAACAACTCCAGCCTTTCTTTTATGTTTTTCCTTAGCAACTTCAGTCTGTCTATCAACAGCTTTTTAAGCACCAACTCAATTTCTTCTGTAGCATCCTTAAGCAAACTGATAAATCCTTCAATATGTCGCTCACTGACACTATTAATATCTCTGTTGTAATCAAAGAAGACTTTCTCCCCATGAAAAGTCTCATACCACAATCCCAGAGGTTTAGGATTAGCTTCCGGCACAGTATCCACCTTATGCTTCACCTTCATCACCTTTTGAATCTGGCTTCAAAATTTCATGTTGAGATCAGAAGTCTCAAGCACAACAGTCAGCAACCACTCCAGGTCTTCCTTCTTTTGTCCCTCCAAGGCTGGCTTTTCAAACTTCAGAGATTCTCCATCTTTCAAGAAAACATGGAGAATTTCTTTGTTATTTGTACCCTTTACCAGATTTATCTTCTCTGTGGTCTTCTTAAGGGCCTTGATGATTTCTTCTGTACTTGCCATTTCAACCTTGTAAGACTTCTTTGATGAAACTGTTTGTGGCTTTGTTGGTCCACTCACAGCCACCAAAGCAGTCTCGGTTGACCTTGGAGGTTCTTGAGAAGTAGGATTTTTAATAGTTGCCTTGATCACAGGTTTCTTTGCAGATTCCTAGACCAAAGGTTTCCTTCATGATTTCTTCTCTGCCTCTTCCATCTCTTTATTTTTCTTTTTGGTTATGGCTGCTTTCTGTGCACTTGATCTCCTTGTGAAAATCTTCTTCTTCTTTACCTCCTCCTCTTCCCTTTTTGCAGCCATGCCTTCCTCCTCTTGAAGTTTTTAAGCCAATAGAGCATCAGCTTCTATCAATTTTTGCTCTTGAGGATAGACCAACTCCACTTTCTCATCCACTATCAATTCAACTGGAGTGGGAAAGTTAGCTGTCTTCATGGCATCCCCCATTAGCTTGGGTTGTCCTGATTGAATAGTGCTTTTCTGCTTTGAATCTTCAACCATAACCCCCTTACCTTTGAGTTTGAATGTAGGGGCTTGTGCAAAGGAAGAAGGAGAAGCTATTGTTGCTGCTTTTGCTGTTGCTGTTGTTGCTGTTGCTGTTGTTGCTGTTGTTGTTGTTGCTGTTGTTGTTGGTGGTGGTGTTGAAAGTTGTGTTGTTGTCGTAGCTGCTGCAAGATCAGCATGTTTCTTTA
>CM025780.1:10713305-10779119 GCA_014636745.2 Centella asiatica | reverse complement strand
AGTCTCTTACTCACTCTAGCTCATATTATTCAATAATCAACTTTTTGTTTATTCATTTTATCATATTTTTCCAGAATTAAAATTCTAGCTCCTAAAATTCTGTTTTAATAAAATAGAACAGCTTTTATCCAGAAAATTAATTCTAGCTTCTAAAATTCTGGAAAAAAAAAACAGCTACATTCCAGAAATTAAATTCTAGCTTCATACAACTAAACAACTTGTTTTCAAAAATTAATCAATTTTTAGAGGCATAATTCAACATTCCTAATTCAGAAACTAATCTAGAAAAGGTAGATTCATCTAAAGGTTTTGTGAATATGTCTGCAAGTTGTTTATCAGTTGTTACCCAGTGTAATTCGATATTACCTTCACTTACATGTTCTCTTATGAAGTGATATCGAATATCTATGTGTTTTGTTCTTGAATGTTGCACTGGATTTTCTGTTATTGCTATGACACTAGTATTATCACAATAAATAGGAATTTTGGATAATGACATACCATAGTCTAGGAGCTGATTCTTGATCCATAGGATTTGAGCACAGCAACTCCCAGCTGCGATGTATTCAGCTTCTGTTGTTGAAGTAGAAACTGAATTTTGTTTCTTGCTGAACCAAGAAACAAGTCTGCCTCCAAGAAGTTGGCAGCTTCCACTTGTGCTTTTCTTGTCAAGCTTACACCCTGCATAATCAGCATCTGAATAACCAATTAGTTTAAAGTCAGATTCTTTGGGATACCATAAACCAAGATTTGGGGTACCCTTTAGATATCTGAGTATTCTTTTTACAGTAATCAAATGTGACTCTCTAGGGTCAGCTTGAAATCTAGCACATAAACATGTAGCAAACATTATATCTGGTCTACTTGTAGTTAGATATAAAAGAGAGCCTATCATGCCTCTATAGCTAGTAATATCAATTTTCTTTCCTTTTAAATCTTTAACTAGCTTAGTGGCAGTAGGCATGGGTGTTTTTGCAGATGCACAATCAACCAAATCATATTTTCTCAATAAGTCTTTGATATACTTGGACTGACTGATAAATATTCTATCAGTTGATTGTTTTATTTGCAAACCTAAGAAAAATGTTAATTCTCCCATCATACTCATTTCATATCTAGACTGCATAAGTTTTGAAAATTTTTCACAAAGTTTTTCATTTGTAGATCCAAATATAATATCATCTACATATATTTGCACCAATATTATGTCTGAGCCTTGCTTTCTATAAAATAAGGTTTTATCTATGATACCTTTAACAAATTTATTTTCAAGCAAAAATTGAGATAGAGTATCATACCAGGCTCTTGGTGCTTGTTTTAAGCCATAAAGTGCTTTGTCTAATATATAGACATGATTTGGAAATTTGGAATCTACAAAACCTGGGGGTTGGCAAACATAGACTTCCTCTTCCAATTTACCATTTAAGAAAGCACTTTTGACATCCATCTGGTACACCTTGAAGTTCTTGTAGGCTGCATATGCCAAGAAGATTCTTATCGCTTCAAGTCTTGCTACTGGTGCAAAAGTCTCATCATAGTTTATTCCTTCTTCTTGAGAATATCCTTTTGCAACCAGTCTTGCTTTGTTCCTTGTAATTGTACCAGCTTCATCCAATTTGTTTCTGAAGACCCATTTGGCACCGATAATTGATCTATTCTTTGGTTTGGGTACCAGTCTCCAGACTTTATTTCGAGTGAATTGGTTTAATTCTTCTTGCATGGCAATTATCCAGTCAGGATCTTGAAGTGCTTCCTCAATTTTCTTTAGCTCAATCTTTGAAAGAAAACTGAGATATAAACATTCATTTTGAGTTGCACTTCTAGTCTTGACTCCATCCTCTAAACTTCCAATTATCAAATTTGGCGTGTGGTCTCTCAACCATGGAATTGCACGTGGCAGATTTGACCTTGAAGTTGAGGCTTCATTCTCTAGATTGGTGTTATCCATTCTAGCTTCATGATCAGAGACTGCTCCCCCTAAACCATTGACTCCTGCATTATCAGCTCCCCCTGTGCTGTTTATTTCTTTTGTCTCTGGTGTCAATGTAGTTTCAGATTGTGCATCAGTGACTCTAGTCTCTGGTGAAACATTAGTCTCCGATGGATTACTAATGTCACCAGTCTCTTGAGTTTCATCTAATAATCTATTCTCTAATAAATTATTAGATCTTGGCACTTCATGCACAACAGTTAGCTCCCCCTAAACTAAGTAGGGATCATTACTATCTTGGGGTTGTTCAGTAGTCTCTGATGGATATTCCCATGCATCCAATTCATTCTCAAAGCTGAGAGGTTCATGCAATCCTTGTCCAATCATTCCTGGAATCTTTTTATCATCAAACACGACTTGAATTGATTCCACAATGACTTTTGTTCTTAGATTATATACTCTGTATGCTTTACTTGACAGAGAATATCCTAAGAAGATTGCTTCATCAGATTTATTGTCAAACTTTCCTCTTGACTCTGATGAATCTCTCAATACAAATCATTTACAACCAAACACATGTAAGAACTTGAGAGTTGGTTTTCTCCCAGTCATTAACTCGTAAGGTGTTTTGTTGTATGCTTTGTTTATCAAGGATCTATTCCGTGTAAAGCAAGCAGTGCTTATAGCTTCCTCCCAAAAATATGTGGGAAGCTTAGCCTCTTGTAACATAGTCCTTGCTGCTTCAATAAGGGTTCTATTTTTCCTCTTAACAACTCCATTTTGTTGAGGGGTTCTTGGAGCTGAGAATTGATGTGTTATTCCTTTTTTAGTGCAGAATTCAAGTACTTGGGAATTCTTGAATTCTGTTCCTCTATCGCTCCTTATAACCTTTACTATTTTTCCTGACTCAGTTTCTATCTTTTTGATATGATTAATTATCAACTGAGCAGCTTCATCTTTTGTAGAGAGATATTTTACCCAAGTATACCTCATGTGATCATCCACAATAACCAGTGCATATCTATTTCTTAAAATAGACATCTCATTCACTTGACCAAACAAATCCATGTGTAAAGATTGTAGCGGGTCAGTTATTGATGTTGCTGGTTTACTCTTGAATGATACACTCTTTTGTTTCCCTTTCTGGCATGCATCACATAAGCCTTCTTGTGTAAATTCTAATTGTGGAATGCCAGCTACCAAATCCTTTCTCACAAGCTTGTTGATATTCTTAAAATTCAAGTGAGAAAGCTTCTTATGCCAAAGCCAACTTTCATCAGTTGAAGCTTTGCTATACAGACATGTGATTTGATTAGTAAAAGAAATAAGATTTGCAACATACAAATTTCCTTTTCTTTTTCCTGTCAATATCACATTTTCAGATTTCTTGTCACACACCTGGCATAGATCTTCTTTAAAGATGACATGGAATCCTTTATCACATAGTTGACTCACACTAAGTAAATTGTGCTTTAAGCCGTCAACCAGTGCGACTTCTGTGAAGATGACATCTCCATGCTCAACATTGCCATAACCCCTTGTATGGCCTTTGCTGTCATCTCCAAAAGTGACTTTTGGGCCACTTTTCTCTTCAAACTGTTTTAGCAGGGTCTTATCTCCGGTTATGTGCCTTGAACAACCACTGTCCAAGTACCATGATTTCTTCTTTTTGCCCTGCACAGTAGAGAGTAACTAGTTTGAGAGTTTTGGGACCCAGATTTTCTTGGGTCCTTTCTCACTAGTTGTAGACTCAAGACTTGACTCAGATTGAGTTGATTGTCTTTTAACAGTTTTAACTTTAATAGAACAATCATTAGTCTTGCTACTTGTTTGTGAGAGACTGCCAAGCTTAGGATTTTTAGTTTTAATGCAAAGATGTTCTAACCTTTTTACTGGTGATTTATCTTTTATTCTCTTTGAAGGTGCAGTCTCAATTATAGGAATTTTATTTTTGCTCCTACAGTTTACAGCTATGTGATTGGGGTTACCACATACATGACATGTCTTTCTAGGAGCATCAGGCATTCTAGCATAGTTTTTATGTTTATTAATGCCTATCTTTCCACTCCTATTTTTCTTCTTTCTGCTTAACTCCATCAATTTTTCAGCCTTGTTGTCTGGAAGATTCTCCAGTTTTTTATTTAGTTGTGTCTTTGTCATGAACCCAATATTTAATCTTTTTGTTTCACTCTTATCAACAACATTCACTATCTTTTGATCACTTTCTGTTTTTGCAGTGAATTGTCGATCTTGAGTGTTAATGAATTTAGGTTCAATAACAGGAGAGACAAAATTAATTCTTTTAAAATTTGGCTTACTAATTGAGGAGTTTGCAGCTTCATCATAACCTAGTCCAGATTTTTGACCTATTGCTTGACACTCTACCAAGTTTGTTAACTTTTTAGAGGAAGTGTTCCACTCTTTAATCTTAGCTTGAGCAATTTCAAGTTGCTCTACTAAGTAATATTCCCCCTTTTTCAAAGCATCAATCATGTGATGAGCTTTGTTTAAATCAGACTTGATAATGTCAAATTGTGCCAATCTTTCTTCAAGAAACTTGTTTCTTTTCAAGAGATTGTCACGTGATTCTTTTACATTGGTATGTTCAATAGTTAAAGACCTAAAACTAACATGCAAATCAGACATATCTTTTTGTATGCTTTCAATGCTACATGTATCAAGTAAATCAAGCACATTAAAATTCTGATTTGCATCATATACCTTTGTAGAATCACTTGACTCGTCACTACGAGCCATTAAGGCAAAGTTGACAACTTCTTCATCGGAGTCGCTGTCAATCCAATCTTTTCCCTCAGTTATCAAATCTTTGCTCTTGGATTTAGCTTTCTTGTCAGCAAAGTCTTTCCTTGATTTTTCATCCTTAGATATATCACTAGATCTAGGCTTCCTACACTCATTGGCAAAGTGCCCTAACCCATCACAGTTGTAGCATCTTATCTTTTTTAAGTCGAAGGTGACTTTTTGACCTTCACGTTTTGGGTTAGGCTTCCTTGACGATTTTCTTCCTTTCCTGCTTGCTCTAAATTTCTTGAATTGTTTGACCATAAACACCATGAATTCCTCCATGTCATCATCAGAATCTAGTTCATCTTCCTGATCAGTCGAGCTAGCACTGGAAGATTCATCATCAAGCTTCTCTTGAGACTTGCTTGTCTCAACCATCAACGTAGCTCCTCTATCCTTGCCATGCATACATTGTCGTTGCTCTACTTCAAGTTCATAAGTCTTTAAATTTTCGTAGAGCCTGTCCAGTGTGAGGATATCCAAGTCATGAGCCTCTCTTATTGTCGTTGTCTTTGGATCCCAACTTAGTGGGAGAGATCTCATGAACTTGGTGTTTATATCCTCATTATCATAAGACTTTCCAAGTATTTTCAAATCATTGAGCAAAGTGTTGAACCTGTCATATACTGACGTTATTGGTTCACCAGGCTTTGCTTGAAAGAACTCATATTGTTGTGTCAACAATGATCTTTTGTTCTTTCAGACTTGGTCAGTCCCTTCACACAGGACTTTGATGGTGTCCCAGATTTGCTTTGATGTAGTGCAATTTATGATGCTTGTGAACATATTTTTATCAATTCTATTATAAAGTATGTTCATCACCTTAGCATCCTTTAACACTTGCAACTTATCTTCGTTTGTATAATCACATTCTGGAGCAAGTTCAAAGTATTCTGCAACAACAGTTCCATCGACAGTTTTAGTAGGAATAAATTTCCTGGGTAGATAGGGACCCTTCTCAATCCTATCAATATAATCTGGATCTGTTGCCCTCAAGTGCATGTACATCTTTTGCTTCCACATTGGATATTTTTCTCGTTTAAGAATAGGGATTCTAGTACCACCATCATGACTTCCCGTATACGCCATTATACTAGAGCTACTTGCTTCATCATTGGCCATCTCTTGGAACGTATTAATTGACTAAATTCAATTACAGGCTCTGATACCAATTGTTTTCCCAGTGAGATGCCGAGAACTTGTAGAAGGGGGGGGGGGGGGGGTTGAATACAAGTTCTTTGAAATCTTTTCAAAATACTTGTTCTTTAAGAAATTTACTTTTCTTGCGGAATATAAAGAACAAGAACATGAATCAATTTATAAACAATTGTTTTATTGATTTACAATTGAATACAAATCCTAACAATTACAATAATGTAATCGTCAGCTTATTTTCTATTTTGTATAGGAAAAGATACACAACTATGAAAAACCTATACAGCTTCTGAATACAATTCTCTGTAAAAAAAAACTAATTACAGCTTCTCTCACTTCTGAATTACTATTGACTCAGTTCCTATTTTGAATAAAATTCAGCTTCCTTATCCGAATCAAATACAATCTTTCCTTTTTGATAGGAACATATTTCTGGTTAGTTTCCTTACCAGGTACGTCTTCAATAATATCTTGCTTTACGTGGAAGACATTCCTTTTTATTTCGAACTCTGTACATTTTAGGAAATAATTCACGATTAGTCCCTGATGCTTCATCTTTAGTCTCTGGTGACGTCATTACTAGTCTCCGAAGCATTTAGTCCCTGATGACGTCAGCTTGTGTAGTCTCCGATAGAATTATTTAGTCTTTGACGCGTTAAGGCTTAATCTCTGATGACGTCAGCTTAGTCTCCGATACTTTTAACTTTAGTCCCCGATGACGTAAGCTTTAGCCTCCGACTCCTTCAGACTTAATCTCTGATGACTTAAGTCTTAGTCTCCGATAGGCAAAACTAGTTTCCGACAGATAAAATCTTTTTAGTCTCTGACCAGTTCTCCTAGTCTCCGATAAGCCTTTTTGTAAACTCTAACGGATCAAATACACATCTTGACTTTCTGAAGCTTCGATTCTCCATTCCAGCAGTTACTTACAAATATGAAATAATTTTATCTCTTTACAAATAATGAATAAATTACAATCAAAAAGATAACTACTGGTTACAAAACTTCAGTGTTACTAATTAACACTTTCTATACATTTGTACTCTAAGTAAGCTAAAGACAATCATCATCAAATGTTCTAAAACCTAACACTGACTTTTACAAGTCAACCTCTCAAACTTACTTTCTTAAAAAAAATTTGCTTTAATTTTTTTTTCTCACTTTTTTCCAGACACAAGGTCTAATTCTCATTTTGAATTCTCTCAGTCTCACTAAAAATATAAAATCTTTTTATTGTAGGTGACGTGGAGTGTTGTAGAAAATATAAAAAGTAAATGATTTGTATCAGTGGATGTTTGATAAAGTACAAGTGTAGTAATCATTGATTAGTTAGAGAGTTGCTATTTGTTTTAGCTTCAAGAATTGGCTTCTTTGATGATTGAACTATCAAAGAATCTGAAAAAAAATTGATGAAATTATGAAATTTTTCATTGCTTTTAAAGAAATATCAAAGAGAGAAAAAGAAACAATAAGTGTAGAATTTGAATACTTGTTGGTCCTCTTCAATAGAGAAAAGATAAACATCAATGTGAGACCCTATGTGTGCATTTAGTGACATGTTGATCATTGATCAGAGCTTGTTTCTTCTTCTTCCTCTAAAAGGTATTTATAGATGTGATCATTGTAGACTCAAATACTTGTGCCCTTAGAGGTGGACCATTTTTAATAGATACAGCCTTTTGAGAGGTTGCACCTAGAGATGTGTTTTTTCCTTTAGAACTTAATATCCTTTTGATAGAATATTAAACAGTCTCCAAGGGTTCTCATTGTTCCTTATTTCTTCCTCAAAACTTCCTCTAAATGCTCACCCTCCCCCTCAGCTATTGTTGGTTGTCATTGTTTTCATTTTATAACCTTTATCATTTGAGAGATAGAGGAGGTGACTTTTGATATAGACTTATTTTTAGAGAGATTTTCCCTTGGGTAGAAAGAGTTTGATCATTACTAACATCCCTCATTATAGCAGAATTAGATGAAATAAATAATAAGGTAGTAGAGAGTGAAGGCATACCTGAATCAACTATGACAAGATCCCTCAAATAGGTGGTGAATAATAAACATATGGAAAGTATAAAGGTTTCTCTACTATATATAATCATGAGTTAATTATCTACTGACAGTTAAACTGTTGGAGGATAATTAGCCACTACTGCATTATCATCAGTTAATAATTATCCTTTAATAAGAACAATTATTGACTAATGTTTCACAGTGTTATTATGTTTATGAACAATCAATTTTGTTAAAAGATAACTTCAACTGGTTCATTCAGCTGTTAATTAGGCTCTGATAGCTAAGTCATCAAAAAATAATTAAGTATTTCTACAAATTATCAGCCTGCACAAAATTTTCAAAGATGTCATTCACCAAAGTTGAGCATACCTAGTTCACTTACCAACCTGTTAAAGGTGGCTTCATCTAAAGGTTTAGTGAAAATGTCTGCAAGATTCTTCTCAGTTGGAACAAAATGAAGTTCCACCATACCATTCATCACATGTTCTCTAATGAAGTGGTACCTTATATCAATGTGCTTAGTTCTAGAGTGATAGACATGATTGTTGGTAATGACTATGACACTTGTATTATCACACAAAATTGGAATCTAGTTCAAGGTCAAGCCATAATCCAAAAGTTGATTTCTCATCCATAGGATTTGAGCATAACAACTTCCAACTGCAATTTATTCAGCCTCAATAGTGGAAGTTGAAGCTAAATGTTGTTTCCAGTTGTGCTTTTCTTATCAATCTTACATCTTGCATAATCAGCATCAGAATTGCCAACAAGATCAAAATCTGAGTCCTTAGGATACCAAATGCCAAGGTTTAGGATTCCCTTAAGGTGTCTAAAAATTCTTTTAATGGCTACTAGATGAGATTCTCTAGGATCTGCTTGAAATCTAGCACAGAGACAAGTTGAGAACATAATATCTGGTCTACTTGCAGTAAGGTATAAGAGTGAACATACCATGCCCCTATAGGTTGTGATGTCTACCTTTTTGCCCTTAAGATTTGCATCAAGCTTAGTGGCAGTTCGCATAGGAGTCTTTCTAGGTGTTGCATCTTCAAGATTTAACTTCCTTATGAGATCTTCCACATATTTTGATTGGCTTATGAATATGCCATTAGTTCTTTATCTCACTTGAAGTCCCAAGAAGAAAGTCAGCTCTCCCATCAAACTCATTTCATACCTATTATGCATTTACTTAGGAAACTTTTTGCACAAGCTTTCATTAGAACATCCCAATATAATGTCATCTACATAAACTTATACAAGTATAATGTCTTGAGCATGTTTTTTGAAAAATAAAGTTTTGTCTATGACACCTCTAGTGAAATGATTTTCATGTATAAATTAGGAAAGAGTGCCATAACATGTTTTAGGTGCTTGCTTTAGACCATAAAGTGCCTTTTCTAGTTTGTAGACATGGTTAGGAAGATTGAAATCTTCAAAGCCAGGAGGTTGCTGGACATACACCTTTTCTTCTAGCTTCCCTTTTAGAAAAGCACTCTTGACATCCATCTAGTATACTTTAAAATTTAAGTATGCTGCAAAGGCTAGGAAAATTCTGATTACTTCAAGTCTTGCCACAGATGCATAGGTTTCATCATAATCAATGCTTTCTTCCTGTGAATACCCTTTAGCAACAAGTCTTGCCTTGTTCCTTGTTACTATACCAACTTCATCAATTTTGTTTTTGAAAGCCCATTTGGTGCCAATGATAATTTTGTTTTTAGGCTTTGGCACAAGTTTCCAGACTTTGTTTCTCTTAAACTGATTGAGTTCTTCTTACATAGCAATCACCTATTCAGGATCCAACAATGCATCCTCAACTTTCTTAGGCTCAGCTTAAGATAAAAAAATTTGAGAATAGACACTCATTTTGAGTAGCTCTTCTTGTTTTTACACCACACTTATGATCTCCAATGATTAGCTCAATAAGATGACTCCTGTTCCACTTTCTTTGCATTGACAGATTTGTTCTTGATGAAGAGGCTTCATTTGTGGTATTTTCATTGTTTTTGACAGAAATGGTTGGAAGCTGTCCTAGATTTATTGGTGAACTTATGTATCAGGTGGCTAACAGAGTTACAATTTCTACACTTTTCCCTAGGGGTATTGGGAATGTAAGCATAATTATTATTTTTGTTTATTCCTACTTTCCCATTTCTGTTTGGTCTTTTCTTTTTATCATGTGAGCTATTAGGGGAATTATTGTTTTCTTTTACTGCCTTAGTATTAACAGTAACTACCTTTTTACTCTGGTTTTCTTTCTTGACCTGTTTTGGCCTACTTAGGAGATTCTTGTTTTGTTTTACATTTTGGGATTTGATTTCCCTAACAAGAACCTCCCTTTTGCTCACAGATTCTTTTTTATTATGAATCTGCTTCTTTTCTCTCTCATCTTGAAGCATCAACTCATGCTTAATAACGATATCTTCCTCCTAGACAGACTTTGGTACAAAAGTTTTGTATAAGGGAGTTTCAACCTTTATAAGGACACAAGGAGTAGATTCCTTCTCAGATTGAACAGTCTCATCACTATTTCTTACCATAGGTTTCTTTCCTGTTTTCTTGTCATAGTCATAGCCTATTTCTACCTTTGATCCTATGATAGAATTATCAAGAATTTCTTTAGTGATGTCAGTAGACTTCTTAAAGGCAGCAATCTTAAATTCATTTTAAGATAATTCTTTTCTCAGGAATTCCTCAATCTCTTTGGTACATTTAACTTTGCTCTTTAAGTACTCATTTTCTAGCTTTAAAGTCTCTAGTGTGACAAATGCTAGTTGAAGTTCTTCATTTCTAGCAGTCTGTTAGGAATTATAGCATTTGATGATGATGTATAACACTTAGAATTGTTAAATTTTGTAAATATACAAGTACCTACAGTAATGCACTATGAGAATTTACTATCAAGAAACTGTAGGAAAACATCAGAGACTACAATGAATGCACTTGGAGAGTTCAACAAATGTCAAAGTTGATCAAGCAAAATTAGCCTATCGGAGACTAAGCTTTTGTCTATCGGAGGCTAAGAGCCTATCAGAGAGTAAGTTTTTGAACTGTCGAAGACTAAGTTTTTGTTTATCAGAGACTAAGTTTCTGTCTATCAGAGACTAAGTTTTGGTCTATAGGAGACTAAGTGTTTGTTCATCAGAGACTAATGTTGAAGCAACCAGAGACTATCCATCAGAGAATAAATTTCCATGTGACATAAGGGATGACATATGGCTAAAGACGGTGAAAATATGATAAGGATGGTTGTCCAATATAGAGAGATTGGCTACCAAGGAACCTTCAAGGAAATAAGTTATACACACACACACACATCAAGTTGCAAGTATGAAACCTACAAAGCCGCAAGTATGAAACCTGTAAAACAACAAGTTGTAATACTGCAGAGACAACTTATAACAACTTGAAGCAAGAAGTTCATTGAAGCTGGACTAATTATGTCCAGAAAAGCCCACAAAGATAAGTTATATTCTGCTGATATCTTATCTTGGGAACTCCAAGAAGAAAAATGGAAGCTGGTGCAGTGAATATACACTAGAAAAGTCACATAAACAGGTTGGCATCTAAGGGAGGATGAATAATGAAGAAAGTTGTGTGATAGAGCTGCAAGTACCAATAAACTACAGAGATATTTTTGGTAAACAACTCAAAATAGAAGTTTGGAGTATATGGAAGCTATGTCTATAAATAGAAATAGAGCAGCTGAGGTAAGATATGTGTGAATATCTGAGAACGCTGAGTTTAACAACAAGAATACATCTTAACTCATATCACATCTCTCAGAACAACACTTTCATACATATTTAGAGAGTTAGCAGCTGTAATTAGTTTTACAGAAAAAGAAGCAAGTTATTACAACTTGAGAAGTTGTTTTTTTTAAAACAGAAGAAATTGTAAAGATTCAATTTAATTGACAATATCATTCTTTATTGTTGATTACAATTTATATCTTGCAATTTTGCTTTACTGTTTCTATTGTTTTATCATTTCAGTAAAGTTTTATAACTATTTTTGGAAATTAAATTGTTCATAACAGTTTAGTTTTGAAGAAAAGTTTGTAATTGTATTCAACCCCCCTTCTACAATTACTCACACGGGACAAACACAGTCAATTTTTCAATTTCAGTTATTAGCTTAGCATTTTCTTCATTGGAAGCAACTAAGCTAGTTTGAATTTGAAATAAGTCTACATTGAGTTCTTCAACAGTTCTTTTATATTCACAGTTAAACATTCAAAAACTAGAGAGATTTGGTAGCTAAATGCTCTTTCTTGAACTTTCATCAGATGAGTTGGCCATGAGTGCCATGTTGACATACTCCTCTAGTTTTTCTTCATCAGAATCATCCCTTCTTTTTCCTTCAGCAATATATGCATTTCCTTGCTTTTTCAGGAGCATGTCATACTTCCGCTTGAGCTCATCATAGTCTTTGGTAGTTTTGGATTGCTTTGGCTTTTTACACTCTGTCGCAAAGTGTCCTAACTTATTATAGTTGTAGCATCTGATTGTTTATTTATTAATGCTCCCAATATTATAACTTCTTTTGAAACTGGTTCTGGAGGCACTGCTTGAGTTGGATCCTGTTGCTTAAGAACTGGACTTGGAAAACCTTAAATTTCTTTTAAATCTAAGATTCTTAAACTTTCTTGCCATATAGGCCATAGTTTTGTTCTCAAGTTCATCAAGTTCTTCTAGAGTGTAGTTTTCATCATCTTCACAATCTTCAATTTCTTTGAGCAGATTTTTTTTCTTGGCATTCTTTAAGTTCCTTTTCCTTGTCTTTTGTAATGAGGACTCTCTCTTCCATTCTGCTATCTTCAGTTGTCAGCAATGCTGTGCCTGAGCTGGAGTTTCTATTTTTGTTGTAAATACTTCTTTTCTGAGCTATTTCCAACTCATAGGTCTTCAAGATTCCATAGAGTATTTAGGGAGATTTGTGTTAAATCCCTTGATTCTCTGATTGTTGTCATCTTGTTTTTCAGATGGTCTAGGAGGGTTAGCATAAACTTTAGATTGACCTCATCATTATTATATCTCTTTCCATGTAACTGGAGTTTATTTATAAGTTTATTGAATCTTTCAAATACCTCAGTTATGCCTTCATTTGGTTTTTCCATGAAGGTTTCATACTGAGTTATCAGAATCTGCTTCTGGTTCTTCCTTACTTCTACTGTTCCCTCACACAAAACTTCTAGAGTGTCCCAAATTTGCTATGCTAATGTGTTGCTTATAACACTGTGATATATCACCTCATCTAGTGCTTCAGTTAAAATGAGTTGAAGGTGTGTATCCATTGATGCCTGCTCCATCTCTATATCAATATACTCAGAGGGATCGTTAGGTTCATAGTGTTGCTTTATGACCTTTCCATCCTTTCTAGTTTCAGGAACATATCTCATACGAATGACAGACCCTTTCTTAAGAATCCCTGGATACATGGGATTTTGAGTGCTGATGAACATCATCATTTTTCTTTTCCACATGTTGTAATTGTTCTTTACAAAAACAAAGATTTTAATGCTTGCAATCTTCTTGGTACTCATCTTGGATCTTTTACAGTTAGTGAAAACTATCCTGCTCCTGCTCTGATACCAATTTTTTTTCGGATGAGTATTATAGAAGGGGGGGTTGAATACAATACTCTTAACTTTTCAAACTTTTTGCAAACAATGAACAAAAGAAATGAACAAGTATTGTATTATGATGTAGCTTCTATGTGTTAAAAAGAAAGAATATAATAGACAACTTAAAACAACATAGACATTTCAAGATTAATAAAGTTTATTAATCTCAAGGGTTTGCTACAACATGAATTTTGAATCAGCTACCTTTTCTGAAACAAGTGTTTCAGTTTCTATTGCAAGAGAGAAAAATTATATATCTTTTCTATGTTTGTATATTCTCTGTTATATTTTTCTCTCTCAGATCTCAGATATTTTTCTGTGATATTTATCTCATCTTCTCTTTGTCTATTTATAGACACAACTTCTTTGTCTTCCAGGCTCCTTCTTTGAATTGCTTATAAAAATATCTCTGATGTTTTATTGGTACTTGTAGCTCTATTATATAACCTCTCTTTTTCACGCCAACTTGCATGCCTACTTGTTATGTAATCTTTCTGGTGTATATTCACTACACCAGCTTCCTTATTTTCTTCTCTAGTGGTAGGTTATCTGTAGCATATATCTTATCAATATGAGTTTCCCTGGATTTTATTGTACAAGCTTCCTTATTTTTTTCTTCAAGACTATATAAGTTATCTCTATAGTTTTCACACTTGCGGCTTGTAGGTGTTACACTTGCAGCTTTATATGCATGCTTGTATGTAAGTATAACTTATAACTATAAGTTATCTTTGTAGTGTTCACACCTGTAGTCTTTATACTCATGTGAGTGTATGTATAACTTATTTCCTTGAAACTTCTTTGGTAGCCAATCTCTCCTTATTGGACCACCATCTATATTTTAATTCCACTTCCTTTAACTTGAGTCAATGGTTTTGTGAACTCAGCCATGTGTCATCCCATATGTCATTTTTAGTCTCTGATCATTTTATCCCTTGATGGACAGTCTGTGGTGCCGAGAAATCCATCCCCTGATGACAAGAAACCTATCCTCTGATACCAAAACATATATCCCTTGACGCTAAGAACTTATTCCCTGATGCCAAGAAATTTATCCTCTGACGCCGAGAAATTTATCCCCTGATGCCTAGACTCTGGTGATAGGTAAATGACTTTGGCTTTAATCAAATCTTCTTAAGACTACTTCAATGCAATGGGGGGTCTTTGCCTTAGTATCTGGTAGCTTCGACATTAGTATCTGATAGTACAAACTTTAGTCTCCGATATGCTAAGATTTTAGTCTCTGATAGGCTAAAATTTTAGTTTTCGATAGGCTAATTTCCTTAGATTCCGATAGGCTTAAATTTTAGTCTCTGATAGGCTAATTTTACTTAGTCTCTGACATGATAGAATTTTAGTCTCGGGCAGACTAATTTTCTTAGTCTCTGATAGTCTAACTCTTAGTCTCTGATATACTAAATCTTAGTCTCTAACAGGCTAAATTTAGTCCTCGATAGGCAAAAACTTAGTCTCCGATAGGCTAATTCCTTAGTCACTGAAAGACTAACTATTAGTCTCCAACAGACTAACTATTAGTCTCCAATAGGCTAAATATTAGTCTGCGATAGGCAAAAACTTAGTCTCCGATAGGCTAATTCCCTAGTCTTTGACAAACTAACTCTTATTCTCTGATAGGCTAAATCTTAGTGTCCAATAGGCAAACACTTAGTCTCCGATAGGCTAATTTTGCTTGACCAAATTTGACTTTTATTGAACTCTCCAAATGCATTCCTTATAGTCTCTCATGATCACCTGTAGTCTCTGATGCTCACCTGCAGTCTGATAGTAGTTTCTCAGAGTGCACTACTGCATGTACATGTACAATTACAAATCAAACAAGTCTAAGTGTTTATACATCATCATCAAATGCTATAATTCCGAACACAAATGTTATCAAGTGGACTCATTGTTCCATTAACAAACTTCGTGGTGTTTTCCGTAGTTAAAGAAGTTGATGCATTCTATAAGCCATTGATGTATACTACAAGCAGGTGATGTAATACTTGTTAGACTTTGCTTATCAAAAGGCTATATTCTCAGAGCCAACAGTGTACGAAGAGGCAATTTTAGACTTGTGGAGCAATGAAAAATTCATTCACTCATCCTCCAACCCTGCAAAGGTAAAGTCAATCTCCTTCTTTGTGAAAGGACAAAAGGGTAAGATCTCTCATTCTCTCTTAAATATTGCACTAGATTTGCCCTACACTGAGTTTGTGGAAGTTCCCCAGACTCAGAATTGTTAAAATTCTTAGTTGACCTAGGATATAGGACTGATAACCTTCAAGTCATTAAGTTCAAGGACTTAAAATGCATAAATGTCAATAGGGAACTATCCTATCTCTTTGACACTATAACTAAGGTTTTTTCAAGAAAATCTAGTAATTTTGTAGCACATCATTAACACTTATAGCGTATGCCATACTAAAAAATGTTAAAATAAATATAGGCAAGCTAATTTTTTATGACCTAGTAACAAAACTTGGAGAGAAAACCTCTAGGAAATCAGAGGTATGTTACGTGAGATTTCTTATGTTACTTAGTAATGCTCAATTGCCTAATATTTCTGTTAAGAATGCTAACATGACAATCTAGTGCTTCAAGCAAACAAAAAGATTGTTTATGGAAATCAACAAGAAGGCATACCTAGACGCCATTTTTGTGCTTCTACATCACATGTCATAGGTAATTGTAACACAATCTCCTTCTCAACCTCCTATTCTTCTATTTCAACTACTATGGCTGAGATCATTACCACTTCTCAGCCTGGCCAAGTAGTATCACTAGTTTCTACACAACAACTCTCTATATTTTAACCCTTAGTCTCCTGAAAGACTATGGCTAGTAAAAGAAAATCCTTAGAAGTAACCTCATCAATTGAGGGGGAGCAAGGAGAGAGAGTGACTGGCTTGGAGAAGTCGAAGAAGAAGAAGAAGGCCAAGAGAGCTAACCCTAAACCAGACTAGGTAGTATCCTCCTAACATGATACTGACCTTAATAAGGAATCATAAACATCTCTAGCTGCTTCCTCCCAAAAGGACTCAGTTATTGAATAAAGTCCCTAACTAGGGACAGGAGTTGAGTGAGGCACATACATTGGCCACAGACCCTGATGAAACTCTCATCAAGGTCTTTGAGATCCACTTGTAGATAATGGACACAGTGAGTGCACATACAACTTCTTTTGATGGATCACCTCCTCATTCTGTGATTCAGCCAACACTCCCCTCTATACCTCTCCATTCTTTTTCTTTACCTCAAATTTCTTTAGATGTTATGACACAAACACTAAGTTTCATGACATCAAATCCTCCAATTTCTTATTTCATGGAGGAGCCCATTCGAAATGAGTTAGTGATTGAGAGTCATGATTTGTTAACAATTGATTCTTTTCTAAATGACCCGATCACTATTGATCAATTAGGGGATATAGGAAACATTGTAAATAATTCCTCAATAAGTACTTATACATCCCCAATTGTACATACAAACCAATCTCTTTCCACTTCACAGCTCTCAATTGTGGATTCTTTAATTGTAAATGCTTTGTTAACACTATCCACAGTTGATGAGATCACAACTCATAGGAGCCCTACTATACAATATTGAGTGAGGGTGAGAAAATATATAGTGAAAAAAGGCAAGGTCAACCCTCTGAGAGGACCTTGGTAAAAAGAGAGACAGAGAGTACTGCCTTAGAAGGCAATGAAAAGGAGAGATAAAAAGTGATGCCTTAAAAGGCACAAAAAAAGGAGAGCTTGAGTGAGATAAGGATGAGATCCTTGCAAATAAAGAACATAGAGAAAACACATATACTGTAGATTCACTCAGCTCTTCTAGTAGTGATAAAGATGATACTCATATGGGTGATTTTTCAAAAATCATGGGAGTTGATTTATACAATTAGAAGAATCACATGTTAGATACAATAAAACTGCTCAAGCAAGAGCTCTCACATGCCATAGATCATGTCCTAGTCAAGATTCTAAAATCATAGATCATGCTAGGTCAGTCTATGGACGTTGAATCTCACAAAATACATACATTAGTTACAAAGAAAATACAAAATATACAGACAATTGTTGTTTCTTTTGCCACAAGCCATTCTTTGCTCAAGTTCAAGAAGCTCACAAAGAGTGTTGACCAACATTCATCTGCGTTCAACCCCCAACTCACAAGCATGGAAACTCTACAACTATCTATGGCTGACATTCTTCAACAAATTCTTCGAGTCACATCCCAACTCTCAACTTCCACTGGTGATACTATCAAAAAGGAGGAGAAATCTTCAAAACCATCGTCATGGATTGTTGTAGAGAAACCTACAAGTCAACCATGAGGGGATGTGCTGTTCTTTCTTCACAATAAGCTCTAAAAGCCAAGAACCTCCAGATAAACTTAGCCCAAGCAATCTAAGCCCTCTAAAGGCATCATGGGATAAAAACAAAGAAAATCCAACATCTCCTGATGTTACCGAACCTGAGTCATCTAAAGCTAAAGCTCAAGCTCCTACTCTTGTAACATATGGACTACTCACTCTTACTGAAACTTTGAGGGATGATAGGCAAAAGAGCCTGACATTTATGTACTTCATAAAAAGCATAAATGTCAGGGTAAAAAGCAACAAATAGAAAATACTTGTCATCTTGATGAAAAGTAGGTCAGAGTTCATAGTCACTCTTGACTAGTTTAGGAGGATGGATGCTGAGCAACTTTTACTTGCCAAGAGGGTAGTGCTAGTCACCATTGAACTAAATAGAGATTTGAAGGGGGTAATTGAGAAGCTGAGGAAAGCCATCAACGACAATAAAAACTTGCCCATAGCCATGGAGAAACCTTTAAAGCTAGACTAAATGAAGTTGATGAGCTTGACCTAGAGTAGGAGATGCATGTTTTAAGCCAAATTGCTTATCACAAAAATGAACATGTCATCAAGTTCAGAACCTTGCTTATAAAGAAGGTATTGAAGGAGATCAATGGAACCAAAGCTAATGATTGGGACTCAGTAGTTGTAAGGGATGTTCCCCTAGTAAAAGGATTTAAAGAATATCCAAAGATGATCACAAACCCCATGGGCGTGGAGTTCAAAAATTCAAAAGGGGAGATTGTCACCTTTTATTGGTCACAACTTGTTGCAACCAACTTGCAAGAGATTAGGTCTGTCCTTGAAGCTTTAGAATGCAGCAGGAATGTCAACATTGTCAACTTTAGAAAACTACTTCAAAAGGAGCTAGAGTAATTGAAGGTAGGAGGGGAATACAACAGACTCAGATTCTAGATCAAAATCCAGATCAGTGAAGACAAGGCCTTGGAAGTGACTCACAACCAATTGAATCAAGTCATCCATTGCCCTTTGTTTCTGCTTAACAAAAGGTGAATCTTGAAGTCTAAAGTGTAAATATTGTAGTAGTTTTGTAAACACTTGTATACAATTATTCTTTCAATTTATAAAAATATAGTTAGATCAATGCAATTGCATTTCTCATTTTTGATCTTGTATAGTTTTGGTTTTGACATCATCATCAGTGTACTAATTAGATTTATGTTTAACAAACTAAAAATCTTAAATATAGGGAGATTGTTAGGCTTAATGTTGAGAATGATGATGATGTATTTATTATGTAGTTCCTTTAATAAATGTACACTTTTAAATACTCAAGGTTGTTGTCAAACCTAAGTATATTTACACAAATAAGTATTCACTCTTAGACAACTTAGTCTATCAGGGAATAGTAGACATCGCACTAGGCAAGTCATCAGTGGATATCTCAAGGACTTGATAGTGTCAGGGAAGGTCTAATTGTACTTAAGAAGTCAAGTATTCTATAGATAAGACATTTAAGATAAAGCCAACAATGTATCATTTATCAAAATTGTTAGTGTATAAAAAGGCATCAGGGAATAGCTTGACTGTTAGGGGAAACCATCAGATGATAGCTTGACTGTCAAGGGAAACCATCAGGGGATACCTTAACCATCAAGGGAAACCATCAAGGTATAGTCTGACTATCAGCGAATACCATCAAGGGATAGCTTATACACTACATCAGTGGATAACATCAGTGGACATCATTGGGTTTTAACATCAAGGGATCAAGAAGCACTGATCAAGTCTACATCAGGGCTTGTCATCAGTGGAACGTGAAACACGAATTAAGTTTACATTAGGGCTTGTCTTTAAGGGATAGTTAAGACCTAGTTTACACATCATTAGGGATTAAAAGATATGCACTAATACTTTGCATATAAACAAAGGGTATAACTGGGAAGATATTACTTGAAATATGGAGGTCCAATAGCAATTTACTTGAAATATGGAGGTCCAATAGCAACCTTCGGTAAAAAAACTTATGGAGAACAAGGAGTGAAAAAGAAGCAACAATAGCCATTAGAGGTCTGCTCTTGTCACAACAACAAGACATATTGCGGCTACGTTGAAAAAGAAGCATGGTAATCACATGGTTTCAATCACTGTTTTCCTATATATGTAAAGGTTGTAACACTATAAAACAACGAGATATACAACACATAGACATATCTATATAGTTCACACACTATAAAGAGAAGCTCTGTAGTTGTTCTTGAAAAAGAGAGTTATAGAGAAATAGAAGCTAGAAGTGTGAACAAAGAGAAGCTGTATTCACATACATTGTGATTATACTGATTCCTAGAAAACCCCAAGTTATAATACAACTATTTTAACTTAAATGCTTGTGTGTTCATTTTAATTTAAGTAAAGTTTTTCTGATCATTGCAGCTATTCCAGTTTGTGTTCATTGAGTTTTAAAAAAGTGAAAAAGTTGTAATGTTTGTATTCATCCCCCCCCCTTCCTCCAAACACTTTAGCTTATTCATTTCTAATAATTGGTACCAGAGCCAACTAGCAAATTACAATTGCTAGAAGATCTTTATCTATGACTAACAAAGTTGGAAATAGTAAGGTTCCCATGTTGGAATGAGGGAAGTACATCTTCTAGAGGCAACAAATGATCGTTCATCTCAGATCCATTAATGAAGAATATTTACAAGTTCTGGAAGAAGGTCCTCACGTACCAATGAAGCTTATTCCTTAAGAGGTGGAGAATGGAGTCAATGTCCCTGAACATCTAGTCCCAAAGACTATTGATGACATGACTTTTGAGGAAAGAAAGAAGTAAAGAAGGATCTAAAAGTAAAAGTTATCCTTTATAATGGCTTAGATGATGGCATGCTCAACATCATCATGAATCTCATCACATCTAATTCAATATGGGATACCATCTAGATCCTATGTGATGGTACGAAGGATATTAGGGAGAACAAGCTGCAACTATTAACACAACAGTATGAATAGTTCACAATGAAATATGGTAAATCACTCATTAAAATGTTTGACAGATTTAACAAGTTGGTAAATGACATGAAAATGTATAGGAAGGTATATGCCAACAAAGATGTGAACAGAAAATTCATGAGGGCACTTCCCATATCATGGGATCCAAAGACAACAGCCATTGGGAATCCAAGAACATGAATCTCCTAGACTTGAATAGGCTTTATGGTAACCTAAAGACATATGAACTAGAGGTTTAATAGAGATCTGAAATGTCAAGGGATACTAGGAAGCTTAAATATGTAGCCCTGATGGCTAGCAAGAAGAATAAAGAGAAGTAGGGCAAAGTATCTTGATGAAGCAGCAACTAAAAGATGCTGAAGAAAGTTAAAAGGAGAGTGGAGATGAAGAAGCTAGCTCAAAGGGGACTAAGTACACCCCTGAAGAGCTAGAGGATATGGATGAAACAATGGCCTTCCTTGTAAGAAGGTTCTCCAAGCTAAAATTCCAAAAGCCTAAGGGGATAAATAAATTTTCAGCAAGGAAACCTAGTAGCACAAACAACTTTATTGATAAATCAAAAATCAAGTGCTACAAGTGAAATGAAATGGGACACTTTGCAAATGAGTGTTGTAAGGCCTATGAAGGTGAGCCCAAAGGGAAGGAAGCTGTGGTGAATTACAAGAAAAAATACTTTGACCTTCTTAATGCAAACAAGAGGGGAAAATCATATATAGGAGAGGGAAAGGACTAGGTTGACTCAAATGAAGAAGAAGCTGAGGAATATGTCAACCTAGCTCTGATTGCCTCATCCATTGACAACAACAGCTCATAGGTTAGTTTCAAAATTTCTCCTAACATGTCTAAAACTAATTGCTTTAAAACTGTTAAGGAAATGACCTGTGAGATCAGAGACCTCTATGACACTTTAAGGAGTGTTGTAGCTGAGACTGAGAGAGTGTAAAAGATCAATGCAACATTAATTTCTAGTAACACTCTTTTAGAATCAGAACTTACTAGACTTGAAAATCTGGAAAAAGAACTCAACAAGACCCTAACCTTTTTGACTGTGCCATTAAGAGAAAAGAGTGGACCTCTAAAATAAGAGGAGGATGTTATAAGAAATTGGAATGATTCTAGTAAGAAACTAGAAGATCAACTAAACAACAAAAAATTCGATCTAAATTCTGGACTTGGCTATGAAGGGACTCAGGTGAAGTAACCTTCAATTTAGGTTTGTGAAGGCTATAAAAGGCCTATGCAACCTGCTAAGTTTGTGAAGGCTGTAACCAAGCTAGAAAGAGGGAATGTTTTCCCTAAGAGTGAAGCTTCCTCAAGTGGTGGAAGTGGTAAGAAGCCTATTCTTGCCAAGACACCCAAAGTTCTCAACAAGAAGAAAAATGACTGCGCATTAGTGGATACACAGTCATCAGGGGATGTGAGTGCATCAGGCCCTAGTAGCCTTTCAAGGGATAAAGGCCTATCAGATGATAAGAAAAAGAATAGAAATAGAAAGTTAGGAGTTAACAAAGCTAATAATTATGCTCCTAATTGTGAAGCCCCTAGAAAAGTGTGTTGGAACTGTGACAATATTAATCATTTATCTTTTCAATGCAAAGAAAAGCCACAAAAATTAACTGGTACAATTTTATATGGTGATGATTTGTATAAATCTTTTTCTAATCTTGCATGCACCTATAAGGGTAAAGAAAAGAAAGTGATTGCTAAATCTAAGGCATTATGTGAAGCTACTAAACAGAAGAAAGTGTGTGATTTGCCTAAACACAAAGTGAAATATAATTTAAAAATTGATATACCAATAACTATGACTAAACATAGAGGACCCAAATTCACTTGCGTACTGTTGTCCCAGTAATACAGCCTAAAACTTGTTCTATGAATCTTTTTGAATTCTTGTTCTTTAAAACAATATAATTTGCAGAATAAAAAGAACAAGACAAATTTATAAATAATTTCTTTTATTAATTAACAATTGGTTACAAATTCTAACAATCACAAATTGATTGTCAGCTTCAATTTTATGTACTTTATATATATATATATATATATATATATATATATATATATATATATATATATATATATATATATATACAAATCAATAGAATTGTATAGCTTCTTGTATCTCTATAAATTCAATTACAGCTTCTGATTCTATTTAATAAAGATTTTCTACGCACAATCTGAATATTAACTTTCATTCAATAAAAAAAAATCTAGTGTCTTTCCTAATCAGCTTTGTCTTCAACACAATTTCTTTGTCCATGTCGAAGTCAACTTCTAGTTGAATTAGAACTCTGTATTACATTAGAAATTAAACTTCACTTTAGTCTCTTATGGCTTCAACAATAGTCTCTAACAGACTTAACTTAGTCTCCAATAGGCTTAGCTTAGTCTCTGACAGGCTTAACTTAGTCTTTGCTATGCTTATTCTTTACTTTCCAATAAGCTTGGCCTTAGTCTCCGACAAGCTTATTCTTTAGTCTCCGACAGTTAGTTCCTGATAGACTAAAAATTTTCCGTAACTTTGTTGAATTCTCCAATATAGTTCTAGTAGTCTCTTATAATACAAATTAACTTACTCTTATGAAATAATATATTACAACAATCAGAGAGTAAACTACCAGCTACAAAAATTCAATTGCTATAAAGTAGCACTAACTATAAATTTGTATTTCTAAGTATTCTAAGCTCAATCATCATCAAATGTTACAAAACATAACAATCTCCCCTTATTTATGATTATCAATTTGATAAACATAAATCAAGGTTGATGATGATGTCAAAACTTAAAATTACAAGAATAACTTAGAACCAAAAATTTAAAGAATGTATTAACTACAAATGTACCTGAACTAAGATCTTTGATATAAAAAATCAGCTTCACTTAGACTCATGTTGAAATCCTTTAAGTCTGGCTTGTTATTCTGAAACAAAATTTCAGCTGCAACCTTTTCTTTAATTTCTTATCTTCATGTTGATTTCTCTGACCTTTTCTTCTAGCAGCTTCCTGAACTTGATCTTATTTTCATCAATTGAATCCTTGAGTAAGGCGATGAATCCTTCAAGTTCACCTAGGCTTGCTTTGTTGATCTATTTTTCACAGTCAAAGAAAACTATGTCTCCACAAAAATTCTCATAAAGTAATCCAAAAGGAAGAGGAGGAGTTTGAACCTGTGGTAGTTTAAACAATTTTTCCATCTCTTCAAGTTTCTTCTGGATCTGTTTTCTGAAATCTGAATTTAGTTGAGAATTTTCTAGTACAACAGTTAACAACCACTCCAAATCTTTGAATGAACTCATTTCTAGGCTTGGTTTGTTCAGGCGCGGGATCTCTCCATCTTTTTGAATGGCTTTGAGATACTCCTTGCCATCTCTATTCAATACTCTTCTTGAAAGCTTCCTTGATCTCATAAGTGTTGGTCATTCCAATCCTAGATAATCAACTATTTGGAACTGGTTTGGATGGTTGAATGTTGTTAGGTTTTATAACATTTGGTGATGATTGTACTTAGAATACTTAGAAATACAAATGTACAATTAGTGCTAGTTTATAACAATTGAGTTTTGTAGCTGGTAGTTTACTTTCTGATTATTGTAATATATTTTTCATTAGAGAGTAAGTTAATTTGTATTGTAAGAGACTTCTAAAACTACATTGGAGAATTCAACAAAGTCAAGGATTATGTTTAGTCTATCGGTGACTAAGGCAAAGTCTATCAGAGACTAAGGCCAATTCTATCAGAGACTAAGTCTAAGCTTAAGCCTCTTGAAGACTAAGCTTAAGCATTTTAGAGACTAAGATTAAGCATGTTAGAG
This sequence comes from Centella asiatica, assembly GCA_014636745.2. Classification (NCBI taxonomy): domain Eukaryota; kingdom Viridiplantae; phylum Streptophyta; class Magnoliopsida; order Apiales; family Apiaceae; genus Centella; species Centella asiatica. The sequence continues at coordinate 10,754,441 of CM025780.1, read as the reverse complement.
ACTAAGCATACTTGGCTAGAGACTAATGTTGAAGTTGTTAGAGACTAAAGTGAAGATTAATATCTGATGCAGTACAAAGTTCTAATTCGATTAAATGTTGACTTTAACTTAGACAAAGAAGTTGTGTTGAAGATGAAGTTGGTTAGGAAGGATACCAGAGTTGTAATTAGAATTGAATGAGAGTTACTATTTAGATTGTACATAAAAAATCTTTATCGAATAGGATTAGAAGCTGAATTACAATTTAGAATCAGAAGGTGTAATTGTATTTACAGAGATACAAGAAGCTGTACAATTCTATAGATTTGTATATATACAGTACAAAAAATTGAAGGTGACAATCGATTTGTGATTGTTAGAATTTGTAATTAATTGTTAATCAGTAAAACCAATTGTTTATAAATTTGTTTTGTTCTTTTTATTCCGCAAGTTATATTACTTTAAAGAACAAGAATTGAAAAAGATTTCAACAACTTGTATTCAACCCCCCTTCTACAAGTTCTAGGCCGTCTTACTGGGATAACAAATGTTAATCCCAGTTACCAAAGTAGTTTTTGAAACTTTTGTAGTTGACCTCCAAAGTTTGAGCTTCACTTAACGATGGTTGTCTTCTTGCTTTTCTTTCAGCCTGCTCTATTTCTTTATTCCTTTTTTCTTGATTTTGTAGACTTCTAAGCTCTTGACCTTTTTATTGTTGCCGCCTTCATTTTTTCTTCCTCTTTCTCCCTTTCTACAACCATTTCATCTTCCCTCTGAAGTTGTTGAGCAAATAATGTATTAGCTTCAACAAGTTTTTTTTCTTGAGGATAGTCTAGCTCTACTTTCCCATTAACTATCATCTCCGTTGAAGTTGGAAAGTGAGCAGTCTTTATGGCATCACCCAATAACTTTGGTTGTCCTGGTTGAGTAGTCTTTTTCTTTTTAGAGTGTTCAACCAGGATACCTTTTCCCTTGTCCATTGTAACTGGAATTCTCAGTGACAACTCTCCCCTTACCATGAACTTCATCCCTTACCTGACTATTCTCCTCCTTTTTGTCATCAACATCCTTAGGTGGAGGAGAAGAAGTAGCTAGAGAAGGTATGATATGAACAAGAAGTTGTTGGAGGCCTTGAATTTCATCAGATAATTTGGCTTGTTGATGCAGAACGGACTCGACATTTGATTCAAGTGCTTGAAGTCTCCTCTCAGCATGTACGCACTTTATCTGTCTCCAATTCCATCCATGTCTCAACATTCTAGAGTGCAGCCTTGAGACCAGTGATCAAGAAGTGTTGGAGCTTCATGTGCTTCTTGGTAGTTTTAATCAACTCCTCATAGACTGCATTAGGAGTGAGATCAATTGCACTGGACCTTAGAGTGGACAAATAATCTCATCGTAGTTGTGCAGCTGCCTCACCCAAGGTGTTTGTGAAGCTTGCATCCATCCAAGCATCCACATTGGCTTCTTTTTCCTCTGCAACCTTGGGTTCATTTACAGTTTGTGTCTTTAATGCTGATATCCTGTATTGATTTTGTTGAAGACCATATAGAACTTCAAAGTCTTCATTGGACATGTCAACCAGCATTTGAAGTGCTGCATCCATTGGCTAAGAGCTTCTCTCAATATCTTTTGAGAATTGTTGTGTATGTAGAGCAGAAGATACTTGAGCTTCATGGGAGGTGGATGACTTAATAGGTTTTAAAAATTCACCTGCTGAGAATGTAGATTTCTCTCTTTTATTTTGTTCAAGGATCTCATCCTTGCTTACACCTTTTCCTTTTGCTTGGAGTTGGACATCCAGCTGCTCTCTCTTTTTCTCTTTTCCAAGCTATCTAAAGCTTGACTCTTTAGATTTTGATGTATCTCTATTTTTTCCATGTCATGAGCCTGACTCTCACTAGTTATTCTCTCCACCTCACTAATTTGGTTAAGTGCACTCTGTCTTAAAGAAGGAGGAAGTAAAGAAGAATGTGTGTGACACCAAGGAGAAGGGGTTCCCTTAATAAAGAAGTGGTTAGGGATCTGTCCAAGGTCAATGCTTGATTTTCTATGAGTGTTTGGCTCTTCTTGGAAAAATTCAAGAAGATTTGAACTATTAGGTTCTAAAGAATCAAAGTTAGGAGAAGAAGGAGGAGAAAGTATAGAGTGAAGTGTTGGTTGCTCCTCAAGAACTGAAATTTGAGGAGCATCAATTTGATTTGACTCTGTGTGTGTACTCCTTGTGTCACTCTTTCTTTTTGTTCTTCTCTTATAATGATTTTTCCCTTGTTTTTGTACAAGGGGTTGTGCTGACTCTATACCTGGGGTTCCTAGTTGGGAACTCTCTTCAATATCAACATCCTTTTGAGAGGATGTTTCTAATCTGCTGATGTCTCTTTGAACCTCCATTACCTTTTGGAAAGCAACAGATTTTTTTTTGGCTAAGGGTTATCAATCTCTTCTTTCTCTGAGGAACCACCTCAACTTTTTTTACTCCTTCGGTCTCACTATCACCCTTATTTGTTTTTCTCTTGATGGGTAACTTTGTGGCTTTCTTTGGTTTTGCAACCATAGTCTTTTGAGAGATTGTGAAGGGGGTTGTAGATTGTTGTTATAAAGATGTTGTAGGATCAGTTGGGTTTTTGGTTTGTTGTTCATGATCCTCAAAGAAAGATAGAGAATAAAGGTTGAGATGCCTATCCATGAGAAGTGATCTCATAATAAGAGAAAAAAAGAGGAACCTTTACCTTTGCAACTTTCCTCTTCACATCAAAGAAATTTCTCTTACTCTGCATTATAGTTGGCACAACTTGCAAACTAGTTATATTTAAGTTAGGAATTAAATGATTAGCAATCATTATAAAGAACCTAGTATAATAAATTTTATGTCTATCGTCGGTTTTAAGTTTAGCCATTATGCTTTTCAGAATCAACAACCCTAAATTTATGTGCCTACCATACAAAACACAGTATGCAATTTGTTGTGTGAGTGTAGTGATGACATCATAACCACTGCATTTAGATGTGAATGCTTTAGTCATAATATCGCTAAATAATGACCATTCCTGTCTAAGGTGAGTCTAGTTATTGTACCTACAATTGTAATTTCTTCCTCATAATGCAGGTTTTTAAACATATTAATAATTTGCTCATCAGAAGCAGGAGAGTCAAATATATCATGGGTAGGTCAATTTAAAGCATTATTAACTACTGCATGATCAATATTACAAACAACATCATCATAACTAAAGGTTACCACATGAGAGTTATCACTCTCGTCCTGGACGGTTGTAGTGGACTACATGACAGTGATGATTTCTGCGGCCTGTGTAGCAGATTCGTAAATGGCATATGATAGCGTTGATGTTTGTAGAAAATCCACAAATGGATGGTACTATGCTTCAAATTCATTCTTAACGGAGACTCCATCATGGTTGGTTTTGATGAAGTTGAAGTCGCCGAACATGAAGCAAACTGTCTTAGATGCCATTGATGATTCCTGTGTAAAACTTGAAGAACTTTTTTGCAAGTAGTTAGATCACATAGTTATTAGAGAGAGAAATAAAAAGAGAGTGCTGTGAGTGAATAGAATTGTCATTTAATTTGATTTTGCCCTTATTAAAGTTTAAAAACATGATTCTATAGCTAATGATCGGTTTTTCAGAGACTAAGATAATAGACAATTACTTTCTTGCCCTTATAAAAGTAAGTTATCAGAGACTATCTTAGTCTCTCCCTCGATGACTACCACAGGCTAACTTAAGTTAGTCTCCAATAGTTGAATTTTACTCGTCAGTGACAAAAAAAAAACTATTAGACACTTTGTTGGCTAGTCTCTGATAATTCAATTTTGACTAGTCAAAGACTAGTGAAAAAGAACTATCAGAGACTAATTTAGTCTCTCACTCAAATACTCTCAGAGACTAATTTATGTTAGTCTCCTATAGTTCAATAACTATCAGAGATTATTTTAGTCTCTTGCTTGATTTTTCTCAAAAACTAAGTTTAAGTAGTCTCCGATAGTTCAATTTGACCAGTCAGAGGTTAGTAAATAGAAACTATCAGAGACTAAAATATTTAACTCAAATAAAAGATAATATCCTATTACTTTTACTCTTTAGTCTCTACTACAACTTTGTTTCCAAAGTTATCTAACAATCAATTCAATGATTATTAGTTTCTTAAGTTTCGTCCATCAAGACTAAAATAGTTCAATTTTACTTGTCGGGGACTAGTAAACAAACTATCAGGGACTATTTTAGTCTCTTGCTTGATTTTTCTCAGAGAGAAAGTTAAGGTAGTCTCTGTTAGGTTTTATAACATTTGATAATGATTGCCTTTAGATTACTTAGGAATACAAATGTACAGAAAGTGCTAATTAGTAACATTGAGATTTTGTAGCCAGTAGGTATCTCTTGATTGTAATTCATTCATTTGTTATAAAGAGATAGATTCATTTTTATTTGTAAGTAACTACTGGAAAGTTGCATCAAAGCTTCAACAAGTTAAAAGGTGTTTTTGAGCCGTCAGAGATTACAAAAGGCTTATCAGAGACTAAGGGAAAACTTGTCAGAAACAAAGGATTCTGCCTACAAGAGACTAAGTTTTGCCTATCGGAGACTGCGGCTTACGTCATCGGGGATTAAGAATAAAACGTAAGAGACTAAGGCTTACATCATCAAAGACTAAGCTTAATACGTTGGGGACTAAAGCTGACGTCATCAAGGACTAGTTAACTCTGTCAAAGACTACACAACCTGATCAGGGACTAAAGACCAAAGACTAAGGTGATCAAAGACTAAGACTGAAGCTGTCGGGGACTAGTCGTGAATTATTCCCTAATGAGATACAGAGTTCGAATTGAATAAGGAATGTCTTCCACGTGGACTGAGATATTATTGAAGACGTAGCTGGTAAGGAAACAAGCCAGAAATCTATTCCTAATCAAAAAGGAAAGATTGTATTTGATTCGAATAAGGAAGCTGAATTTTATTCAGAATTGGTAACTGAATTAATTACGATTCAGTTTAAGAAGCTGTAATTAGGTTTACAGAGTTGTAACAGAAGTTGTATAGTTTTCATAGATTGTATCTTTACATATACAGAAAAGAAGTTGATGATCATATTGTTGTGATTGTTAGAATTTGTAATCAATTGTTAAAATCAATAAAAGCAATTGTTCATAAATTTGTTCTTGTTCTTTACATTCCGCAAGAAAAATTAATTTCTTAAAGAACAAGTAATCGAAAAGAATTCAAAGAACTTGTATTCAACTATCAGAGACTAAATTTTCTTTTATTCCTTAGTGAAAAAGACTAGTGAAAAAGAACTATCAGAGACTAAATTTTCTTTTATTCCTTAGTCTCTGCTGCAACTTTGTTTCCAAAGTTATCTAACAATCAATTCAACGATTATTAGCTTCTTAAATTCTGTCCATAAGAAAAGCTACAATCTAGAAATTAAATTCTAGCTTCTGGAATTTTGTCCATCAAGAATAGCTACAATCTAGAAATTAAATTTTAGTTTCTGGAATTCTGTCCATCAAGAACAGCTGCAATCTAGAAATTAAATTCTAGATTCTAGAAACCTAAGAACTTGTTTTTTAGATTTTACTCAATTTTTAGAAGCATAATTCAACATACCTAACTCATAGACTAACCTAGTAAATGTGGGTTCATCTAAAGGCTTTGTGAATATGTTAGGAAGCTGCTTATCAGTTGTAACCAAATGCAATTTAATGGTACCTTCACTAACATGTTCTCTAATGAAGTGATACCTTATATCAATGTATTTTATTCTTGAATGTTGAATTGGGTTCTTAGTAATTGTTATGGTACTTGTATTATCACAATAGACAGGAATTTCAGATAATGACATACCATAGTCCAAAAGTTGATTTGATCCACAGGATCTGAGCACAACAACTTCTAGCTGCAATGTATTTAGCTTCAACCGTTGAGGTTGACACTAAATTTTGTTTCTTGCTAAACTAAGAAACTAGTCTACCTCTAAGAAATTGGCAGCTTCCACTTGTGCTTTTCCTATCAAATTTACAACCTACATAGTCAACATCTGAATAGCCAATTAGTTTAAAATTAGATTCTTTATGATACCATAACCCAAGGTTTGGGGTACCCTTTAGATATTTGAGTATTCTTTTAACAACAATTAAATGAGACTCATTAGGATCAGCTTGAAATCTTGCACATAAGCATGTGACAAACATTATATCAAATCTACTTGCAGTTAGATGTAAAAGTGAGCCTATCATGCCCCCATAACTAGTTATATCAACTTTTTTTCCTTTAATATTGTGAAGGTCAAACTGTGACCTTTGACTTAAAGAAAATAAGATGCTATAACTGTGAATGGTTAGGGAACTTTGCCAATGAGTGCAGGAAGCCTAGATCTAATGATAGATCTAAGGATGATAAATCAAGGAACAAGGGGAATGACTTTGCTGATAAGAAGTTCAAATCAAAAAGCAAAGCCTTGATTAGTGAGGGCAAGGATTGGATTGACAGTGACTCTGAGGAGGAAGTTGTCAACTTTGCCTTGATGGCTCTGACAGATGAGCCAAGTGATTCTACAAAGGTATGTGAGGTAAATCAAAATTTTAATGTGCTTAACGTAATTGATACATCTAGTATTGAAAGCATACAAAAAGATATGTCTGATTTGCATGTTAGTTTTAGATCACTAACCATAGAGCATACTAATGTAAAGGAATCACATGACCTCTTGAAAAGAAATAAATTTCTTGAAGAGAGATTGGTACAATTTGATACTATCAAGTCTGACTTAAACAAAGCTCATCACATAATTGATGCTTTGAAAAAGAGGGAATATTACTTACTCGAGCAACTTGAAAATGCTCAAGCTAAGATTAAACAGTGGAATACTTCCTCTAAAAAGTTGACAGACTTGGTAGAATATCAAATGGTAGGTCAAAACTTTGGACTAGGTTATGATGAATATCTAGACAAGAGTTTAGATTTGAATGACTACATTGAAGATGCTAACTCCACTACTAGTAAGCCAAATGTTTTGAAAAGAATTAATTTTGTTTCTCCTGTTAATGAACCCAAATTTATTAACACTCAATACCAACAAGTCACTGCAAAATCTAAGGTTGATCAAAAGACAGTGAACATTGTTGATAAAAGTAAGAATAAAAGATTAAATATTGGGTTCATGACAAAGGCTCAATTAAACAATAAATTGGAAAATATTCCTGTGATAAAGGCTGAAAAATTAGTGGAGTCCGGCAATAGTAAGAAAAATAGGAATGGAAAGATAGGCATTAACAAGTACATGAATTATGCTAGAATACCTGATGCTCCTAGAAAAACTTGTCATATATATGGTAACCCTAACCACATAGTTGTTCACTGTAGGAGCAAAAATAGAATTCCTATAATAGAGACTTCACCATCAAAGATAATAAAAGATAAATCACCTGTAAAAAGGTCAAATCATCTTTGCATTAATCTTGTAAATTCTAAGCTTGGCAGCCTCTCACAAACAAGAAGCAAGACTAAAGATTGTCCAGTTAAAGTAAAAAATTATAAAAGACAATCAACTCAATCTGAGTCAAGTCTTGATTCTACAACTAGTGAGAAAGGACCCAAGAAATTCTGGGTCCCAAAAATTTCTAACTAGTTACTCTTAACTGTGTATGGCAAAAAGAAGAAAACATGGTACTTGGACAGTGGATGTTCAAGGCACATGACTGGAGACAAGTCCCTGCTAAAACAGTATGAAGAGAAAAGTGGCCCAAAAGTCACTTTTGGAGAAGACAACAAAGGCCATACTAAGGGTTATGGCAGTGTTGAACATGGAGATGTCATCTTCATTGAAGTATCACTAGTTGATGGCTTAAAGCACACTTTACTGAGTGTGAGTCAACTATGTGAAAAGGGATTCGATGTCACCTTAAAAGAAGATCAATGCCTGGTGAGTGACAAAGAATCAGGGAATGTGATTTTGACAGGAAAAAGAAAAGGAAATTTGTACATTGCAAACCTTATCTCTTTCACTGACCAAATCACACGTCTCTATAGCAAAGCATCAACTGATGAAAGTTGGCTTTGGCACAAAAAGCTTTCTCACTTGAATTTCCAGAATATCAACAAACTTGTGAGGAAAGGATTAGCAGCTAGCATTCCACAATTGGAATTTACACAACATGGATTGTGTGATTCATGCCAGAAAGGGAAACAAAGAAGTGTATCATTCAAGAGCAAACCAGCAACATCAATCACTGACCCCTTCAATTGTTACACATGGATTTATTTGGTCAAGTGAATGTGATGTCTATCTTAAGAAATAGATATGCTTTGGTTATTATGGATGATCACACGAGGTATACTTGGGTAAAATACCTCCATACAAAAGATGAAGCTGCTCAGTTAATTATTGATCATGTCAAGAAAATAAAGACTGAGTCAGGAAAGACAGTAAGGGTAATAAGGAGTGATAGAGGAACATAATTCAAGAATACCCAAGTTATTGAATTCTGCACTTAAAAGGAATAACTCACCAATTGTTTGCTCCAAGAACCCCTCAACAAAATGGAGTTGTTGAGAGGAAAAACAGTACCCCTATTGAAGTAGCAAGGACTATGTTACAAGAGACAAAGCTTCCTATATATTTCTGGGAGGAAACTATTAGCACAACTTGTTTTACACAGAACAGATCCTTGATAAACAAAGCATACAACAAAACACCTTATGAGTTGATGACTGGGAGAAAACCAACTCTCAAGTTTTTACATGTGTTTGGCTGTAAGTGCTTTGTAATGAGAGATTCATCAGAGACAAGAGGGAAGCTTGATAACAAGTCTGATGAAGCAATCTTCTTAGGTTACTCCCTATCAAGCAAAGCATACAAAGTGTATAACCTAAGAACCAAAGTCATATTGGAATCCATCCAAGTTGTGTTTGATGACAGAAAGATTCTAGGAATGATTGGACAAGGATTGCATGAACTTCTCAGTTTTGAGAATGAATTGGATGCATGGGAATATCCATCGGAGACTACTGAAGTACCCCAAAATAGCAATGATCCCTTTGTAATTGAGGGGGAGTTAACAGGTGTGCATGAAGTACCAAGGACTAATACTCTATCAGAGACTAGAGTATTAGATGAAACACAAAAAATTGGTGACATTAATGAACCATCGGAGACTAATGGCTCACCAGGGACTAATGTCACTGATGCACAATCAGAGACTATCTTGACACCAGGGACTATAGAGATAAATAGCTCAGGGGGAGCTAATGATGAAGAAGTTAATGGTTTAGGGGGGACAATCTTTGATCAAAAAGCTAGATTGTATAACATCAATCTAGAAAATGAAGCCTCAACTTCAAGGTCAAATCTGCCACGTGCAATTCCATGGTTGAGAGACCACACACCAGATTTGATTATTAGAAACATTGAGGATGGAGTCAAGACTAGAAGTGCAGCTGAAAATGAATGCTTATATCTCAGCTTTTTATCAAAGATTGAGCCAAAGAAAATTGAGGAAGCACTTCAAGATCTTGACTGGTTAATAGCCATGCAAGAAGAGTTAAACCAATTCACAAGAAACAAAGTCTGGAGACTGGTACCCAAACCAAGGAATAGATCAATAATTGGTGCCAAGTGCGTCTTCAGAAATAAATTGGATGAAACTGGTACAATAACAAGGAACAAAGCAACGTTGGTTGCAAAAGGATATTCTCAAGAGGAAGGAATAGATTATGAAGAAACCTTTGCACCAGTTGCTAGACTTAAAGCAATTAGAATTTTCTTGGCTTTTGCAGCCTACAAGAACTTCAAGGTGTACCAGATGGATGTCAAGAGTGCTTTCTTGAATGGAAAATTGGAAGAGGAAGTCTACGTTGAACAACCCCCAGGTTTTGTGGACTCCAAACTTCCAAATCATGTCTATAGGTTAGACAAAACACTTTATGGCTTAAAACAAGCACCAAGAGTCTGGTATGATACTCTATCTCAGTTTTTACTTGAAAACAAATTCATTAGAGGTATCATAGATAAAATTTTATTTACAGAATTCAAGGCTCTGATGTTATACTTGTGCAAATATATGTAGATGACATCATATTTGGTTCTACAAATGAAAAACTCTGTGAAAAATTTTCAAAATTAATGCAGTCTAGATATGAAATGAGTATGATGGGAGAATTAACATTTTTCTTAGGTTTGCAAATTAAACAATCAACTGAAGGAATTTTCATAAGTCAGTCCAAGTACATCAAGGATTTATTGAGAAAATATAATTTGGTTGATTGTGCATCTACAAAAGCACCCATGCCTACTTCCTTTAAACTAGATAAGGATTTAAAAGGAAAGAAAGTTGATGTTACTAGTTTTAGAGGCATGATAGGCTCTCTTTTATATCTAACTGCAAGTAGACCTAATATAACGTTTGCTACATGTTTATGTGCTAGATTTCAAGCTGATCCTAGAGAATCACATTTGATTGTTGTCAAAAGAATACTCAGATATCTAAAGGGTACCCCAAACCTTGGGTTATGGTATCCCAAAGAATTTGATCTTAAACTAACTGGGTATTTAGATGTTGACTATGCAGGTTGCAAGCTTGACAGGAAAAGCACAAGTGGAAGCTGCCAATTTCTAGGAGGCAGACTTGTTTCTTGGTTTAGCAAGAAACAAAATTCAGTTTCAACTTCAACAGCTGAAGATGAATACATTGCAGCTGGGAGTTGTTGTGCTCAGATCTTATGGATCAAGAATCAACTCGTAGACTATGGTATGTCATTATCGAAAATTCCTATTTATTGTGATAATACTAGTGCCATAGCTATAACAGAAAATCCAGTGCAACACTCTAGAAAAAAACATATAGATATTTGATATCACTTCATTAGAGAACATGTTAGTGAAGGAAATATTGAATTACACTGGGTTACAACTAATAAACAACTTGCAGACATATTCACAAAGCCTTTAGATGAGTCTACTTTTAATAGATTAGTCTATGATTTAGGAATGTTGGATTATGCTTCTAAAAATTGATTAAAATTTTAAGAAACGAGTTGTTAGGTTGTATGAAGCTAGAATTTCAAACTCTGGTTTGAAGCTATTTTAATAAAACAGAATTTTTGAAGCTAATAATCATTAAATTGATTGTTGGAAATGTTTTGAAAAACAAAACTGGAGCAGGGACTATATTTCCTTAGTCCCTCAAAGCTTTGGAGTAAGAGACTAATGTGAGTCTTTGATAGTTATTTTGAATTAGTCCCTGACTAGTTAAAAATAATCATCGAAGACTAATTGATCTTAGTCCCTGATAAGTATTTTTGAATTAGTCCCTGACTAGTTCAAAATAGCCTATCGGAGACTAGCTCAAATTAGTCCCTGACAGTTGTTCTTATCTAGTCCCAAACTACTTAAAAATAGAACTATCAGAGACTAGTTAGTCCCTGATGAGTGAACGAGACAGGGATTAGGGTAATCTCCGATCGAGGGTAAAGAGGTAGTTACCCATAATCCACTCAGAATTGCAAACGTTTTGGGAAACTTGATAAAAGTATTTTCAAACATCTTTGCAATCACAAACTCTCAAGCTCTAAAATTAATTTCTCTCTCCAAACTCTCTGAAATTTAACCTTTTTCAAAGAATTTCTTCAAAGTTTACACAGATCTCTTTAATGGCGGCCAAAACTGTATGCTTCAAATTCGGTGACTTTGACTTCATCAAGACCAACCATGCTGGGTGGTTGACAAAAACGAATTCAAAGCATAGTACCATCCGTTTGTAGATTTTCTACAAAACTTTTCATTATCGCACACCATTTACGAAGCTCCCACACAAGCTGCTGAAGTTATCACGACTATATGGTCCACTGCTACCATTAAGGATGAGAACGACGACTCTTCTGTGGTAAGTTTCAGGTATGATAATACTGAATATAATATAGATCATACTGTTGTTAATAATGCTTTACACTTACCTATTTTTGAAAACTTTGATTCTCTTGCCTCTGATGAAGAAATATTTGCTATGTTTAAAACTTACATTATTCTTTAGAAATTATTTCTGTTGAGTCTATAACTCGACCTCATCTAAGGCAGGAGTGGTCACTGTTCTTTGACATTATAACAAAAACATTTTCTTCTAAATGCAGTGGTTACGATGCTATCACTACACTCACACAACAAATTGCTTTTAGTGTTTTGTATGACAGGCATCTAAACATTGGGCTTTTAATTCTGCAAAATCTTTTGGTAAAACTTAAATACAGTAGTAAAAATAAGATTTATTATGCTAGGTTTTTGATGATGATTTCTTATTATCTAATCCCTAACCTTAATATTACTGGAATGCAAGTTGTACCAACTGTTTTGTAGAGCAAAAGAATTTTCACTGATGTGAGGAATAAATCTGCAAAAGTAAAGGTCCTTTTATTCTTTCCTCCTGTCATGAGATCTACTCTCATTGATAGACTTCCAAATCTTTATTCTTTGCAATTCTTTGAGGATACTGAGTAACAAACTAGAACCCCCATTGATCCTCCAACCACTTCAAAACAACAATCTACATCCCCCTCCACAGTCTCCTAAAATACTGTGGTTGCAAAGACTCGAACAACCAAAAAGCTCCTTGAAAAAAAAATAATTAAGGGAGATAAAGTAGCTGAGGTGGCACCTCAGAGAAAGAAGAGATTGGTAACCCTTAGACAAAAGCAATCCATTGCCTCCCAAAAGGCAATGGAGGTTCAAAAGGATACCAGTAAACTGTCAACATCCTCCTAAAAGGGTGTTGATATTGAAGAAAGTTCCCAACCAGGAACAACAAGTACAGAGTTTGCACAACCTCTTGTAAATCAACAAGAGGAACCACAGAGAGAGAAAACAAAGCAAAAGAGTGACACAAGGAGTGCACACACAGAGTCCTCTATTGATGTTCCTCAAATTTCTGTTTTTGAGGAACAACCAACACTCCAAACTGTACATTCTTTTCCTCTTTCTCCCATTCTTGATTCTTTTGATCTTACAAGTTGAAATCCTCTTGATTTTTCCCAAGAGGAGCCAATACTCATGGTTGTCCAACCATCGGAGACTAACACTCCTATGGACTGGTCGGAGACTAGTCACCCACCAGAGACTAGTTCTCCACCAGGGACTAACCCACCAGAGACTAACACACAAGAACCACTTGTTCAAAGTACAAGTGTGGTTAGTTCGCAAATACTTTCCTTGGAGAGGTCCCTAATCGCAGACATACAAAGGGAACCCCCTCTCCTTGGTGCTTCCACTACTTCTCAAACCCCACTTTCTGTAGGACAGAGTGCACATATCCAAATAAATGAGGATGAGAGAATAACTAGTGAGAGTTAGGCTCCTGACCTACAAAAAGGAGAGAATCAACATAAAGAGAGTCAAGCTTTAGAAAGCTTAGAAAAAGGAGAGACAGAGAAGCTAGGTGCCTAACCCCAAGAAAAAGGTGAGGGTGTGAGCAAGGATGAGATCCTTGAAGAAAAGAACAGAGAGAAAATCACTTTCTCAGCAAGTGAATTCCTAAAACCTGTTGAGCCCTCCACCAACGAAGCTCAAGTTTCCTCTGCTCCCTCCACAACAATCTAAACAGGGGAAACAGGGACAAGTTCAAGCACAGGGGATGCAACAATTCATGTATTATCAGAAATGTCCAATGTAGATTTTGAGATCCTTTATGGTCTGCAACAATCTCAAGATCACTTCTCTGCATTAAAGACAGGGTTTGCAAATGATCATGTGCCTGAAGCAACTGAAGAAGAGAATGTGGATGTTTGGCTTGATGCAAACTACACAAATTCTCTGGATGATGCAGCTACCTAACTAAGGCAGGATTATGTGACCAACATTGGGTCAAGTGCCGCTACACCATCCACCAAAGAATTGCTTGAAGAAGTAACCAAGGTGGATAAGAAACATACAAAGTTTCACCACTTCTTGGTTACTGGTATAAATGTTGTAGTAAAACAAATGGAGCAAAGGATGGAGTTGGAAACAGATAAGATAAGGAGGTGCTATGAAGGACACTTGCCAAGGAGGACTATCACTTCAATTGATACTATCATCAAAGACAAGTCCACGACTGACAGTAGACTTCAAGCCCTCTAAACCAATGTTCAACTCCTTCTCAAGAAGCAAGAAAGGGTACAACTTGGCCTTGACAGAGTTACTCACATACTCACCCAAGCCTTTCCTACACTGGCCACCCCCTCAATCCCTAAAGATGTTGATGTCAAAAAGGGGGAGAATGGTCAGTCAAAACAAACATCAAACTCTGCTTCGCCACTTGTTGATGACCTGCAAGCAATGTTGGACAAAGTTTTAAAGAAGCATGCAGATTTCAATGCAATGACATCTACAACAACAACAAAACCACCATCATCAACAACAACAGAAAAAGCACCAACAAAAGAAGCAGCAACAACAAAACAAGTCCCTCCTCATGCTAAACCAATTGCAAAAGCCCCAAGCACCTCAATAGACAAAGGTAAGAGGCTCATGGTTGAAGATCCCAAGAAACAAAGCTCTACTCAACCAGGACAGCCCAAGCTAATGGGGGATGCCATGAAGACTGCTCACTTTCCTACTCCTGTTGAACTTGAAGTGGGAGGGAAAGTTGAGTTAGTTAGTCCTCGAGATCATAGGTTGGTAGAATCTGATGCACTTCTGGCACAGAAACATCAAAAGGAGGAAGAGATGGCTGCAATAAAGGAAAAGGAGGAGGAGGAGGCAAAGAAAAGAAAAAGCTCTACAAGAAAGACAAGTGCACAAAAGGTAGTCATCACCAAGAAAAGGAATAAAGAGATGGCAGAGGCTGAGAGATACTCAAGAAGGAAGCCCTTGGTTCAAGAATCTACAAAGAAACTTGAGGCTAAGGAAACTGCTAAGAAGACCAAAGGATCACCAAAGGAGTCTGCATCTCAAGATCCTCCAAGGGCTACTGAAACTGCCTTAGTGGCTATGAGTAGACCAACAAAGCCACGAACAGTTCCAATAAGGAGATCTTATAAGGTTGGAATGGCTAGTACAAAGGACATTATCAAAGCCTTGAAAAGGAGTACCAAGTATATCAACTTGATCAAGGGTACAAACAACAAAGAATTGCTCCATATCTTTTTAAAAGATGGAGAATCTTTGAAGTTGAAAGGCTAGCCTTGGAGGAGCAAACAAAAGAGAACTTGGAATGGTTGTTATCTTTGGTGCTTGAAACTTCTAATCTTAACAAGGAATTTCGAAGACAAATTCAGAAGGTAATAAAGGTGATACTCAAATTGGACACAGTGCCAAAAGTTGATCCAAAGCCTCTTGGACTATGGTATGAGACTTTCCATAGAGAACAAGTATTCTTCAACTACAACAGGGACATAAATAGGGTAAGTGAGAGATATATTGAAGGGTTTATCAGTCTTCTCAAAGACTCAGAAGAAGTAACAAAGGTTATTCTCAGGAAGCTGTTAGTAGAGAGACTAGAAGTTTTGAGGAATAACAAAAAGTGAAGTTGTTGGGATGAAAGGTATGTTGTGTGTTGGATTGGATGTGATTTGTGAAGCCATAGTTTAAGGATTTGAACCTGAGTCTTAGTGAAGTTGAATGACAGATCGAAGATCTTAGTTCAGGTACATTTGTAGTTAGCATTTTTTTTTAATTATTTTTCTAAGCAATACTCGTAATTTTGAGTTTTGACATCATCATCAACCTTGAAATTATGCTTATCATTATGATATTCATAATTAGGGGGAGATTGTTAGGTTTTATAACATTTGATGATGATTGTCTTTAGATTACTTACGAATACAAATGTACATATAGTGCTAATTAGTAGCATTGAGATTTTATAGCCAGTAGGTATCTCTTGATTGTAATTCATTCATTTGTTACAAAGAGATAGATTCATTTTTATTTGTAAGTAACTACTGGAAAGTTGTATCAAAGCTTCAACAAGTTAAAAGGTGTTTTTGAACCGTCAGAGATTACAAAAGGCTTATCAGAGACTAAGGGAAAACTTGTCAGAGACTAAGGATTCTGCCTACAAGAGACTAAGTTTTGCCTTTCAGAGACTGCGGCTTACATCATCGAGGATTAAGAATAAAGTGTAAGAGACTAAGGCTTACTTCATCAAAGACTAAGCTTAATACTTCGGGGACTAAAGCTAACGTCATCAAGGACTAGTTAACTTTGTCAAAGACTACACAACCTGATCAGGGACTAAAGACCAAAGACTAAGGTGATTAGAGACTAAGACTGAAGCTGTCGGGGACAAGTCGTGAATTATTCCCTGATGAGATACAGAGTTCGAATTGAATAAGGAATGTCTTCCATGTGGACTGAGATATTATTGAAGACGTAGCTGGTAAGGAAACAAGCCAGAAATCTATTCCTAATCAAAAAGGAAAGATTGCATTTGATTCGAATAAGGAAGCTGAATTTTATTCAGAATTGGTAACTGAATTAATTACGATTCAGTTTAAGAAGCTGTAATTAGGTTTACAGAGTTGTAACAGAAGCTGTATAGTTTTCATAGATTGCATCTTTACATGTACAGAAAAGAAGCTGATGATCATATTGTTGTGATTGTTAGAATTTGTAATCAATTGTTAAAATCAATAAAAGCAATTGTTTATAAATTTGTTTTTGTTCTTTACATTCCGCAAGAAAAATTAATTTCTTAAAGAACAAGTAAACGAAAAGAATTCAAAGAACTTGTATTCAACCCCCCTTCTACAAGTTCTCGGCTATCTCACTGGGAAAACAGTCTCCGATAGTTAAATTTGACTAGTCAAAGACTAGAGAAAAAGAACTATCAGAGACTAAATTTTCTTTTATTCCTTAGTCTCTGCTGCAACTTTGTTTCCAAAGTTATCTAACAATCAATTCAATGATTATTAGCTTCTTAAATTCTGTCCATAAGAAAAGCTACAATCTAGAAATTAAATTCTAGCTTCAGGAATTTTGTCCAACAAGAATAGCTACAATCTAGAAATTAAATTTTAGTTTCTGGAATTCTGTCCATCAAGAACAGCTGCAATCTAGAAATTAAATTCTAGATTCTAGAAACCTAAGAACTTGTTTTTTAGATTTTACTCAATTTTTAGAAGCATAATTCAACATACCTAACTCATAGACTAACCTAGTAAATGTGGGTTCATCTAAAGGCTTTGTGAATATGTTAGCAAGTTGTTTATCAGTTGTAACCAAATGCAATTCAATGGTACCTTCACTAACATGTTCTCTAATGAAGTGATACCTAATATCAATGTATTTTATTCTTGAATGTTGAATTGGGTTCTTAGTAATTGTTATTGTACTTGTATTATCACAATAGATGGGAATTTTAGATAATGACATACCATAGTCCAGAAGTTGATTTGATCCACAGGATCTGAGCACAACAACTTCTAGCTGCAATGTATTTAGTTTCAGCCGTTGAGGTTGACACTAAATTTTGTTTCTTGCTAAACCAAGAAACTAGTCTACCTCTAAGAAATTGGCAGCTTCCACTTGTGCTTTTCCTATCAAATTTACAACCTACATAGTCAACATCTGAATAGCCAATTAGTTTAAAATCAGATTCTTTAGGATACCATAACCCAAGGTTTGGGGTACCCTTTAGATATTTGAGTATTCTTTTAACAACAATTAAATGAGACTCATTAGGATCAGCTTGAAATCTTGCACATAAGCATGTGACAAACATTTTATCAAATCTACTTGCAGTTATATGTAAAAGTGAGCCTATCATGCCCTTATAACTAGTTATATCAACCTTCTTCCCTTTAATATCCTTATCTAGCTTAGTGGCAGTGGCCATTAGTATTTTTGCTGATGTACAATCAACCAAATCATATTTTCTTAGTAAGTCTTTGATGTACTTAGACTGACTAATGAAAATTCCATCAGTTGATTGCTTTATCTGTAATCCTCAGAAAAATGTTAACTCACCCATCATACTCATCTCATATCTAGACTGCATTAACTTTGAAAAGTTTTTACACAATATTTCATTTGTAGATCCAAATATAATGTCATCCACATATATTTGCACAAGTATTAAATTAGAACCCAGTTTTCTATAAAAAAGAGTTGTATCTATGATACCTTAAACAAATTTATTTTCAATTAAAAATTGAGAGCGAGTATCATACCAGCCCCTTGGAGATTGTTTCAAGCCATAAAGTGTTTTATCTAACATGTAAACATGGTTTGGAAACTTGGGATCTATGAAACTAGGTGGTTGTTCAACATAGACCTCTTCTTCCAATTTTTCATTAAAGAAAGCACTCTTTACGTCCATTTGGTACATCGTGAAGTTTTTATAAGCTGGATATGCTAGAAAAATCCTTAAAACTTCAAGACTTATAATTGGTACAAAGGTCTCATCATAATCAATTCCCTCTTCTTGAGAATAACCCTTTGCTATCAGTCTTGCTTTGTTCCTTGTGATTGTACCAACTTTATCTAACTTGTTTCTGAAGACCCACTTGGCACCAGCTATTGATCTATTCCTTGGTTTGGGCACCAGTCTCCAGACTTTGTTCCTTATGAATTGGTTTAGTTCTTCTTGCATGACTATTACACAGTCAGGATGTTGAAGTGCTTTTTTAATTTTCTTTGTCTCAATTTTGAAAGAAAACTAAGATAAAGACACTCATTATGTGTTGTAGTTCTTGTCTTGACTCTTTCCTTTAAATCTCCAATTATTAAATCTGTTGTGTGGTCTCTCAACCATGGTCTTGCAGGTGGTAGATTCAATCTTGAAGATGAGGCTTTAGTGTCTAGGTGAACATTGTCCAGTCTAATTGTTGAATTAGAGACTACTCCCTCGAAACCAGTGACTTCTTCATTGTTAGCTCCCCCTAAACTATCAGCCTCTTCTTGACTGTTAGCTTCATTAGTCTCTGATTGTGCACTTGTATTACCAGTCTTTTGTGTTTCATTTGATGCTAATACTCTAGTTTCTGATGGAGTATTAGTCCTTGGTACTTCATACACAACCATTAACTCCTCCTCACTAATTGAAGGGACATAGTCATCTAAGGGTTGTTCATTAGTCTTTGATAGGTCTTTCCATGCATCCAATTCATTCTCAAATCTGAGAGTTTCATGTAGTCCTTGACCAATCATTCCAGGAACTTTGTTATTATCAAATACAACTTGTACAGATTCCACAATGACTTTTGTTTTTAGGTTGTAAACTCTATATGTTTTACTTGATAAAGAATAACCCAATAAAATTGCCTCATCAGACTTGTTATCAAATTTTTCTTTAGTCTCTGATGAGTCTCTTAGAACAAAACACTTACAGCCAAACACATGAAGAAACTTGAGAGTTAGTTTTCTACCAGTCATTAACTCATAAGGTGTTTTGTTATAAGTCTTGTTGATCAAGGACCTGTTTTGTGTGAAGCATGTAGTGCTTATTGCTTCTTTCGAGAAATAGGTTAGAAGCTTGGACTCTTCTAACATTTTCCTTGCTGCTTTAATGAGAGTTCTGTTTTTTCCTCTCAACAACTCCATTTTTTTTGAGGAGTTATAGGAGCTGAAAATTGATGAGTTATTGTGTTTTTAGTGCAGATTTCATTGACTTGGGAATTTTTGTATTTTGTTCATTTATCACTCCTTATTACCCTTACTGTTTTTTGTGACTCAGTTTCTACTTTCTTAATATGATCAATAATTAACTGAGCAGCTTCATCCTTTGAATAAAGGTACTTTACCTAAGTGTACCTTGTGTGATCATCCACTATAACCAATGCATATATGTTCCTTAATATTGACATCACATTCACTTGACCAAATAAATCCATATGTAATAATTGTAAGGGATTAGTGATTGATGTTGTTGGTTTGATCTTTAATGACACACTTATCTATTTTCCTTTCTGGCATGAATCACACAAACCATCTTGTGTAAACTTCAATTGAGGAATGTCAGCTACTAAGCCTTTTCTCACCAAAGTGTTGATATTTTTGAAATTTAGGTGAGACAACTTCTTGTGTCAAAGCCAGCTTTCACAAACAGAGGCTTTGCTATAGAGATGTGACTTGATTAGTAGAGGAGGTCAAATTTGCAGTGTATAAATTTCCTTTTCTCTTCCTTATCAAGATCACATCTCTAGTCACCTTGTCACATACCTGGCACTGACCTTCTTTGAAGGTGACATGGAATCCTTTATCACATAGTTGACTCACACTCAATAGATTATGTTTTAAGTCATCAACTAGTGATACTTCAGTGAAGACATCTCCATGTTCAACATTGTCATAGCCCTTTGTATATCCTTTGTTGTCATCTCCAAAGGTTACCTTAGGGTCAATCCTTTCTTCATACTGTAAGCAGGGACTTGTCTCCTGTCATGTGCCTTGAACATCCACTGTCTAAGAACCATGATCTTTTCTTTTTGCCCTGCACAGTAAAAATAACTGGTTAGAACATTTTGGGACCCAGATTTTCTTGGGTCCTTTCTCACTAGTGTTGGATTCAAGAGTTGACTCTGATGGAGTTGATTGTCTTTTAGAAATTTTAACATTTATAAGATAATCATTAGTCTTGCTTCTAGAAGGAGAGAGACTATCAAGATTAGAATTTCCACATTTATTGCAAAGAAGATTAGACTTATTTAAAAGTGATTTTGCTTGAGCTATCTTTGCTGGCTTAGTCTCTTCTATATGAAATCTATTTTTACTCCTACAATGTATGACAATGTGGTTGGGGTTACCACATATATGACATGTTTTTCTAAGAGTATCAGGCATTCTAGCATAATTAGTATATTTATTAATGCATATTTTTCCATTCCTATTTCTTTTACTACTGCTAGACTCCAATTGTTTTTCTTCCTTAGACTCAGCCAATTTCTCTAATTTCTTATTTAATTGAGTTTTTGTCATGAAACCTATGTTTAGTCTTTAGCTTGAACTCTTTTCATCAACATTCACTGAATTTTGATCATTCTTTATAACAACAGTAATAGGTTGACTTTGAGTGTTGATTAACTTAGGTTCATTGACAAGTGTGACAAAATTAATCCTTTTAATAGGAATTGGCTTGTGAGTCATAGAGCTAGCAATCCCTTCACTCTCTTCTATTTCTGGTTTCTTTCATAGGTACTCATCATAACCTAGCCAAATTTTTGACCTACCATTTGACTTCCTACCATGTTTGACAGCTTTTTAGAGGATTGGTTCTATTATCTTATCTTAGACTGTTCAAGTTCAAGTTGTTTGACTAAGTAATATTCCCTCTTTTTCAAAGCATCAATCATATGATGAGGTTTATTCAATTTTATCTTGATAGTGTCAAATTATCTTTCTTCAAGAAATTTATTTCTTTTTGAGAGTTGGTCATGTGATTCTTTGATTCTGACATGTTTAATTGTTAATGATGTAAAACTAACGTGCAAATCAAACACATCTTTTTGTATGGTTTCAATACTAGATGTAACAATTAGATTAAGCACATTAAAGTTCTAAGTTGAATCACATACCTTTGGAGAATCACTTGACTCATCAACTTGAGTCATCAAGGCAAAGTAAACAATTTCTTCATCAGAATCGTTGTCAATCCAATCTTTGCCTTCAGTAATCAAGGCCTTGCTCTTTGATTTATACTTTTTGTCAGCAAAATCATTCCTTGATTTTCCATTCTTTTCATCCTTAGAACTCTCAATTGATCTAGGCTTCCTGCACTCATTAGCAAAGTGCCCTAACCCATCACAGTTGTAACATCTTATTTTCTTTTTGTCAAAGGACACAGTTTGACCTGCTTTCTTTGGGTTAGACTTCTTCTCTAATCATGTTGTTATTTTGTTGAGCTGCTTCTCTAATCATGTTCATCAGCACGGTGATTGGATTGTCCTGATTTTTGTTGTTGTTGTTGTTTTCACGATTATCATTTGGGTTGATACTCCATTCGTCGCCTTGGTCATCCGCATTGCAATTGGCGCTGGTGTTCCTAGTTCGGGTAGTTCGTGGTCTTCGTACTGGAGGCATTTTCTACAAGTGAGAAAAGAAATAATTAAGGTAAATAGTCCCTCGTTTTTTTTCCTTCTTTCATTCCTCCCTCGTAAGAGAATTTCATGTGTCTCATATGGAACTCATAACAATTAGAAGCATTCGTAAATAATCGTGCATAATTCATAAGACCTTTAAGGATGAAATTTCCATAATGCTAATAATATCAAAAGGGGTACAATAATGGAAATTTACAATTCACTTTAATATTAGCAGAGCTTCGATTGATAACTATGGGAGCCATGCCAAAATACTTATGGCTACCATAATTACCAAAATAAAAGAAAATCAACTCTGAAGCCTAAGTACAAAAAACATATGGCCTGAATTATTATTACTAGTGCTGCTAAAATACGTATAATACAAGGCCTCGCGATTGAGTTCTTCCATCATTCTGCGCGTATAGCGGCACACCTCTTCAACCTTTTGTACAAGGTTGTGCATCACGCAATCCTG
This sequence comes from Centella asiatica, assembly GCA_014636745.2. Taxonomy (NCBI): domain Eukaryota; kingdom Viridiplantae; phylum Streptophyta; class Magnoliopsida; order Apiales; family Apiaceae; genus Centella; species Centella asiatica. The sequence goes on along the minus strand of CM025780.1, from coordinate 10,731,986 downwards.
GTCGGCTGCAGTGGGGTGCGAGAGCCTTAAATAGTCGCTCACCGAGATCAAAGTCCAATTAGTGCCTTGGTGAGGGTGAGAGACACATCCTGGTGTGAGACCTTCCAAATATCAAGGAGTCTGTTGGTCCTCTGGTGTGCAATGGAGTGACGCATCAACCCATTTTTGCGTGTCTCTATCTCTGCCTATATCAGGCGAAGTCTACGCTGGAGATAAAGGCAAAATCCGTCTAGAAGTGGCATAGGCACTGGCACCTCTGGAGGCAGTGCGGTGGTTGTAGTTGAAACATAAATAGCAGCTCTCAACTCATCAGTGGATAATACAATTGTATTTTATCAAACATCCTCGGATACAAAACATTTACTTCTTATTTTCTACACCACTCCAGGTCACCTACAACAGGAAGATTTTATATTTAGTGAGCTTGAGAGAATTCAAAATGAGAGTCACATCTTGTGTCTGGAAAAAGGTGAGGAAAAAGAAATTAAAGCAAAGATTTTTTTGAAAAAGTAAGTGTGAGAGGCGGACTTGTAAATTTAAAGTCAGACAAAAGGAGAGGGTGTGAGCAAGGATGAGATCCTTGAAGAAAAGAATAGAGAGAAATTGTTTCACACACCACCTCTTATGTATGTTTGGTTGGATACAAACAACTAAGATTATTAGATTATGCAGTAGCATACTTCATATCAAAATATTTGATCACACATAGGTCAAGTGCAGCTATACTCACAAAATATTTTTAAAGCATCTATCAAAGAAAGTACGACATGAACCTCCAACACTTCATAATCAATGGCCTTCAAACAAAGCTCAAACAATTTCTTCCTACTAGTCAACCTATACTGATGATTTCTACCCTCCAACATTAAGATGTTGATGTTAAAAAGGGGGGGAATGATCAAGGTAGGGGAACAAAGAGTCATTCTGATAAAGACAAGGAAAAAATTGTTCAAAATATTAACAAAATGATGGTTGGACATCAAGGAACTGAAACAACAAAACCATCACTGTTAAGTTCATGTACAATTATGTTTTTACATGTTCTAAATTCAAGTATAAGAAATGGTGTTATAAGGTTGAGTTTTGATATCATCATCAAACCTTGATTTATGCTTATCATTGATAATCATAAATAGGGGGAAGTTGTTAGAAATTATAACATTTGATGATGATGTATAAACACTTAGAATTGTTTAATTTATAATTGTACATGTACCTATAGTAGTGCACTATAAGAATCTACTTTCAGAGACTACAATTGAGCATTAGAGACTACAAGGAATGCATTTGGAGAGCTTAACAAAAGTCAAAGTTGGTCAAGCAAAATTAGCCTCTTGGAGACTAAGCCTTTGTTCATCAGAGACTAAGTTTTTGTTCATTAGATACTAAGTTTTTGTTCATCAGAGACTAAGTCTTTCAAAGGCTAAGTGTTTGTTCATTAGTGATGAAGTGTTTATTCATCAGAGACTAATGTTCAAGCAACCAGAGACTAAGGCAAAGACATTCCAATGTATTAAAGTAGCCTTGAGATGATTTTACTAAAACGAAAGTCATCGGGCAAATCAACAACAATGCCAAACTCAAAATGACTATCGCCAAAGTTGTCGGGCAAATCAACAACAACGCCAAACTCAAAATTATTCATCGCCAAAGTCGTCGGGTAATTTACATTAGCACCAAAGTGCTAGGGCATTAGTGGATAAATTGTAAAGCACTAATGTGCTTGTGTGTTAGGGGATAAATATCCACTGATAAATAAAATTGGTTGTCAGCGAATAAGAATCCACTGATGAACAAAAAAGCCCATCAGGGGATAAAATGATTAGAGACTAAAAATCACATATAGGATGACATATGTCTGAGTTCACAAATCCACTAACTCAAGTCTAAAGGCAGTGGAATTAAAATATAGATGGAGGTCCAATAAAGAGAGATTGGCATCCAAAGAAGCTTCAAGAATATAAGTTATACACTGCAGGTGTGAACACTTATAAAGTAAAATATGGAGATAAGTCATATTTATACACTAGCATACGTGTGAGAACCCGAAAATTTAAATGAGTTTTCTTATATGATTAATTCATTTTGTAATTTATTTATTTTATGCATGAAAGTTTCATTTTTCTTTTTGGTATGAATGATGTATTCATATCTTAAATAAAAGTTCAATGGCAATGTGATGTCCAAAAGGTTTTAAATGTATTTTGAGCACGAGTATTTAAAAAATTATTTTATTCAAGTTTTATCTTGTGTATGTGTATGTTTTCACATGGGTAGAAGCACACGAGTGTGAGCTGATGTGGGCTATAGTACTCACTTTGAACCAAAGACTACTGTGGGACAAGGAATAATTAATGTATCTCAGAGTTATGCACGTGACCTGTCAAGTGCATATCATCTCCAATAGTACACTAGAATGGGCTATGATAGATGACTGATTGACTATTAAACAGCTGTAGCACTGCCTTTTCAAACCAATCACTTCATTCTAAAGTTTGTTACTGTCTTTTTCCAACCAACGACTGAAATCGAATCTCAAACAATCCAACAGCTCTTGTTGTTCAAGTGAGATATATATATATATATATCGTTTGGGTGAAAGATCATCCCCTGATGCTCGAGGACTATTCCATGATGGCCGAGGAAACATCCCTTGATGGGTGAGACAACCCTTGACATGTAATTTATCCACCGATGACCAGTCATCCCTTGATGACTAATTATCCCCTGACGTAGAAAATTTTTCACTGATGGTTAGATTATCTTCCGATGGTTATTCTTAAACCCTAACGACAACTATTATACTTCAACGTTTATCCACTGATACGTAGTTTGTCTTCGAAACTATAAATATTATTTTCTTAAATTATTTTAAGATGTTTTTATTATTTATTTAACCTCAACGGTTCTCATGTCAGATTTAAGACATTGAAAGTTTCCAGACATCACATATGCATTTTCTTTCATATATTTATCAAGATAATAAATTTTCTTGTGATATACATGTTTATAGAGTCTTTCTCTCACAAGTGAATTGAATTAGATTTAACTAAGAACTGAGGCAAGTACATATTCAATCTGATGCTTATTTCAATTCAATACATTATCTTTTGATTCGATATGCATACAAGGCTATGATTCATATATTTCAATTGCTTTTATGATTGAGAATGCTATACTTTAAATTCTGCTAGCATGAGTTGAATAAATGTGCATGGATATAACTAAACTTTGATTTATCAGTATTCTTTAATGCTATATCCGTGAAACAAATGAGAATGATATGTCCCTTAATTGGGATATGCCACATGGTTGGCAATAGGAAAAGGGAAGGTGCTGATTTGTTCAGTCATTGGACCAAGAGGAATTATAAGTGACTACGTACGTTCAAACAAGAAGGGATATTTTGAGCCCCCGATCCAACTGGTTTAGCCCCCGATGGATATTTTGAGAAAGATATGCACAGGTGTATACCTGTCTTTCTTAGAGAAGGGTTACACATTGTTTATCATCAGTGATCCTCAAAGTTCTTCAAAGATTTCTGAGACATTGGTATTGTTTCACTGAGCCTCACAAACAGAATTGAATCTCCATTAATGTTTCAGATTTGTTCCTCTATTTTGTTTAGATACTTACTGATCGTAAATTGCTCATTCTTGTTGAACTCAGTGACTTGCAGGGCATGGTACAAAGGCTGCACCCTCTAACAAGGGGATAGCAAAGATGATTGGCTACCGAGTTTTGTCGACCCCCTTGGGGAGGCCGCTAAGGAAGGAAGGAAGATGTTTTGAAGTTGTTATGTTATGGGCTATATTATAGAGATAGCTTAGCTTTTGCTAGAATTGTACTATTTTAGGTTGTAATAACTCGTTACTATTTTCCTTTAAACCTTATTTATGCTATGAATGGACGTGATGTTATTTTATTTCTCTTTTGAGGGAGCCCTAGTTCGGTAAGGAATTTTGGGGTCATCACAGTTGGTATTTGAGCCCAAGTTACGGCCGAAAGTGATTCGTAAGAAACACTGCCCATGAACCCCATTTGGGAGTAGGGAATATTGCGGTATGTCCCAGAATTACTCAAGTAGAGCAATTTAAGGATTTGATGCTAGAATTGAGGTACTAGAATATGTTGATTGGTTAAGGATTAAGGTTTGTGTTAGAGGAAGTTATTAGAAACCTTAAAGGTTAGAGGCTACTAAGGGAATATGAGACTGAAATGAATGTACCACACAATAGGTATACCACTACATGCATTTTTTAATGTGAAGTTTAGATTTACTGACCTAGAATGTTTTATGTAGATGGCCAGAGATCGCTCTAGATCCCCCGCACGCTTTCTTAGAATAGGCATTCCAGTCTATGATTTCCCATCCAAAGAGGAAGAAGAGCCTAGTGTGGAGTCTCCGTTGTTCACCCCTACATCACCAGGTGGGCACCCACCACCTCCAGCACATGAGGCCGGACCCTCCACTGTCCGTCGCGGGCCGTGCATTTGCTACACAGCACGGAAGAGCACGATAAGTCATCATTCTAGTCGTGACCATGTTATGACACAAGATGCCCCTCAGATGAAATTTGATACTCTGAGACCCGCCTTGTCGCCACCATAGGTAGCAGTGTCATCCCATGACGAGATGGTACGTAATTACGATGCAGAAGTCCACCATCGCCTGGTAGTTCGCACCATGACTGTATGACAACAGGTTGCAACTATTTCTAGGTTTCGCACAGCTGCGTCAGCCTGGCGATCCTCCTTTTGGTTGACTCAAAGCCTGTACCATCGACTAGCATTGGAGATGCATGCGCAGATGGTCACAGCAGTGGTGGCTAATCCAATGATGACACGTTTGGAACAGAGGAGCACCCACTGCGTGCGTCGTATTGAGGAAAAACGTATCCAGTCTCGACATTGGGAACGGGAGGCAAAGCATAAAAGATCTTTGGACACGGAGGATAAGGAAGATTAGTCATAGGAGACTGATGTAGAATTTTAAGCATGGGTTAATTTGTGTATGATATTGAACTCTGTATAGGTAATTGTGATTGTCATGGATATATTCGCCCAGTTAATTTATTTTGGTCTATGTCAGATTGACCTTGATGATGGTAGAAGATGATGTCTATGGCATCCTCTTACATATATGGATGATGATTATTTTGATATATCTAAATGCTTATGTTTTGCTTAATGCTCTTCATCTTATTGTGTTATAAATTTCTTGAGCCACATAAAGAATGGAATGCTTCGTGAAGGATGTTCAACTCTTTATGTATGATATATTAGACTATGGCTGGAGGCAGGAGACCAGGAAGGCCCAGAAGAATAAACCCTAATAACGACACACTAAGGCTTAAAAATTTGGCACGTTTGGAGAGAGAAAATCAAGCTGATAATGCTGACGAAGTTGTCATAGAGGAAGACAGCTCTAAGGAGGCGAAAGGGATTAACCATAATTTCCCACATGTTCCACCACCACCCCCTGTCAATGACAATAACTCTGCCAACAATACAACCGGGAACGAAGTCGACAACCCGCGAGCTCAATTCCTTCAGATTATTCGAGATGTTGTGGCCGCAAATCAACTAATTCCACCCCCACCTCAACCACCAAGGCCTGTTGTCCATGGGTCATGTATTCGAGAGTTTACCGGCATCAACCCCCCGTCCTTTGATGGGAAAGAAGGACCCACCGTAGCACAATATTGGCTGAAGGAGATTGAGAAAGCCTTCAACTTAGTGGACGTACTAGAAGAGTGCAAGACTAAATATGTGGCTTTCATGCTGAAAGAGGAAGCCAATCACTGGTGGAAAGGGGCTAAGAGGATGGAACTAACAAAAAGGGAGGCTGCAAGGAACATCAACACTGTGATAAATTGGGAGCAGTTCATTCAGAAGTTTAGGGAAAAGTTCAACCCCTTAAATGTCTCAAATGCAATGGAGCTGAAATTTCTGAATTTGAAGCAAGGGTCCATGACAGTGGACAAATACGAGGCAAAATTAAATGAGCTGATGAGGTACGCTCCCCATCAGGTAAGCGATGAAGGGAGAAAGGACCGAAGATTTGAATAAGGGTTGAACCCTTGGATTCTGAGAGAAGTAGCGATTTTTCAAATGGTAACTTTTGACGCCGTGGTGGAGAAAGCAAGAATCGCGAAATAGAGCAACAAGACGGTACATGATGACAATTGGGAAAACAAGAAGGGAGACAAGAGGAAGGGGAATGATAAGGTAAACCACTAAAACTTTGGTGGTGTGAGTGTGAAAAAGGAAGAAGGGAGCAAGAATAGTAACAGTCTGATCAGTAATGGAAAGAGGAAGTGGAAGGAGCAATCTTCTGACTGTTAGAGTGTATGCCCTAGTGGCCAATTATGTAATGATTGTGACACTATATTTATGTTATATTTTGGTTAAATGATAATTTATTTTATTATGTTTTATTCACTACGTTATATAAATGCTAACATAATAAATGTCCTTAGAAGAATGATACTAATTATATGGATTCAAGTATGTGACTTGAATATGAGATCATATAAGTATGTAATGTATCATTATTCTTAAATGTCCCTAGTCGAGTATAATTGTCAGTGGGACAACAATAGTACATTGAGACTAGTATGTGGATTAACTGATGGCCATATCTCATTGGTCATAAATATATATACGAGATATATTAAGTTGATACATAGGTACATGTTAAAGAACATTGTACTGGACAGACCCACCATGAGAATTCTACATGGAGCGTTATGTTATGTGTCATAAGTAATTCTCATAGTGACAATGATGTAATGGTCCTTCGACCTGAAGTCATAACATTTCTACAGAAGGAGTTATGCATTTTGACATTATCAAAAGTCACCTTTAACCGGGTGGACGATAAAGGTGATTGTTGGATGCATAATGAGTTATGTGAGAAATGGGAATGATGTAGATGGAATTTAACCCTCCTATAAATTAGGGGTGATATCTATAGGCCTCTTGATTGAGTAAAACTATGAAATGCATGGCCATGCTCAAATAGAGATTTGTTTCATATAGTTTACTCATTAATCAAGAAAATTGAGATTAAATTATGAAGAGGATGACACATCCATGCCTTGAATTCAATCTTAGATATCATGGTTAAAAGGATTATGTTACATTGAAACATTGGTCACGAAAGGTAACGTCGAATCTATGACTTTATTATTACTTGGGTAACAGTGATGTATTACTAGATGCCGCTCACTGTTTATAATTTTATAATATGATTTAAAATTATTGCCAACGTAATAATAACCTACAGGGTCACACACAAAGAACATTCGTCAAGGAGATATAATTTAAATGTCAATGATTTTAATATATCAATAAGATTGATTTAATTAAATCATGGCTTTAAATTATATACATATATATTTATATATGTAATCTGTATGAAGTAGAGTCCTTTGGAAGGAAATACGAATATATATTTATTTGTACATATATATATTAATTAAGTGAGACTTGATTAAAGATATATATCTAATAAATATAAAATTTGGATTATAATTCTCCTAATTAGATTACGTTTTGAAATTACTCTATAAAAGGCTATATATATGAGATATATCAGCGATTCTCTCTAACCAACATTTTACGTAGTCGCTCATAAGAGAGAGACTAGGGTTAAAAGAGATAGATAAAAGAGATACAGATCATACAGCTAGTACTGTAACTCTTTTTGTTCGGATCGTAAGACGATTTGCGGGTGTTCGTGTGGATACCGTAGAGACGTTGTCCTATTAGATTGCGTTAAAGATTTGGAGATGATCAACACCTTCACCAAAGCTTCAGATTCGCACTTTTAATCGGTAAAATCTTAAACTATCTGTATTAAATTGTTTTGTATAGATTCTCGGGTTTAGGTTTTGCTTTTGTTTAATTTTAAATCGTATTTTGCCGCTGCATTTGATCCTTCGAAACCCAACAGTGGTATCAGAGCTATATGCGAGACGTTAATATGGATTTATGTGTTTAATTGTATTCGATATATTTGATATATGCCGATAATACAAGTTTACCGAATTTGATGTTGAATATATATGATATTCTGCATGTATGGATATTCTGGAATTACGTATTCTGATCATATTTGAAACATGCTTATTGGGTATTCTGCATATTTGATATGTAAGACGGGCGATGGGATGTCGAGATGATGATGGGTTATACGATTCTGGATATATAGGATATGTTTCGATTTCTGGAATTGTTTCAGAATTTCGTATATTAGAATTCTTAGTCTCTGATGACGTCATCTTTAGTCTCTGACAGACTAAATGTTAGTCTCTGATGACGACAGCATTAGTCTCTGACAGGCTAAATGTTAGTCTCTGATGACGTTAGCATTAGTCTCTGACAGGCTAAATGTTAGTCTCTGATAGTGAAGGTTTGGTTCCATGGCACCAAGATGGTGAAATCATCGCCATTCTTGACCATGATCCAGACAAAGAAGATGATTAGCAAGGGTTGTGAAGCCTTTTTGGCTTATGTGCACGATATCAACAATGATGAGACTAAGATCAAAGATGTCCCTGTGGTAAGGGAGTTTGTAGACATGTTCCTAGAAGAGTTTCCTGGTCTACCCCCGGAAAAAGAAGTGGATTTTGAAATCAATGTGATTCCTAGTACTGCGCCAATCTCCAAAGCCCCGTACCATATGGCACCATCCGAACTAAAGGAGATGATGGTACAATTACACGAACTCTTAGATCGTGATTGATCAGACCAAGTATTTCACCCTGGGGTGCACAAGTACTATTTGTTTGAAAGAAAGATGGATTGATGAGACTTTACATTGATTATCGAGAACTGAACAAGGTCACGATCAAGATTATGTATCCCTGCCAAGGATAGACGACCTTTTTAATCAACTTAAAGGAGGGAGGTATTTCTCAAAAATTGACCTTCGCTTAGGGTACCACCAATTGAAGATCAAAGAGGAGGACATACCGAAGACGACATTTTGAATTTGTTATGGCCACTACGAGTTCTTAGTGATGCCATTTGGATTGACAAATGCACCAGCAACTTTCATGGACCTGATGAATCGTGTCTTCAAACCTTTTCTTGGACAAGTTTATCATCATTTTCATTAATGATATTCTCATCTATTCAAAGATGGTGAAAGAGCATGAGGAGCACCTAAGGACAATGCTGAAGATTCTAAGAAGAGAACAATTATTTGCCAAATTTTCCAAGTGTGAGTTTTGGCTGAAGGAAATGAAGTTTCTCAGTCATGTGATCAGCGAAACTGGTGTTGCAGTGGACCCCAATAAGATCGAAGCAATCAAGAAATGGCCTCGACCAACAAACCCAATCGAAGTAAGGAGTTTCTTGGGATTGACAGGCTATTACCGAAGGTTTGTCAAAGACTTCTCAAAACTAGCTATGCCCCTGACAAATTTGACAAGAAAGATTGTGAAATTTGTTTGGACTCCTAATTGTGAGAAGAGTTTCCAGGAATTGAAGACAAGGTTAACTACAACCCCTATTCTGATATTACCAGATGAGAAGGGTGAATTCCTCATTTACAGTGATGCATCAAAACAAGGACTTGGGGCAGTACTGATGCAGCAGGGCAAGGTGATCGCCTATGCCTCAAGACAATTAAAAGATTGCGAAAAGCGATACCCTACACACGACATAGAATTATCCACCGATGACTAATTAGCCCCTAACGTAGAAAATTTTCCACTGATGGTTATATTATCTTTCGATGGTCATTCTTAAACCCTCATGACCACTATTATGCTTCAACGTTTATCCACTGATACGTAGTTTGTCTTCGAAACTATAAATATTATTTTCTTAAATTATTTTAAGATGATTTAATTATTTATTTAACCTCAACGGTTCTCATGTCAGATTTAAGACATTGAAAGTTTTCGGACATCACATATGCATTTTCTTTCATATATTTACCAAGATAATAAATTTTCTTGTGATATACATGTTTATAGAGTCTTTCAGTCACAAGTGAATTGAATTAGATTTAACTGAGGACTGAGGCAAATACATATTCAATCTGATGCTTATTTCAATTCAACGCATTATCTTTTGATTCGATATGCGACAAGCCTATGATTCATACATTTCAATTACTTTTATGAATGAGAATGCTATGCTTTAAATTCTACTAGCATGAGTTGAATAAATGTGCATGAATATAACTAAACTTTGATTTATCAGTATTCTTTAATGCTATATCTGTGAAACAAATGAGAATGATATGTCCCTTAATTGGGATATGCCACATGGTTGGCAAGAGGAAAAGGGAATATGTTGATTTCTTCTGTCACCGGACCTAGAGGAATTATAAGTGAATACGTACGTTCACACAAGGAGGGATCATGCGGTCACAGTTAGGCCAACTGTATACAGTATGGTTAGCAGATCCAATGGGTTTAGCCCCCGATGAATATTTTGAGAAAGATATGCACATGTGTATACCTATCTTTCTTCGAGGAGGGTTATACATTGTTTATCATCAGTGATCCTCAAAGTTCTTCAAAGATTTCTGAGGCATTGGTATTGTTTCACTGAGCCTCACAAACATAATTGAATCTCCATTAATGTTCCAGATTTGTTCCTCTGTTTTTGTTATATACTTACAGAGCGTAAATCGCTCATTCTTGTTGAAGTCAATGTCTTGCAGGGCATAGTACAAAGGTTGAACCCTCTGACAAGGGGAAAGCAAAGATGATTGGCTACTGATTTTTGTCGACCCCCTTCGGGTGGTCGCTAAGGAAGGAAGGAAGATGTTTTGAAGTTGTTATGTTATGGGCTATATTATAGAAATAGCTTAGCTTTAGCTAGAATTATACTATTTTGGGTTGTAATAACTCGTTACTATTTTCCTTTAAACCTTATTTATGCTATAAATAGATGTTATGTTATTTTATTTCTCTTTTGACGGAGCCCTAGTTCGGTAAGGAATTTTGGGGTTGTCACAATGCGTATATAGCTGCTGATGTAAAAACTTCAGAGATAACTTATGGAAACTTGAAGGAGGAAAATATGGAAGTTAGTCCAATCAAAAACCAAGAAGCTCATAGAGATAAGTTATTCATTGTAGAGATAACTTATTATGGGGAACTCCAAGAGGAAAATAAGGGAGCTAGTATGCTGATACACAAGAGATGTTACATAACAGGTTGGCGTGCAAGGAAGGTTATGCAAAAAGAAGTTATGTGATAGAGCTGCAATTACCAAAGAATATCAGAGATATTTTTAAAGGCAATTCACTGAAGAAGCTTGGAGAACAAGAGAGTTATGTCTATAAATAGAGACATGAAGTAGCTAAGGTAAAAGAACATAAAGACAACAAGATATCACTGGGATACACAAAAACACTAGTATACATATTATCTCAAATCATATTGCAACCATAATAAACTTACAGAGAGACAAAGAGAGAAACAAGTTTTCATAACTTAAGAGAAGCTAGAAATCATATTCTAGAGTACAACTATTTTTTTCAACAGAGTTGCTAGAAGCTGGTCATTCATGCCAGTGAGCTTTTGTAATATTTCATTGATTTATAAAAGTTCAGAAACGCTTGTGATATATTGTATTCTTTCAATTCTGCAACTTTTAATATAGTATATCACTAAACTCACAAAGTTCGAAGGAATTTTTGGTTTGTATGCAACCCCCCCCCCCCCTCCCCTCCCCTTCTACAAACCATCTTGTGGGACAAACAACTCTTAGATATTTCTAGATTGGAGTTTGAGAGATCCTCTGATTCATTCTCCATTAACTACTTCCCCTTAGTGGTTAAAGGGATATCCAGTGGTGGAGTGACTTCTTAGGTTCAGCTTCATCATCTGATGAGTCAATTTCAACATTTTCTGACTCATCTTCATTTTCAAACCTTAGTTTCTCATGACTTCCTTCTACATCATCATGCATTCCTTTAATCTTTTTATCATCAAAGGCTATATGTACTGATTGCATAACAATGTGGGGTCTAAGGTTGTAAACCTTATATGTTTTGCTTGTTAAAGAGTAACATAGGAAAATTGTTTCATCAGCTTTGGGTTCAAATTTTCCTAAGTTCTCACCTTGACTTTTTAGCACAAAACATCTGCCACCAAACACATGAAGAAATTTGAGATTAGGTTTCATACCTATCATAAGCTCATAAGGAGTCTTGTTGTGAGCTTTGTTGATTAATGTCCTATTTTGAGTGAAGTATGTAGTTGAAATTGCTTCAGCCCAAAAATAGGTAGGTAGTTTCGCTTCTTCAAGCACGGTTCTTGCATCTTCAATAAGAGTTCTATTTTTCCTTTCATACTCCTTTCTATTGAGGGATTCTTGGAGTAGAAAATGTGTGAGATATTCCTTTGTCCACATAGAAACATTCAACTTTGGAGTTCTTAAATTTTGTTCCATTATCAGTTCTTAGAACTCTGACAGTGAGCCCAGATTCAGTTTCCACTTTCTTGATGTGATCAATCACCAACTGACCTGCTTCATGTTTGGTATGCTGAAATTTTACCCATGTGTATCTGGTGAAATATCAACTACCACTAGAGCATACCTTTTCTTTGAGATAAACATAATGTTTACATGTCCAAATAAATCCATATGAATTAATTGTATTGGACTTATAATTGATGATTTCTCCTTGCTTATAAAGGAAGTCTTCTTTTGCTTCCTTTTTTGACAAGCTCCACATAAACCATCTTGAGTGAATTCTAGTTGTGGAAGTCCTGTCACTGATTCTTTCTTCACCAAAGTGTTGATTGTTTTGAAATTCAGGTGAGAAAGCTTCTTATGCCATAGCCAACTCTCATTGTGAGAACCTAAAAATTTAAAATTGGTTTTGTTCTATGGATAATAAATTCATATGATGATTAATACATATTATGTATGAAGGTTTAAATTTTACTTTAGGTATGAATAATGAATTCATATCTTGGATGAAGGTTTCTATGGCAATGTGATGTCCAAAAAGTTATAAATATATTTTTGAGCTCAAATCTTTAAATAATTATTTTTATTCAAATATTAATAAGTGTAAGTGAAAATTATTCACTTGGGCAAGGCAACACATAGGTGAGCTACAGTGCCTATTTTTGAACCAAGGACTGTTGTGAGGTAAGTGATATAATTATATTATATCAGGATAAGTTGCACATGTCCCGTCAAATTGTAAATCAACTCCAATAGTATAATAGATTGTTGGCTATGATAGATGACTGACTAACTTTTAGCAGTCATAACATCGGTCTCTCTAACCAATCACTTCTTTCTAAAAGCTTGTTACTGCCCATTACAGCCAACAGTTGAAATATGCTCTCAAATAATCCAATTGCTCTTGTTGCTCGGCAAGTGATATAAATATATCATTTGGAGTACAACCCTAGCCGCACTTTCATAAATTTTATATACAGCCAACCACCCACAAAATCTAGGTTCACTTTCAAGAGCAACTATCTTTCTCGAAGAACAACCCAAGCTTTTAACTTCTTCTTTGTACCCAAAGAGGTAAGAACACTATATTAAAGTTTTGCTCTATTCCTACACTATTTTTTTATGTTATGCATGTCATGTTTGTAAAAATACCTTGTTTATTCACTTCTAAAAGTATGATTTAATGCATGTTTTTAACATTTGGAGTTAATGTCATTTATTCTAAAAAGGTTATCCAAGGTGAGAGTAAGAAATGCCAATGACCACCTAGTAAACAAACTATTAACTTCCAAATATTCTTTTATATCTGTAGTTAAAACACCATGCTTGTATTTCTGACAACTAGAGTTCTAAAAGTCTAGCAGTGTCCATAAGAATAAGAAGACAAGAATAAATGTTTCACACTGCAAGATAGTTGATGAGAGAATGCCCTATGTACGGTTATCTGTTGATAACACCACCCTTTGAAGAGTGAAGAAGTCACCACTATATCGGAGACAAGTCCTAACTTGGTCTCCGTCGGCATGATTCTAGTCTCTGACAGTATAAATTAGTCCCCGAGAGATTTACAACTTAGTCTTTAACAGTATAGAAAAATTAGTCTTCGAGGAACAAACTTGTTAGTCCCCGATGAACATTTTTTTTCCTTAGTCTCCAAGAGGCAAATATACTAGTATCTGATGAATTGTTAAGTTTGGCGCTGAACAAATTATCCACCGATGAGTTTGGTGCTAACTTGTTGAGTTTGGCATTGAACAAATTTGCCCACCAATGAGTTTGGCGACAGCCAAAAGACTTTGGCGGTAGTCAAATAGATTATCGACGAGTTTGACGATGAACAAATTCATCCACTGATGGTCGAAGACCGTCCCCTGATGGCCAAAGACCATCCCCTGATGGTCGAAGGTCATCCCCTGATGTCCAAGGACCATCACCTAATGGACGAAAGCCATCCCCTAACGGACAAACCACCCCCGACGGGCAATTCATCCCCTGGCGGGTGAACCAATTCCTGATGGCCATCCCTTGATGGCCGAGAGTCATCCCCTGGCGGGAAATTTATCCACTGACGACTAATCATCCCCTGACGGATAAATTATCCACCGATGGATGATTTATCCCCCAATGGTCATTCTTAGTCCCTGATGAACACTTTTATGCTTCAATGACTATCCACCGATGCGCAGTTTATCTTTAAAGGTATAAAATATTATTTTCTTCAATTAACTAAGATGTTTTTAATTAATTATTAAACCTCAACAGTTTAGATGTCAAATTAAAACATTAAATTGTAAGGACATCACATGTGCGCATTTTCTCATATCTTTATCAAAGGTATAAATTCCTCGTGTTATGTCAATATGCATGTTTTACAGAGTGTCTCACTCACAAGTGAATTGAATTAGATTTTGCTAAGGACCAAGTCAAGTATATACTCACTTTACTTTCTTTCAATTAATATGTATGATCATTCTTTCGATAGACAAAATGTATTCGAGATATTATTATGTCAATATTCATAATTCAATTTCTTCAAGTTAAGTAACATATGATCCCTTGATCCGATGTACGTAAAAATGTTGTTCTAGAATCAAGAATTCTTGGGGCGGATGTTAGCTATTCAAATTCGCTAACACGCTAAGGTAAATCCTAAATGGATAGAAATAGACTTAATTTTTCTCACCTCATACTTGTGAAGTATATCCGTGTGGATAACTAAAGGCTAGTGGGTTGCATCTACCTAGCACCCAAGGCCTAGGAATGATAGGAAACAGAAACCGATGCATCGGTAACCAAACTCTCGCAGATAAAAGATTTTTGCTTTGACTACATATGTCATTATGATGAAGTCAGATGGTGGTCAGGCTGGTCAGCTGATATACTATTTGATACAAAGTTCTTAAGGGCACGTGCGCCAAACGGACATGATTACAAGGCGCATGTGAATTACTCAAGATTTTTTTCCAAGTAAATGGTTAAATCCCTCGTTATCACTCGAGAACCCTGCAAGCTGTACGTTTTTTAATTTATCAAGAGGTGTCGGCATTGCCTCCACCAACCTCACATACACTTAAGCCCTATAAATTTTCCATACTTCAAAGTTCACCTAATACTTGATTATATAGTTGCAAGCGTAAGTCGCTCAGGTTGCTATTATCTAATGTTTTACAAGATATGGTGAGAAGGCTGAGTTGTCTGATAAAGGCAAGGCAAGGATGACATGATGAACGATTCCTGATTGCTCTCTTATGGATAACATTCAGGGTTAGAGTGAAGTGTGAGACGATTATTGAAATGTTTAGAATATAAGGCATGTGTGGGCCCCTCATAGACTTCTGCTGTTAGAATTTATTTTTGGATGAATGTAATAGAGATTTCTATTTAATGATATTCACACTTGGATGTTATTACTTTTCTTTTGTCAATTATTGACAGTTCCCGAAGTCGAGTATGGGATTTTTGGGGCCACCACACTTATCCACTGTTGTTTTACTATAAAAGCATGTGGACTGATATTTACTTGATGAACCAAAGTTATCTATGTAGAGGTTACCTTTTCTAACTCTAGATAGAGCTATTTTTTCCATCTCTAATATTACTTATCAAGTAATGTTCATCCTTGAAAGCAACATTGTAACCTTTGTCACACAGTTGACTGATGCTAAGCAAGTTATGCTTAAGGCCATCAACTAGTGCTACATTTTCCAAGATGACATTTCCATTTGTGTCTTTGCCATATCCCAAGGTATATCATTTGCTGTCATCTCCAAAAGAAACACTTGGGCCAGCTTTCTCCTCAAATTGTGTTAGTAGGATTTTTTTCTTCAGTCGTGTGTCTTGAACAACCACTATCCAAGAACCAAATATGTTTCTTCATACCCTACACACAGTAAACAACTAAGTTAATTAAGGAACCCAAACTTTCTTGGGTCCATTGACATTTTTAAAGTTTAATTTAGTAGTTGTTAAGGGTTTTTTCAGTTTTATCCTTCTTTTCCATCCACTGTTTAGAAGAAATAACTTTATTCTTAGCCTTAGGTGCATTAGACTTTTTTCCTTAATTTTAGAGGAGATTTCATATAAAAACTTTTGAACATTTGAATGGTTCTTAATAGTTAACTCTTTATTTTTATCAGAGGCTAAGATTCTAGCATGCATGTTTCTAGGGACATTTTTACACTTATAAGCAAGGTGGTTGGAATTTTCATACTTCCACAATGTTTCCTAGGTGCATTAATAAGAGAAGTATAATTAGTATATTTGTTAATTTCCTCCTTACCATTCCTGATATTTTTCAGCTTAACCTTTGATAAGTGAGTGGACTTTGCATTAGAGCTTTTGGCTCTGAAGTCAATTAATTTCTTTTCCAGCTCACTAACTCTTTGTTCTAAGACAGTCTCCTTAGATTTTTCCTCAATAGCTCTTGCCTTAACAAATTTTATCTTTTTAAAGATTGGGGCAATAGTTACTGAATTATTTTTACTTGTGATAGCTTCACCTGCTTTCCTTGGACCTTATTATTATATCCTAGTCATTCATTTTGACCGATGCTATATTTTTCTATTGTCTCCTTAACTATTTTAGAGGAGTTGGTCCATTCTTTTATGATGTCCTACTCTTTCTTAAGTTGTGCTCTTAGCCATTCTTCTAATTGTTTAGCACAAGCAAGATCATCTAGTGCCTTTTTGCACTCTTTCCTGACTTGTTCAAGAACACCTAACTTAGAATCTAAGAAGGAATTTCTATTCTTTAATAGTTCAATGGAGTCTATGAGTCTAGCATTTTTTTACTGAGCATCTAAGTGTTCATTTTAAATGGTACATTTCTTTACATATGTTAGCTAACTTTTCTTGGCAATCAAATAATGACATAGTAGAAGAAATATTCAAGACAGTTACCTGGGAGTTCTAGGAGTTTGGACTTCCAAATGTGTCACTCCTATAAGAGGAGTTGGCCATCAGTGCCATGTTGACATATTCTACATCCTCTGATTTTGAATTAGCCCAATCCTTGCCTTCTGTGATTAGTGTCTTTCCCTTGCCCTTGCTACTATTGAGGAGATCATAGTATTTCTTTTTATAGTAATCTTCATCTTTTGTAGCATCCGTGGGCTCCCTTGTCTTTTTGTCAGACTTGGGCTTCTTACACTCATTAGCAAATTGTTCAAGAGCATCACAGTTGAAGCACCTGAACTTAGATCTGTCAACCTTGCCAGATTAAGTTTCTTTCTTAGATGAAAAGACATTGTTGAATCCAAGTTTTCTCTTGGCAAATTTAAGCTTTTTGAATTTTATAGCTATTAGAGCTAGAACTTCATAAATGTCTTCTAAATCATCAGGTGTGCAGAGTTCTTCCTCCACCTCTACACCTTTAGCTTCTTTATAAAATTCTAGATCAGAATCTGATTCCTTAATGAGAACTTTTTTCCCATCAAGCTTTATGTTACTTGTTGCTGCTGTAAATGCAACAGACTTCTCTTTCTTGAATTCAAGATTTAGCATACTTCTCTGTTGTAATACAAGCTCATAAGTTTTGAGGTCTCCATAGAGCTTGTCCAAGGACATGGTATTCATATCCTTAGCTTTCATTACAGTAGTTGTCTTGGCATCCCAAGACTGTGGTAGTGACCTTATGAATTTAATATTTGAGTCTATATTCTCATAGACTTTCCCATGTAATCTAAGATCATCGATGAGTCTATTGAATCTATCATACAGTTGAGAAATAGATTCTCCAAATTTGGTAGTGAAATAATCATGTTGAATTAGTAATGATCTTTTGTTGGCCCTTACTTCTTTAGTTCCTTCACAAAATATTTGAATGGTTTCTCATATTTCCTTGGAACTTTGGCAGCTGATGACACTGTTGAACATATCATTGTCCAACCCATTGTAGAAGATGTTCATGATTTTTCTATCTTGTAAGACTTTCTCTTTTTCTTCTTTGGAGAGCTTATTTGGCTTTTTAGATACAAATGTCTCTGGGGTTGGAATGCCATCAACAATACCTTGTGGCACAACTTTTGTGGAAATGACAAGTCCTTCCTTGAGGATGTCAGCATATGCAAGAACATTCTTTTCTTCCATAAGAAGTACTCTTCCCTCTTACGTAGTAAAATTTTGACATTTTCATCATTTTGTCCCATCCTTTTGATCTATTGATTGGATTTTCAATCAATAACCTCTAATACCAATTGTTTGTCCCACAAGATGGTTTTGTGGGGGGGGGGGG
>CM025780.1:10702372-10712905 GCA_014636745.2 Centella asiatica | reverse complement strand
GGGGAAGGGGAGATTGTATACAAACCACAAAATTCTTTTGAACTTTATGAGTTTAGTGAATATGCTGTATTAAAAGTTGTGGAATTGAAAAAATACAATATATCACAAGTGTTTCTAAACTTTTATAAATCAATGAAATATTACAAAAACTCACTGGTTTAAATGATCAGCTTCAAACAACTTTGTTGAAAATAACAGTTATACTATAGAATATGATTTCTAGCTTCCCTCAAGTTATGAAAACTTGTTTCTCTCTCTGTACATTTATTACAACTACTATCTGAGATAATATGTGTTCTGAGATGTATGATTTTCAGAGATGTGTATTCTCAGATTTTTAGATAATTCCCAATCTTAGATCTTGTTATATTTATCTCAGCTGCTCCACGTCTATTTATGGACACAACTTCCTTATTCTACAAGCTTCTATTTTGAGATGTTACCAAAAATATCTCTGTTGTTTATTGGTACTTGTAGCTCTATCACACAACTTTCTTCTTTGTACGACCTCCCTTGTATTCCAGCCTAATATGTGACTTTTCTGGTGTATATTCACTGCACCAACTCCTTATTTTCTTCTTGGAGTTCCCAAGATAAGTTATCAGCAGTATATAACTTATCTCTGTGGGCTTCTCTGGACTTTATTGGTCCTGCGTCAGTGAATTTCTTCCTCAAGTTTTCATAAATTATTTCTGTAGTATTTCATACTTGCGGCTTTTAGGTTTTACACTTGCACCTTTATACACATCCTTGTATGTAATTATAACTTATCTCTATGAGTTATTTTTGTAGTGTTCACACTTGCAGTCTTTATACTCATGTGTGTGTATGTATAACTTATTTCCTTGAAGCTTCTTTGGTAGCCAATCTCTCCTTATTGGTCAACCATCCTTATCGTAATTCCACCGCCTTAACTTTATCAGCTATATGTCATCCTATATGTCATCTTTAGTCTCTGATCATTTATCCCCTGATGGGCAGTGTCTGATGCCAAAAAACCTATCCCCTGATGACGAGAAATCTATCACCTGATGCTCGAGCACTTTGGCGCTTCAAAATTTATCCACTGATGATCAAAAAATTTGGTGCTTGTGTAAATTACCCGACGACTTTGGTAATGAGTAATTTTGGGCTTCACTTGACTTTAGCGATAGAGAATTTCCTAACGACTTTGCTGATAGTCATTTTGAGTTTGGCGTTGTTGTTGATTTGCCTAATGACTTTGGCGATAGTCATTTTGAGTTTAGCGTTGTTGTTGACTTGCCCAACGACTTTGGCAATAGGAAAATGACTTTGACTATAGTGAAAATGACTTTGGCATTGAGTAATTTTGAGTTTGGCATTAGCCAAATAACTTTGACGACGATCAAATCTTCTCAAGACTACTTCAATGCAATAAAAAGTCTTTGTCTTAGTCTCTGGTAGCTATAAAAATAGTCTCTGATAGTGCAAACCTTAGTCTCCGATATGCTAAAATTTTAGTCTCTGAAAAGCCAAAGTTTAGTCTCTGATAGGCTAATTTTTGTAGTCTCTGACAGACTAACACTTAGTCTCTGATGGGCTAATTTTTAGTCTCCGATAGGCTAATTCCTTGGTCTTTGATAGACTAATTTTTAGTCTCCGATGGGATAAATTTTAATCTCCGATAGGCTAATTTTTCTTGACTAACTTTAACTTTTGTTGAACTTTGCAAATGCATTCCTTGTAGTCTTTGATGCTCACCTGTAATCTCTGATGGTAGTCTCTAATAGTATACTATTGCAGGTACTTGTACAATTACAAAATCTAACAATTCTAAGTGTTATACATCATCATCAAATGCTATAATTCCTAATAGGTACATCTTCGTTTCTCACACACTAGCTACGTTTTCCTCTTTGAATATTTCTCTCAAGAACTATTACAAATATTCTCTCTGGTGTGTAAGTTTTCTGGTTTTGTGTAGCAACCCTTACATATATAGGATAACATATTTAGAACCCATGTGCAAGACATGCTTCTTTTTCAACGTAGTCGTAGTATGTCTTGTCAATGTCCTTTTGAAGATATATGTGTCACATCAATATAGGTTGTTGTTGCTTTTATTTCTATTCCTATTCTCCATATGTTTCAGATATAAAGGTTGTTATTAGACCACCATATTTCAAGAAATATCTTCTAGTTATACCCCTTGCTTCTTTTCCAAGTATCAGTGAATGTCTTTTAATCCCTGATGACATGTGAGTTAGGTCTTTACAATCCCTTGATGACAAGGCTTGATGTTGACTTGATCAGTTATTTTGGATCTCCTGATGACAAACCCTGATGTAAACTTGGTCATTGCTTCACTTTTCACTAATGACAAGCCCTGATGTAGACTTGATCAATGTTTCTTGATCCCCTGATGTTAAAAACCCAATGTTGTCCACTGATGTTATTAACTAATGTAGTGTATAGGCTATCCACTGATGGGATTCCCTGATGGTTTCCCCTGACAGTCAAGGTATCCCCTGATGGTTTCTCCTGATAGTCAAGCTATCCCCTGACGATCAAATTATCTCCTGACGGTTTCCCCTAACAATCAAGCTATTTCTTGATGCCTTTTTGTACACTAACATTTTTTATAACTGATACTTTGCTGGTTTTATCTTGAATGTCTGATGTACGGAATACTTGACTTCTTAAATACAATCAGACCTTCCCTAACACTATCAAGTCCTTGAGTTATCCACTGATGACTTGCCTAGTGTGATGCTTACTATTCCCTGATAGACTAAGTTGTCTATCAGTGAATGCTTATTTGTGCAAATATATTAAAGTTTGACAACAACTTTGAGTATTTATAAGTGTACATTTATTAAAGGAATTACAGAATAAATACATCATCATCATTCTCAGCATTAAGCGCAACATGATGTGTTAGAAAGGTGACATACATGGATAATCTAAAGTTTTCAGCTTATAAAATGCTTAATACGGCGGCAAAAATTGGTTAGTTGGAGGTTGTGAATTATTTTAAGTGGTTAAGAATATTTTGTTATGACTTAGTGATTAAGAGATTAAATCTCATGGTATATAATTGAGTGAGGTAAAAATTAGGTTAGTTGTAAGTGAAATTTCGTCAGTGAAACAGAGTTGGTTAGTTGGAAACTGCAATGTGGGCAGGTATTTGGAAATGGTAGAGTCCTCAAAGAGTGCTTCCTTTTCTGAGTTTTTAGTTTTTCTTTGTCTCGAGCTAATTGAAGCCCCTCATGTGATTCCCCACCAGCCCCACCTCAAACAAAAAAACAAAAACGCAATTGGTATGTATTTTAGGTATTCTTCCTCTCTATGATCATGGTTTAAAGTGATTAATTTCAATAATTGCTTATATGAATACTATTTAACATTATATTACCATTCAAAGTATTAGTAAAATTTCAGGGACGTAAAATAAATATCTTTCATAATATCTTCTAACATTGAAATATTTTTCTAAGAGGAAAAGTTCAAAAACAAGATTAAAAAAAAGAAGTGCTTCAAGGATACTTTGACTTTTTCTTTTATGGTGAAAAAAATAATAATAATAAAGAGAGGGGAAGCTACTCCGTCAAGGCATTATAAATTTATTTGAAAGATGGACTAAATGTAAACCTTTCAGACAGACTACTGAGACCTTATCAATTGACATATTTGGACCATATGCATTCTATAATTGAATGAAAAGATTATATGCAAACTGTATCAAATAGAATCAACTTAAAAGTTAAGAAGCAAAAGAAACTAAAAACATTAAAGAGATGATTTTAAAACATTCTACTTTATGTCTTATTTCCTTCTAGGATTTGTCATGCCATTAGGGGCTAGATTCTTTACAGGAAAAATAGAAAAATGACGAGTCAATTATAAAGGAGAAAGAAATATAAAGACAAGACACATACCATTTAGATAAGGAATCTGGATTCTAAAGAAATAAAGGAAGTTGAACACTAAAAAGACTATATACAACTACTCCCAATTAACATAAATTTGGAGAAAATTACTCCACGATTTGACACTACCATCCCATTTTAGGCATATCTCAAATTCATAATTCTCTAATTTAAATCGATTTAGTTGACAAGACTTAGAAAACACTTATTCTTAATAAATTGTCTGTAACTACTATTATAAATACATATTGTAGTCTTGATTGATTGACAAAAGAAATAAACAAATAAATAAAGCCTATTGGTGCTAAATAGGAGAACTGCAGAGGAGTACTCTCCTACTGGTTTGATTTGCAATCAGTTTCCCTCAACACAGTTTTGATTCCTTTCCCACCTGCATTCGCCATCGGATGTATCCCATTCGTTGGCCCTCCTATTTTATCCCTCTTCTCCCTCTCCTTCTCAAATGATACATTGTAACGCTTCTCTACATCTGCACCCATCAATTAAATATTTAGATAACACGGAGTACTGGTTTTCCAAGTTTTATTGCGGAAAAAGGACAGTTTAGTGAAAACAATGGTCACCCTACATGCATCTAATCTTTGTTTATTTAATTTGTCCAAAAATTAGCGCAAAGATTATACATAAGAGAGATCAATATGCTTATGCTAAGTACATACTAAAATTATATATAGCATTGTCATTTAACTCAAAAATTTAAAATATATATTTAATTCTCAACTGTGATCCATCTACTATGAAACAATTATATGATTGAAGATAATTGGCAACCTTTTGAAAAATGAAACATCAATTTGAAACAACTGATTACAATTTTTTGAGTGATATGTAAATATAAAGGCATAAGGTCATTCACATCACCACGTTTTTTTAATAAATTCTCTATTTTATAAAATAAAAATATAATTATATATATATATATGTATATATACACACAAATTTTGTCATTATCTCATCTAACCGTCTGACGAAAATGCCATAAGCGCGAGGTGCGGTAGGCATGTGCCGAGGAAATTATTCTTGTTATTGATCCATTTTAATATTATAAACTTTTATTATTTATATTTGTTAATTCTTTAATTATTAGATAATATGTTATTATATATTAATATTATGGCGCCCCCGAAAATCCTCCGAGCCGGGACCCGGACATTGTCAGTGATTTGGGTGACAGTCCCCGAGATCCCCAGGCTGGAATTCCGGGCTGCACTAGAAAACCTACAACACAACATCACAACAGCAAAACAAATAACACAGCCAAGCCTTAACAACATACCTGTGGGAATTTTATTCCCAAAATACATTATTACAAAATCTTAAGGTCCACATCATCTTACAAAACCTCAAAACTTGAAAATAAACAGGCTGCAGCGGAAACAAAACTCTAGATGGCTCATATGGCCTTACAACTTAAACACACTTAAGCAATTCTCTCCTTCCCTCTCTTAGGGGACTCAGCCTTCACGACATAACCTGAAAAACATTCATGGCATTCCACATGAGCGTTTACGCTCAGCAAGTATATAATCATAAACAAGAAGAATAGATAATTCAAAAGCTTTAATATTCATTGAGATTAGGCGAAGCAATGCCAACACCTCCTGAAAAATTCCATCAACAAGTATCGTTTAGGGTTCCCGAGTGATATCAATGGGTTATCCCTCTTTAACAAATAAACCTTGATTCGCCCTCTCTTCATCAGATAATGCATCACTTGACCAGACTGATCATTATCTGACTTCCATACATAATCAAATTTCGTCCCAGCTGGTCAGCCTGGTCGTTTGACTCATCATTTGACATATGTAGTCCTTCGCAGAAAGCATATGGTCTGCGGAAAAGAATCTCATTACCGATGCCTTGCCTCGGTCTAACATTCTTTATCATCATTGGCCAGAATACCAGGCAAAAGTATTCAACAGCCCCTTAACTTTCCATATGGACATATCTTCTTGTAAACATTTTCTTAATTTTGAATAGCCTTGACGTGCTAATCCATTAAAAGTAGCGATTGCCAACAACACATATTGGCATGCTCAACAATTAAAAGACAGTGATCATCACAGGCGGAACTCTATATATCCATACAAAAGTTATTTGGGTGTGCATACAAGTCCATGACTTGCAACACCCAAACATCATCTTTATCATCATTTGGTGTGCTAGGAACTTTAAACAGCTAGCAATCACCCAATAACACATATTTCAATTATCAACATCTTTTCACGTACATCAGATTTAATGATCGTACGTTACTTAACCATAAAAGAATTCATCATCATGCATATGCATTAACATCATTCATTTATGTAAATCGAATTAATGATTTTACGTAATCAGTAAGAAAGAAGTGGAATGAATATATACTTGCCTTGGTCCTTAACTAGATTCACTAAACTGGTTGAGAAAGGGTTCTGTAAAATATCATTGTTGGTATAACATGAGAAATCCATACTTAAAAGATGGCTATTCAGGTTAGAAAAAGGTTATCAGGGCATGTGGTTGCCCATCGGGGGGAAAATTTCACTTGTCAGAGACTATTTAACTCATCAGAGACTGCTGACGTCATCTTTACTCATCGGAGACTAAGGATGACGTCATCGGAGACTAATAAACCCATAAGAGACTGATGACGTCATCTTAACTCATCGGAGACTAAGGCTGATGTCATCATCAGAGACTAAGGCTGATGTCATCATCAGAGACTAAATTATATTTTATTAGAGACTATGGATGATGTTATCAGAGACTAAGTTTAGCCTGTCGGAGACTAAGGTTGACATCATCAGGGACTAATTAACTCGTCAGGGACTAATGACGTCATCTTAACTATATCGGAGACTCAGGGTGACGTCATCGGAGACTATTAAACCCATAAGAGACTAATGACGTTATCTTAACCCTATCGGGGACTAAGGATGACGTCATCGGAGACTAACATTTCATCAGGGACTGATGACGTCATCTTAACTCTATCGGAGACTAAGGGTGACGTCATCGGAGACTAAAATTTCATCAGTTAGAGACTAATGCTGACGTAATCAGAGACTAACATCAACACAGTCAGAGACTAATGCTGATGTCATCAGAGACTAAAATCAACACAGTCGGGGACTAATGCTGACGTCATCACAGACTAACAACATCTCATCAGAGATTAACAACATCTCATCAGAGATTAACATAAAGCTTGTCTCTGCTACAATGGAAAATCTTACAATAACAAACTCAACCTAGGTTTCCTCATGAATATGCAGAAGAATACAGTCTTTCTTTTAAAACTTCATTCTTCCTTGCAAATCTAGTATATACAGCTAATACACTTCGACGATAAACAAAAAGAAACAAACAGAGGAGAACTTGAGATTCTTACCTCCTGGGTTGACGAAAGAGATCAAAACTTGGTTGACAATAATCGTCCAGAAAAGAGAACCTTGAAATTATACAGAGATGGTAGGTTTAAAGAAGAACTTTGGAAAAGGAAATCTTTAGAAAAGAGACTAAAATGTTCCTCCGAATGAGGTATTTATAGGAGGCTGAGATTAAGCTGTAAAATAAAATGATTGGTTAATCTGGACGGTAAAATGGCTGCTCATCATGATTCTTAGCAGCTAAGCATCGTAATAAGCATGTTGTCCTTCATGCACATACGTTTAATCCACTTGATGACACATAAGCAGCTTATTAATCAAAATAATCTTACGTAAGCACTGATGTCATCAAACTTAAGCTCTTGAGTCCTTCAGAAGACTTAACCAACAAACGCAAGCTTCTTTTAAGAGCTTACAATACGGTACTGCATGTATATATAACATCACTTGTTTATTCTTGCAACTAACATCAAACAACTATAACCCCTTTAATGGGTCCAAAAGTATTCATACAACCAAAAGCGTCATATAATAACCATATTCATATTAAAAAGAAAATAAAATAACATAAAATAAAATAAAATGAGTGAATAAATTATTTATAGATAAATAAATTTTCCAGGTCGTCACAAATATATATATATATATATATATATATATATCACATTTATATATAATAATTATAATATACTCCCTCCGTCCAGTCTCATTTGCAATAATTGACTTTTCACAATTATTAAGAAAAAAATGAAATTTTAAAAAAAATATTCATATTGTCCTTCAAAATGAGTGGTTGAAAGAATGAATTATTTTAAAATGAGTAAAAGTAATGGGAACATAAAGTGGTTGAAATAGAGTGATTTGACATAAAGTAAAATATAGAAGGGTAATTTTGATTAACTAGAAAAAGAAACTTTCTATAAAAGGTAATGTTGCAAATGAATGAGATATTCAAAAAATGAAAGTTATGCAAATGGAGCAAGACAGAGGTAGTAATATTTATGTAATATAATACAAATTATAATAGTATACGCAATATATTTTGTACTAATGTATTAATTAATCACTATAATATATGGTATTCATGAAATTAAATACAAACAAAATATTAGTTTTGCATTAAATTAATATATAACATTTAAATTCAATTAATATATATATATATATATATATATATATATATAATGATATTTTTAACAAAAGTAAGATTATAGAATATGATAAAATATTATTATAATTTTGATATGTGTAAATAGTGATATTATAGGATTAAAGATATACTATTTATAATCATCAAATTAAGTATATAAAATAGGTAGAAGTACTGCAATTTAATTTTTTTATTTTTTATCAAAATCATCTAAATATAAAGAATATGATTGAATTTTAAAAAAATTGATGCGAGCACTAAAATGATGATAACTGTGAGTGCGACGCTGACAATTTAATGGAAAACCAATCAAAAAGTTGTGTAATATAATCCGCGTTTTGCTTGGACTTGATACTTTTGATTTTAAG
Organism: Centella asiatica; assembly: GCA_014636745.2. NCBI lineage: Eukaryota > Viridiplantae > Streptophyta > Magnoliopsida > Apiales > Apiaceae > Centella > Centella asiatica. Next base: position 10,704,105 of record CM025780.1, on the reverse strand, counting down.
AAGTAATTTGTTATTACTTTGAATCAAAAATTACAAATATATTAAAAAGTTATAAAAGTCAAACAAGATTAGCTTTGAAATACAAATACATCCCGAATATTAGTGTACAACTGATGGTGGAAAAAGTGACAACGACACTTCGGAAATTTTCTATTATTTTCGTGTTTAAAATTAAAATATACCCCATCTGTTGGAAAAAAAGTACTGATTTGCTCCACAAAAAAGTTATTCTTGTATAATTCTTTTTATTATAATATTATTTTCTAAAATTAGTCACTAAAATCTTCGTATCTTTTATTATGAACGAAAGAACTTACTGGTTGAATAAATAATTCACCATCAAACATTTAGTAATAATGTTGGTCAAAAACAAAAAAGTCACGTCCTAGAACGAAGAGAGTACTTCTAAACTTCAAACGAGAAAAGAAAAAATATATTTTTACTTTTTACAACAAATAGAGTAATAGAGTTATTCAATAAAGAAAAAATTAATTATTTAGTCCTTAAATTTATTTCAGTTTATTATTTAGTTCTTTAACTATTTTTTGTTCACATGTATGCATCAAACTAATTTGCTTAATATTTTTTAGGACTTTTTCGACTTTGATCAATTATATTTTATGTATTTGTTAACTATTTTTTGGTATGTAATTTTATTTAAAAACATTTGCCATGTAGATATTCATGCGTCATAATTGCTCATTAAAATCTATCATATAGAGTTACACGTAGTAACAACTCCAAAATAAAATATTTACGACGCTCTCATATGCAGATTCATGAGTAATCATGGTACGCAATGATAAATACATTTAATCAAAATTAAACATTAGAAAATAATTAACAATCAAGTAAGATATAATGGATTAAAGTTTATAAATTGTTTAAAAGTATTAAAAAAATTAGTTTAATGACTAAGTATTAAAAAAAATAGTTAAAGGATTGAATAATAATTCAAAATTAGTTTAAGGATTAAATAATTAATTTTCTCTTTAATAAATTATAAAATATAAAAAGAATCAAGTCTGGTATGGAGACAAACCTCGGGCAAGGCTTTGGTATAGCTGGCCATCTTTAGTGAGAGCCATCATCACTTGAGGAATCCCAAGAGGAAGTTTATCACCTCTGTCCGTCTGCCAAAAATGGAGCACTTTACCATATGTCTTCGCTACCATCTCGAGCTCTTGGCGTTGAATAGCACCTGGAATTAATATGTCTTGAGATCAGTGGCGTTAGTATATAATTAGAATACAAAATTCGGCACACCGCTGCTTCTCAAAATTTTTGTACATGTTGAGAGAACTTGCAATTGGAAAAAACTAAAGAAACATGATAAACTTATCAAAAGATGCAGTGAAGGTGACGATAATTTGAATAAGAATTGCTCTCTTATTAATTTGGGAAGATTTTCACTTGAAATGGAAGATGTAGGGATGAATTAAGTGAAGAGATTTTTGTCCCACATTAAAAATTGGAAGGAATATTGCTCACCTTTTATATGAGAAGGCAAATGAGCTAGTCAAGTTGACTTGTTGCACTATTCTCCATCTATCACGCCCGCGCAGGGGTATATCCATTTCATTCGGGGCGTCAACCGAGAAATGGAAAATGGGGGCGTCAGGGGATCAAGTAAATATCCATTCCATTTGGGGCGTCAGTGTCTGTCGAGAAATGGGGGCTCCATTCCATTCGGGTAAATATCTATTTCGAAATGCCGTCAGGGGCCGAGAAAT
>CM025780.1:10641221-10702362 GCA_014636745.2 Centella asiatica | reverse complement strand
CATTCGGGTAAATATCTATTTCGAAATGCCGTCAGGGGCCGAGAAATGGAAAATATCCATTCCATGCGGGGCATCAGCACATCTGTTGAGAAATGGGGACGTGAGGGGATCGACGATTCCCAAAGACAGAACCAAGACAGAACCATTGAATTGGTCTCGTATCTGAATTTATTTTCCCTGTAACTCAATCCATTTGAGGCGTCAGGGGATCAAGTAAATATGCATTCTAATGCTGAGAAATAAGGGCGTGAGGGGATCGATTCCAAAAGGTAGAACCGGGTAAATATCTATATTCTGAAATGCATTCGGGTAAATATCTATTTCGAAATGCCGTCAGGGGCCGAGAAATGGAAAATATCCATTCCATTCAGGGCATCAGCACGTCTGTCGAGAAATGGGGACGTGAGGGGATCGATTCCAAAAGACAGAACCAAGACAGAACCACTGAATTGGTCTCGTATCTGAATTTATTTTCCCTGTAACTCAATCCATTTGAGGCGTCAGGGGATCAAGTAAATATGCATTATGATGCCGAGAAATAAGGGCGTGAGGGGATCGATTCCAAAAGGTAGAACCACTGAATCGGTCTCGTATATGAATTTATTTTCCCTGTAACTCAACGGTTGTGAACGTAGTCCTGTAACTCAACAGTTGGGAACGTGACCCTGTAACTCGACGGTTGAGAATGTAACTCAACGGTTGGGAACGTAACCCTATAACTCTATGGTTGGAAATGTGGTCCTATAACTCGACGGTTGAGAACGTGACTTTGTATCTCAACGTTTGGGAACCTGGCCTAACGAAATGGTTTTCTCATGCCTATTTATAGGGGCTTATTCCATCAGTTTAAGATATACAAAGTTACCCTTGTTTTAGCCTTACGTCAATCTCTCGTCCCAGAAAGTGTTTATTACAATTTTCTAGTTGTTGTTCGCCAGTAGACAAATTTTGTGTCACGTCCGGTCTCTGTAATCCGTTGTATCTTGAGAAACAGTAATCCGACGATTTTCTGAAACACCTAGTGAGGGGACTAAACAGTTTTAAAGAAAATGTGTTGATACGTAACTCAGATTTTTCCTATTTTATTAAGCTGTTTCGAATACTGATTTTTAACCCAGTTCACCCAACATAAACTTCATAGGCTGAAAATATATTAATTATTGGAGCATAATTAAAAGGGATTTCGTCGCTAAAAGCAAAAAAAAAAAAATAATAATAATAATACATAAGAGCACCTGGAATCCCCGGCATGAAAAGTACACCGCTCTTAACCTCGTACTCATGGGAATGCCACATTCGTTTCTCATCATCCGGCAGAGTTAAGAATAAGTTTTCGGAAATTATGTATTCGACACCAATAAGCCGACTGTCGGCATTCGGACTGTCATAGATGAGACACTGCCTCATTTCCTCGTTCTGATGTGCGCAGAAGTGGTGGGCCTCAACTTGTCGTGTCATGTCATGCCCATAGAAATGAAAACTGTAGGCAAAGCAAATCTAGCAAATTAACTCGTTAACACATAATATAATATATTAAAAAAGCAAACCATAAGTGCTAGTTTTTAACCAAAAGAATATTTGGTTGCAATAAAACTACATGTTCAATTAGTTAATAAGCCGCACAAATTATAAAAGTTAATAGAAGTATATTATTGTTTGATAAAAAAAATTAAATAAATAATTAAAAAAATTTATAAAACGTAATTGCCTATAAACTCACACAATAACTGTCACACCCATCAACGGTCCGCAAATAACCATCAACAACTATAATTAGCAAGGTTATAAACTAAGAGCTCGTAAATAAAAAAAATTGACCAACACTTTTTAATGAATAGAAAACGTTAATTAATTACCATTTTTGCCAAATATCTAATTAATATAAATTAAACATTAGAAACTAAGACTCCGTTTAACACATTATTTTTCGCAAAATATATTTTGGAAAACATTTTTGGTGGTGACGGAAGCAGCGATGGTATGGTGGTGATGGTGACAATGACAATGACAGGATAGTTTGGCAGCGCCAGTAATGTGGTTGCAGTGACGGTGGTAGCCGTGAATATGTCAATGACAACAGTGGGGTAGTGACGAGGTGGCAATGGATGCGGTGGTGGGTTGATAGTGAGAGGGTGGATTAGGATGGTGGTACTTTATGATATTTTTCGCAATTCATTTTACGAGAATACTTAACAATATGTAAGTGAAATATTTATTTAGTATTAGATTTTTCACTATAAAAAACATCTTTTGTTTTCAAATAACACAAAATAATGATCATATTTGTTTCAATTTAAATTTAAAAATTTTAAATTCTCATATTGTAAATTATATCATAAAAATCTCGAATATTTAAAATTTAAACGGAAACAAACGGTATCAATATCCTTGTATCAAACGGAGTCTAAAGTGGGTATTATATTTACGTAACAGAATTAGTAACATTTTCTAAAAGAAGATCGACTTGACATAAAAGAAAGAGAATTAAGGATGAGGTATACATACGCGCAAAGGTGGTGGTGGATTTTGTTGATAGGACGGAAGTCTTGAATGGTGGAAGTGGCGGTCTCAACCATAGCAATACCCGTTTGGGTTGGTTCCTCCGTAACCGCCATGTGTGGTGACGACGAGGACGACATATATCGTCTTTTAATTAATTATCTATTTTCTTCCTCTTCTTTTTTCTAATTTCTGTTTGTTAATTATGTTGCAGACGACTATTGCTTTAATATATAAACAAGAACGCATAGGAGATTAAGTATCATTTATAGTGATTCGCACAATTAATTTTGTCATTTGCGTTGTTGAGAAAGATGAGGGTGCTGTTGAAGATCCAATGCAAGTTACCATGATATTGAACCACGTTATATATGACAATCAATGTACCTGTTGACGCGCCTTTTCTTACGTACTGAACTATTCTTCGATATCCAACTATGCCATTCATTCTTACATTGTGTAATAAAAAGGAATTTTCTAATTTAGCCTTTGTGGACAATTTCACACTCTGTTTCAAACAAATTATATTTTATATTGGTTGTTTAGAATATGAATCCTACAATTTAAATTGCCAATAAAATTTTACATAATAAAGAGTTTGTTTTATTGAAATTTTATTGTATTTTGTAATATTAATCATTAAAATTAATCAAATTTTAATCATAGATTTTACAAAAATAATAAATAATACTTTTAAAATATCAAACTTTTTTTAAAATGGAAGGAATATCGAATTCCTAAGACCCCCTTTGGAAGGAGGAAATTAGAGAGGAAACGGAAACAGAAAATATGAGAGAAACAGAATCCTCCGTTTGGCAACCAAGGAAACGAGCACGGAAAAGAAAAAAAAGGGAAAAGGAAAAGTTCTGTCACATTTTACGCTTAAAATTGAGGAAAACTTGAATCCCCTCAAAACGGTGAGGAAATCAGGTCGATCTCACGCACTCGACAACTCCGTCCTTCTGATCTATTCCTCTCTTCGCCTTCTTCCAATCCAACAACATGAATCATCTAGTTCTGTTGTGATCAGACAATCAGAGGAGTTATGTGGAAAATGTTGTCGTTTCAATTTTAGGTTTAGAATCTGTTTTATCGTCTTTTACGGTGTCGTTTTTAATTTCAGAGGTCAAGTACGTGTCGTGCATGCTCTAATGGTGAGTGCTTTGTGTAGTCTAGATATTGAGGATATTATGTAATTAATGGGATACGAAGGAAATGACTTAAAATTCTCTCTCTCTCTCTCTCTCTAACTCTTCTCACCTCACTCTCTATATTTCTTGGTCACCGTTGTTGCCTTGCAACAGTTTGAATTTCTCTCCCCTTATTCTATAGTTCTTCTGCGGGGTACCATCGGTTTGTGACTGGGGAAAACCCATTCACAACATTTGGTATCAGAGATATCTATCCTTGGTCGTGGATTCAATAATTTCGTCTTAAAATGGTGACTTCGTTTATTATCATGGAGAACTGGACCCGGGAACATTGGGAATTCTCGTTCGTCTCCTATCTTCGTTTCCGTGAGGATGATTGTCAACGCATTGGTAGAAGCCTGAATTCTTCTGAACTACAGACGATTGAGATGGTGTTCGGTGAACGAGTACTGACAAATTCTGCTACCTCAAGCAGATCACGTCAGTTGCAAAATACACCATGGATTGGAAGCAACCAAAGGTTTCACAACCTTAACCTATGCTCGGGCTTCTTTAGTGATAATCTTTATAGCCTAGATACTTAACCTATTTGATATGGGCCAAAAATAATAAGCCTAAATGCAATAAATATAATATAAGTACTAATGAGGCCCGAAAGGCCCACAACAGCTGACGTGTCTACATTCAATGAACCCAAGATAAGGCAGAAATAAAGATAAGGATTGAGATCCCTTTGAAAACAGAATCTCGATAGGATTTGAAAAGACAATTCTGATAGGATTTGAAAACCATCCTGATAAGGATTTGGAAGACTATCCATGCAGGACTCTGATAGTTTGGGTGTTTATAAATAGAGGTCAGACAACCACATATAAGGTAACTAATTCTTTCCATACAGCTTTTGTTTCTTCTCTTGAGCCCTAATAACACACACACCCAAGGGTCTTCCAAAGGGCTGAAGCCCCACCATTCTTGGAAGATTTTCTTTGCAGGTTAGAAAGGAGTTAAATTTGCGGTCAAACTGAATCAACAATTAGGGTGTTTTGTAACCCTAACCCTAGGTACGTAAGTTTGATGTATCAGATTGGCGCCGTCTATGGGAAATCTTACAAAAAGTCATGGTGAACACTCGTGCGATTGCTCGCGAAAGAGAAGGGGGATCCATGCCCGAAAGGCAATTGGGTATGCCTTCCCTCCCAGAACAAGATGTACAACAGAATGAAAGGAGAGCGAGGATCAACTCCCAGCCGGCCCGTGAAGAGGTCGGCCGCCAGGGAAGACCAATAAGAAGAATGCAGAGTGCGCAGAGGACTCATAGTGGTCCTTATGATGCTGATTCAGAGGCTAAAGATAACGAGTGTAGGAATCCGCGGGATTTACGCAACGTTCTGGTACGGAGAAGGTCAGCTACTCGAGACCCCACTCCTCAGGAAAATCTGAGGGGCCGGCTATCAAGAGAAGAAGCCCGCAGGAACCAGCCACCCCCGCAGGGTTATGAGGATCTCCGGGCAAGTCTTGTACAACTGCAAAACAGACTGGAGGAGTTTGAAAGGTGGCATGGAAGGGAACTTTCGATAAATTCCCGACCTCAACAACCTCATGAAGCCGAGGAATTCATAGAGAGAGAAGTGCAGCGTAGGCTAGAGCAAAGGCTAGCCAGCCAAGGATATCGTGAGCCTACGATAGTCCCCGAAGTTCGTGTGTTGGCTCAACCTACTGCCACATCTACGGCAGTCTACAGGACAGTTGCCCCACCTTTTATTCAAGCCATCATGGACGAACCGCTCCCGGACAATTTTAAGATGTCCGTTGTAGAAAAATATGACGGCATGGGTGATCTCACTAGTCATGTACAACAGTTTGAGGCAATGCTCTTACTCCTGAACCCATCGGATGCCATCAAGTGTAAGGCCTTTCCCTAAACCTTAAAGGGACCAGCTCAAGAGTGGTATAGGCAACTTCCCTCGGCATCAATTGGGTCTTTTGCACAAATTGCCCAATTATTTGTCAACCAATTTATAGGGGAAAAGATGCAGGGAAAGAGCTCGGCCTCTCTAATGAACGTACGACTGAGAGAGGGCGAAAGCCTTAGGGAATACGTGTCTCGATTCACTAAGGAAGCCTTGAAGGTCCCAAGTCTGGATCAGTCAGTTGCTATTGTGGCACTGACAAATGGGACGACCAACGAGCACTTAAAGATGAGTCTAGCCAAGAAACCTCCAACATCAATGAACGAGTTGCAAGGCCGAGCTGGGAAATATATGGTCGTAGAGGAGTCCCTTGGCAGAGAAGTTGGAAAGAAGGATGATAAAAAGCGAGGAATTGAGGAGGTAAAATCTCAGATTCAACAAAAAAAACTAAAGGGAAAACTTCTTTCCCAAAAAAAATCATAAGCCAAAAGTTCAATGAATACACCACATTAACCCAGCCAAGAAGCCAAATATTGATGGAGATTGCCTCAGAGCCGTATGTTCGATGGCCGAAGCCGTTAAGGACTGATCCATCAAAAAGAGACTCTTCTCAATATTGTCAATTTCATAAAGATCATGGTCATGACACCAATGACTGCAAGCAGCTAAAAGATGAGATAGAATTTCTCATAAGAAGGGGGCAATTGACTCGATATGTACAAAGATAACACCCTGAACCTCGAAGAGAGAGAGAAAGAAAAAGGCGAGAAAGCCCAGAAAAATAAGTAAGTTATCGGGGTATTTTCTAGCGACGTGTTCGCCAATTTGGCCCGTTAACTCTCAAGTTAGCGAGGTATTTCTTAGCGACGCAATCACCAAATTGGCCCGTCAACTTCTGAAAGTTGACGGGGTGTTTCGTAGCGACATAATCGCCAAATTGACCCGTTAACTTTTGAAAGTTGACGGGGTGTTTCCTAGCGACGCAATCGCCAAATGTGACCCGTTAACTTTTGAAGTTGACGGGTATTTTTTAGCGACGTAATTGCCAAATTGGCCCGTCAACTTCTTAAAGTTGACAGGGTGTTTAGGAGTGACGCAATCGCCAAATTGGCCCGTCAACTTCTTAAAGTTGACGGGGTGTTTTGTAGCTACGTATTCGTCAATTTGGCCCGTTAACTTTAAAAATTGACGGGATAAATTTTAGCAGGGTCTAAGTTGTTTTGGCCCGTCAACTTTGGTGGTACCCCAAAGTTGAAGGGGAAAGGCACTCCCCGTTAAAAAAAAAAAAATTATTTAATTTTTGGTTTCAATAAATAATAACCAAAAATTAGAGGGCAAGTGATATGGGCCAAAAATAATAAGCCTAAATGCAATAAATATAATATAAGTACTAATGAGGCCCGAAAGGCCCACAACAGCTGATGTGTCTACATTCAATGAACCCAAGGTAGGGCAGAAATAAAGAGAATGATTGAGATCCCTATGAAAACAGAATCCCTATAAGATTTGAAAAGACAATCCTGATAGGATTTGGAAACCATCCTATAAGGACTTGGAAGACTAATCCATGCAGGACTCTGATAGTTTGGGTGTTTATAAATAGAGGCCAGACAACCACATATGAGGTAACTAATTCTTTCCATACAGCTTTTTCTTCTTCTTTTGAGCCCTTACTAACACACACACCTGAGGGTCTTCCAAAAGGCTGAAGCCCCACCATTCTTGGAAGATTTTCTTTGCAGGTTAGAAAGGCGTTAAATTTGCGGTCAAACTGAATCAACAATTAGGGTGTTTTGTAACCCTAACCCTAATACGTAAATTTGACGTATCACTATTCTTCTTGTATCTCTTCTCATCTGATGTGTTGGGGTAATTAGTTTATTAATGGATTTTAGTTGGTTTATAGTTTTATATTTTAGTAAGAAAGATTGTTGCAACAAAGTTGTCGTGGACACTGGCGAGCATCCAGGGATGCCGAAGATGGCATCAGGGGTGTCGAGAACTAGCGTCAACGGATGTTCACACACGCGTCAGGGGATGATGTCATCGGAAGATAATCAGGAGATGGTGTGACGTCATCATCAGGGGATCGAGTAACCCATTTGTGGATAATTATCCACTGATGACTGTTTAGGCCATCAGGGGATAATTATCCTCCGACAGCCATTTGACCTGTCAGGGATAATTATCCACTGACGACCAATTACCCATTGACGGCTACGGGAAATTTATTTTTATGTATTTTATTATTTTTCTGTGTTTCTTTCATATTTATTTCCTATTCATAATAGGTTTTTTATCTTTTATTGTTAAATTAGATTTCTTTCCAATGTAATTTTCTTTCCAAATAGGATTAGGATTTTTTTCAGCTTATAAATAGCTGCTTATAATATACATTGGAATACAAACTTGATTAATACAATTGTGTGAGTTTTCACTTACAATTATCTTGAGAGTTGGTGGTTAATTCCTTTAAACTTTCACAACTGATTTGTTTTACCTTGCGGGTGATTAATTTCTTTAAGCAAACTAAACAGATCGATCATTTAGTGTTAATTCTCGGTAATTTAATTCTTTACAGAATCTTCCTAAATTTATTTTCCGCAACCTGTGTTTGATCCTCCCAGATCAAATACATCATCATCATCCAGGTGAAAGAAAGGTGGAAGTCAAAATCCTTTTGTAAGTTTATAGTTGTTAGTGTTATCCTAACAATGGTTATTCCTAATTTTGCTTGTTATCAAGGAAGTTCTCTAAAAGTATGAAAAGCTGGAGGACTTTTTACCATCCATTCCGGTGTGGTTGGATTCTGTTCAACGACCCAAGGACTTGGAGCGCATCTTTTGTTGTTTCCACTACTTGAAGTGATTGTTACGACCACGAAGAAACGACAAATCCCAACTACTAATGTATAGGAGCCTGAACTGCTAAGGGTATTCCATCCAATGTAAGCATCTGGATAATCTGGTACAACTGTGGAATAAAAGTTGTGCCTCAACAAGAAACCTCACATCGATTACATGCCATTGATTCTGTCGTATTATACTACCTTGGCAACCTTTCACTTGGGTACGATCTAAAACAATTCTCGATTCTTATACCATACGCATCTACCTCATCTAGAGCAATATTTTGTCCACCTTCTTGAACTAAAGTACATAGGCTGGTTTCAAATCTAATTCCATATCCACCCCACAGATTGACTTATAGTTGATGCTAATAACCAATATTGAGGGAAAGAAGAGTGCAGTCTGCTAAAAGACTAGTTTGCCATTGTCCCGAGCAAGGTACTTTATACCTGAAGTTAGTGTTCCAATGCTTACATACGACTGAGGTTGAGGGTTCAAGTCTCTCCTTCCGCTCTTGGCTTCGTCGTTTAGTGGTAACGAGTTGAGTGCACATTGACAACAAATTTATTGATTGACTTGTGTGAACTAGCCAATCAAGTAAATCAACCGAAGAACGAGACTATAGATAAAGCGCAACCCAACTAAAGGTTTCACCGTCCAGCCTGCGCACCCTAGAAGAAAGGGACAGACCATGTTGATCATGAGACAAAGATCGACTCACCTGTCGATTGAGACAAAGAAACTGTTTCTAGTAGTTTGTTTCAGAGTTGTAGTTAGATGTTCAAGTGCTCGTCCAAGGGAGGAGTTTGCTTTACCCAACTCTGCAGAACCGATATCAGCTCAAACTGTGTGTACTGTCAAATTTTCTGGTGGATACGTTTGTAGGTGGTCTAAAATCAGAGATTAGAGAAGTGGTTGGATGCTCTTCTCCTGATTTTGTTGATTGGGCAATTCTGTTAGCTCCCAGGGAAGGACTTTGGACTTGGAGCAAAGGTGTTTGAGGAAATGCCTCAAAGCAATGTCATGAAAAATTTTGATCTGCAAGTTGATCCTACTGAAGATACTAGAGAAACTATCTTACCACTCACTGACAAAGGGATAAATAACATTACATTAGCCTCATAATACAACGTTGGTGGTCAACTATTTTCCTAAGTAAATGGTGAAAACCAGACAAATATAGAATTAGGTATAGAACTAAGGAAAAACGAGGATTTACCAACTATTGCGCACTTAATTGACCCAGGGGGGCTGAAGCGAGGGCCAGACCTTGACTCTATAGAATCAAACTATGCGAAGGAGGAAGAACAACCCCTTTTTCAATAAATCATGATTCGCCCTCTCTTCATCAGATAATGCATCACCTGACTAGACTGATCATTATCTGACTTCCTTAACAATCAAATTTCATCCCAGCCGGTCAGCCTGGTCATTTGATTCATCATTTGACATACATAGTAACTTGCAGAAAGCATATGGTCTGCAAAACATTTGATTACCGATGTCTTGCCTCGGTCTATCATTTTTTTATCATCATTGGCCAGAATACCAGGCGAAAGCATTCAACAGCCCTTTAACTTTTCCCATATGGAGTATATCTTCTTGAAAACATTTTCTCATTTTAAATTGGCATCCTCCACAATTAAAAACAGCGACTACCAAACACATTGGCGTGCTCAACAATTAAAAGTAGACAGCCGATGATTTTTCTATATACCCACACGGAAGCTGCTCAGGTGTGCATATAAGTTCACGGCTGCAACACCCTTGCCTCATCATCATCATCATCTCTTGGTGTGCTAGCGACTTTAAACAGCTAGCAATCACCCAATAACATATAGCTCAATCATTAACATCTTTTCACGTACATCGGATCAATGATCGTACGTTACTTAATCATAAAAGAGATCATCATCATGCATAAGCTTTAACATCATTCATTTACGTAAATCGAAATAATGATTTTACGTAGTCAGTAAGGAAGAAAATGGAATGAATATATACTTGCCTTGATCCTTAGCTAAAATCACTATACTGGTTGCAAAAAGGTTTCTGTAAAACATCATTGTGGGTATAACATGAGAAATCCATACTTGAAAGATGACTATGCAAAATCAGAGAATGATCATCAGGGCACGAAGTTGCCCGTCAGGGGATATTTGACTCGTCAGGGGATGACTGTCAGGGGATAGTCATCAGGGGATAACATACTCGTCAGGGAATACCTTACCCATTAGGGGATACATCACCCATCAGGGGATGCATGCTATCAGGGGATAATTTATCCATCCGGGAATAATTTACCCTTCAGGGGATACATTTAGTTCATCGCCAAACTCGTCGGGTGACAATTTGTTCAGCACCGAACTTCCCAAGTCACTGCTGAACTTCATCAGTGGATAATTTGTCTAGCACCAAACTTCTCGGTGGATAAAATATTCAGCGCCAAACTCACTTGTTCAGCACTGAACTCGTCGGGGACTAAGAACTTTAGTCATCAGAGACTATCATACTTTGCCCACCAGGGACTAACAACATTTCCTCGTCAGAGACTAACCTTAGTCTATCAGAGACTAACAAATATTTCATCAGAGACTGATGATGTCATCTTAAGCCATTAGAGACTAATTTTCCTCACCAGAGGCTAGCATTAACTTATCAGGGACTGGTGACGTTATCTTAAGTCTATCGAAGACTAAGGATGACATCATCAAGGACTAATTATCTCATCAGGGACTGATGACGTCATCTTAAGCCCATCGAAGACTAAGGGTGACGTCATCATCAGAGACTAATTATTCTCTCATCAGAGATTACGGATGACGTTATCGGGGACTAAACTTTTAGCCTGTCGGAGACTAACATTAGAGCTTATCCCCGTTTCCATGGAAGATCTTACAATATCAAACTCAACCTAGGATGCCTCATGAACATGAATATGCAGAAGAACGCAGCCTTTCTCTTAGGCTTTATCCTTCCTTGAAAATTTAACATGCACGGCTAAAATTTTTGGATGACATGCAAAAAGAAACATTCAGAGGAGAACTAAGGATTCTTACCTCTAGGTTTGACGAAAGAGATCAAAGCCTGATTGAAAGTAATTGTCCAAAAGAATGAATTTGAAATTATGCGGAGATAGTAGATTTAAAGAAGAATTTTGGAAGAGGAATTTTTAGAAAAGAGACTGAAATGTTCCTCCGAATGAGGTATTTATAGTAGGCTAAGATTAAGTTTTAAAATAAAATGATTGGTTAATCTGGACGGTAGAACGGCTACTCATCATGATTCTTAGCAACTAAGCATATGTAATAAGTTTGCTGTCCTTCATGCACATATGCTTAATCTACTGACGACACACAAGCAGCTTACTAACCAAAATAGCATACGTAAGCACTGATGTCATCAAACTTAAGCTCTTGAGTCCTTCAGAGGACTTAACCAACAAACGTAAGCTTCTTCTAAGAACTTACAAACGGTACTGCATACATATAAACATCATTTGCTTCCCCTGGCGGATAAAATATTCAAACAATTATAACCCCTTTAATGGGTCGAAAAATATTTAGACATTAAAAAACATCGTATAATAACTATATACATATTAATAAGAAAATAAAATAAAATAAAATGAATGAATAAATTAGTTATAGATAAACAAATTTTTCGAGTGGTCACATAAATTCCACAACATTGAAGTTGCATTGAGTAAAGTGGATAAGGCGAAAGTGGTGTTAAATGTTATGCCTTCACCGATTGATGAGGATGATGACACTGCTGCTGTATTTCACCATGTGTTTGATGACACATCGGAGCCAGAATTGTCTGAGATAATTAATTCTAACCTAATGGAAAACGTAGAAGGCACTGGTGGAATCAAGTGTAAATATGCGGAGTCTGCTCAGCTTGTCCAAAATGTAGAATACAATGTTGATACTTGGAATTGTGGACTAAAAAGTGACAGTTTAAGTTTTAGGATTGACACTGGTGGGGAGTTAGAGATGAGTAGATTAACTTGCATGAAGTTAAAATCATTTGATTTTACTGAATTGTTCAACTCTTGTACTCCTTTTTACATTTCTCACTTTGGCCTTAGTAGTGTGCTATCTTTTGGATATGAAGTCCTAAAAAGATATATTCAAATTGATCCTTGGGGACAAGGATCATTTGAAGGGAGAGAGAATCTTGACACAAGCAGGAAGCATCTCTATGGATAATCTACTACCAAATTTACATGCTGCAATGTTAAACCCTCTTGAAAGTTATAGGATTTTACCACCCCATTCTACGTCGTGCTTTGTGGGTCAATAGTGCCCAAATACCCATTTTAACGAACCCCTTTACGTTAGGTTCCATTGTTTCTGCTCCGCAACTCCATAAACAAAGTCAGTAATCAAATTACAAAAACAAAAACACAAACACAAAAAACAATTGAATAGAAAACTAGAGAAAGTCCAGATGTTTATAACTGAAATCCAAATTAACGAAAGGTTGTATTATATAAAACCTCTGTAATTTGCAATTAAAATCCAATCTAGTTAGACAGCAGAGAAGATAACAGAGGTTCAGTGAGAAAGCAAATCTCATGATTGTGTTGTTTCTCGATGTTCCATCTGATAATGTAAACTAGTAGTTGATTTGATTCGTATTTCATCTACTTTATTATTCCATCATAACCTAGAAAACATCACAGCATTCACCCCTCCTAGAAAACATCCATGTCCTCATGGATGATAGTTCTTTGCAGCTCTTCACAAGGTTATTGTCTCTGTTCTCCATCTTTCTCCAAGGGATTTATCACCTTGAACATGTTCTACCGGAGGAGACATTTGCCTTTTGGCCACACACAATTCAAGTGAAACTCAAGCCTTACTCCATTTTCCTCTTTAAGCTGTAAACCATGCTAGGAAGCCCTCTTAAGATATTCAGCGAACAAGCTGCTGCATAAGAACAAATATCCGCAAAACTTCTTCCACCAGGATCAAAAGTGAATTTGCAGCCCATGACTGATCCCTTTCTAGTATCCATTTCTTTGCTATGCACAATGCTTGCTTGTAGAGAATTATATTCTTCTTGTCGAAAGAAAACTGCACCACAACTTATGTTGTGCAATTGATTCGTTTATATTATCCTTGAGCAAAACTATCACCACATTAAACTGTATATTCAACAACTCAGTACCAAGGCCAGATTTCGTCTCCATGTTAAAAGCGAATACAAGGCTAGATAATCTGTTACTTGGGTAATCACGCAGAAGAAGCCACCCATGATTTAAGGTACCGAATATGAAACTGATGGTAAGTTGACAAATACCCAACGAGCAAATTGCATCGAAGGTCTCATAATCCAGCCTTGATTCATCTTCTCCCAATTCAAGATCGACTGTATACGTCCCAATTTCAGCCTGAATGATCTAAGAGAATGGTTTTTATTCTTACTATATATTTTCCCATGCCATATACATTACTAATCCATGAAGAATCAACTTGTTTCGATAGTTCAGAGGAGACATTGTTGTGTGTATCAAAGATGAATTGCTTGTAAGAGCAGATTAGCAATAAACTGGACGAGAGTAAAATGGGCTTCCATTGTTGTTGCAGAATTTTAATTATTGCAGATTCACGAGAGTGCTGCAACACAAATAGCATAGTAACTGTGAAACAAGAAAACTTTAGGCCGACACCTTGACTCAATAGATTTTTGGCAGCTTTACTCCTTGGTGCAGTTGATACAATCAAGAGCTGGCAAGTAAAAACACCATTCAGAGGTTCATACTTATGACCAAGGAAATCTTTACGGGCTGGTTGTTGACCACGTAAAATGAATTTTGCAGGTATTCCAAGTGAGCAGATACCATTAAACCCATATTCACCATTTTCAAGAAACTGGTAGCATAGACTCATAATGTTTTCGTATACCACACCCAAGTATTCAAGAAGTGGAACTGCAGTATTATGAAAATCCTTCCTCGCATTTCTTTCATAATTGTCCCAACTAGAAATTTCTGAGAGCAGAATATAATGCAAATAGAGTTCATTCTCAACAATTTTCAATCCTTTATTTTTGTGTGGATTTCCCAATATTTTCTCTCCGTAGACAACTGAGACAATAAAAGGAAGGACGCTTTGATCTTTCATTGAAAACTCCCTGCAGCATAATTGTTGTCAGCATCACCACAGGTCCATACATGTAATCCCCAAACTTCTCCTGTTAAAAGCAACCAAACCATTAAGAGAACTCTGATTTTCCTCGAAAACAACTCTAACCAATTTCCTGATACGGTAGGTTCTAGCAGCGGCGCCAAAAGCAATTACAATGACAACTGCACATAGTTTCCTTATTGACACTATTTGTTTCATAAATGTAGCTGAAAATACTTTCCCTCCTGTGCCAAATAAAACATCAAGAGGTGCAACAATGTAAACAATTAAGCCTAACAGAATAAACATATGTACAGCCACGACAAAAATATCTCCAAGAGAAAATTTCCAAAAACTCTCAACTTATCATCGGTTGCATAAGGAAACACCACCAACGTGCTAGTAAGAATGGCACACAAGGAAACAACACCGTTTTTGTTTCTGTTGCTTTGATCCTCTTACCCTCTTGGTGCTTTTCTTCCTCCCTACCTCTTCTTTCTTCATTCTTCATTCTTTCTTTCTTAATCTTTGTTTTTAGGTTCTCTGCGTTTCTCAGTTTATCTTTTGCTTTTCTTCCTTTTTGCCTTTTAGGTTTTCTTATATGTTTCTTTTTCTTGTCTGTTGGTTTTCCTTTTCGGCCTGTTCCTCTGGTTTTCTGTGTGCTTTGGTCTTTGAACTTTTTTAGTTGGTTTGCTAGAATTGAAGCGTTTTTTCTCGTCTTTCTTTAGAAGTCGTTCGTGCTATTTTTAGCTTTAGATTTGATTCCCCTATTGGCTTTTCCCTCTCTCCTCCTATTTGCCTTTGTTATTACCCAAAAGTCATGCTATGACATTCTTGGTTTTTTAAACTACACATGGTTGTTTGCTTTGTTCCTATTGGTTGCATGTAAGTTCCTTCAGGCACGTGTACATAATCCCTATGAACTCTGTACTTTTTAAAATCCCTCGCTCTGTATTTGTCAACTCACTCTCATGTATGAGTACAATACCCCTTGCTTAAGTATGGATGATGAAACATCCTTAGTTTCTAACCCAAGTATTTTCCATTCTCTCAACCAAGTTCCTTGTAGACAAGGACTGGTTTTCTTTTCGAATATGACTCTGGTTCATAATAAAAGGATGGCATGGGCTTCTTTGTGCACTATAGGCGCTTATTTGTGGAGGCTATCCAAGATGCTATTGACACTCTTGGCATTTAACGCATAGGGTTGTATCTTTTTCTTCAAAGTTCCGGATGAAAGAGATAGACCTGATTTAATCCAAGGTGGACGATGGAATATCTGTAGGGCACTCTTATGCTTAAAGCTTGGTAGCCAAACTTTGATTGTATTAATGCTACGGTTTATCGAGTAGACCTTTGGGTGTAGGTCCATGGCATGTCGATGGAGTATATGGGCCCCACCCTAGCCTTTCAGCTATGCAATGTCATCGAAGACGTACTGGAAATGGATGAAGAACACGGGGTAGAGGATAACTTGGACTTTCTTTGAGTAAAAGTGAGACCGGTAGCCTCGAAGAGCTTATTGGCAGGCATTTTCCTTTGACTTGATAATGGGCAGTATGCATGGGTATGAAAAAAAATTCAAAGTAATGCTACAAATTTGGAAGGATTGAACATATGTGGAGCGATGTCAATATGATGATTTTATTGCACTCCAGCTTCTAAAAGAAAGGATGATGGAAGCTAGAGATAAGTTGATTCAGTTTGCTGATGGAGGACATTAAATTGCCTAAGATTCAAGTGCTGCTTTATATTCTAGGGAGCTTAGAGCTATAAGAAATATCAACTTGACGCAGCCAAATATACGGTTGGATTAAAGTTCCAACACATTTTAAGTAAATTCTGGTACAACAAGAGTAGAAATATCACAACTTTTGGAACAATTCGTATATCAATATTATGAAAGTCCAACTAGTCCAAAATCCTTCACAAAATATGTATTTGTAGTAGGAATAATAAATAAACCAACCCTAGTTAGAAAACATATCAAAAATCATCAAACGAAATAAGTTCAAATCGAAAATATGAAAGAATTTCTAGCACAAAATTGGGGCCGGGTCGCGGGCTGAGATTGGGTTGTAGGCCGTGACCGAAGCATACCTATGATAACCCCAAAATCCCTTACTGGACCAGAGATTCGTCAAAAAAAGAAAAATATAACTTAACATCCATTCATAGCATAAATACTAATAAAAGGAATAGTAAAGAGTTATTACAACTCAAAATATTATATTCTCAGCGGAAGCCATTCTATCTCTATATAATAATACAAAACATCACTCTTCAGAATATTTTCCTTTCTTCCTTTCTTATCGGCACTCAAAGGGTTAGCAAAACTCAGTAGCCGATCATCTTTGCCTTCCCCTTTTCAGAGGGTTCAACCTTTATACCCTGCCCAGCCAGACATTAAAATTCAACAAGAATGAGTGATTTACGCCCAACAAGTATATAGACAATTTTGGGAAGCAAAAACTGGAATGTTATAAGGGATTCAATTCTGTTTAGAGGCTCAGTGGAACAATACTAATACCTCAGAAATCTTTGAATAATCTTTAGGATTACTGATGATAAACAACGTGTAATCCTCTTTGAAGAAAGACAGGTATTCACCTGTGTACAACTTTCTCAAAATATCCATCGGGGGCTAAACCCATTGGATCTGCTAACCATACGGTACACAGCTGGCCTAACTGTGACCGCATGATCCCTCCTTGTGTGAACGTACGTAGTCACTTAAAATTTCCTCTAGGTCAGGTGAAGAACAAATCAACACCTTTCCTTTCCTCTAGCCATCCATGTGGCATAACCCATTTAAAGAACATATCATTCTCATTTGTTGCACAGATGTAATATTGAAAAATAACTGATAAATCAAAGCTACGTTATATCCATGCACTTTCATTCATATCATGATAGCGGAAACTAAAGTATAACATTCTGATTCACAAGGAAATTTAAACATAAAAGTCATAACATTATACGCATGTCGAATTAATTGATCATGCGCTTAACTTAAATAAGCATAAGAGTGAAAATATACTTGCCTCAGTCCCTTGACACACAATCAAATTCAATTTACTCGTGAGTGAAAGATTATGTAAAACATGCATATCATAAGATAAATTTAATACCTTGGTTAAAAATATGGGAGAAAAAATGCATATGTGATGTCCTTAATCTTTTATTGTTTCAAATCTAACAAAAGAACCGTTGAGGTTAAAGGAATAACATCCTCAAATAATTTAAGGAAAATAATGTTTTATAGCTTTTGAAGACAGACTGCGCATCAGGGGATAACTAGACATCAGGGGATGACAAGACATCAGTGGGTAAACTACCCGTCAGGGGATGTCACTCGACCATCAGGGTATCATTCACTCATCAGGGGATAGTCATCTGGGGATGACTTACCCATCAAGGGATAATTTGCTCACTGCCAAACTAGTCAAGTGATAACTTTGATTACCGCCGAACTCTCTTGGCTGTCAGGGGATGATTTGCTCATCGCCAAACTTATTAAGTCATTACTGAACTTCATCAGTGGATAAACTGTTCAGTGCCACACTCCTCAGAGAAAAGTAGTTCAGCGCCAAACTCAGTTGGCTATCGCCAAACTCCTCGGGGACTAATTTAGCCATCAAAGACTACGAATAACGTCATTAATGACTAAACTTATCTTGTCGGAGACCAAGGATGATGTCATTAGAGACTAAGGAAATCCTTCCTCAGAGACTAACATCTATCTTATCAGAGACTAAGGTTATCTTGCTAGAGACTAAGGTTATCTTGCCAGAGACTAAGGTTATCTCGTCAGAGACAACATTAGAACTTGAACGAACTCAAACCTAAGATGCCTCATGAAAATGCAAAATAATATAATCCTTTAAAGTTTTGTTCCTTCTCGAAAACTTAGCATACAAGGTTAATAAATCTTTAATGCTAAGCACGAAAGAAACTGAGTAGAGTACCAGGTTCTTACCTCTTCGTCTTTAAGGGAGAAATTTAAAGCTTGTCTAAGAATAATTTTCCAAAAGAAAGACTTGGAAATTTATGAAGATGGTAAGTTTAGAGAAAAACTTTAGAAAAGAAATTTTTAAAAAAGAGATTAAAATTTTACTTCCAAATGAGATATTTATAGCAGACTAAGATTAAGCCTTGAGATAAGATGATTGGTTAATCTGGATGGTAAAACGACTGTTTTATCATTACTCTTTAACAGCTAACAACGTAATAAGCAGCTGCTGTCACACATGCACATAAGTTTCATCAACTAATGACACACAAGCAACTTATTAACCCAAACATCATACGTACATATGAGATCATTTCCCTTACATAAGTCATTCAAGTTGTTTTGAATGAAACTTGTTAACCTTCACACACATATTCCATAACATCAATCTTTGTTTATGCTTGATTAAATTAATCTCATACAAGATTTTGAGATTACTGTATTCAAATCCCTTTGATGATTTTATAAAGGAAATTGAGGTTATAGAATTTTGGACATCACATGGACATAATAATCAAGCATTTAAAATTCATACCTCATACCTCATAAGAAATCATCTCATAAATATTTTATTTCTATTTATTTAAGAAAATAAAATTTCAGGTCGTCACATTCTACTCCCCTTAAGAGAAGTTTCGTCCTCGAAACTTAGCTACCAAACAAATGAGGGTACTTGTCAATCATAGCGCTTTCAAGCTCCCAAGTAGCTTCGTCTACACTATGATTTCTCCATAACACTTTTATAGAAGGAATCTCTTTATTCCTAAGAATTTTAACCTCTCGATCTAAAACCTAGACAGGGACTTCTTCATATAGAAGTAAGAAAGGAAGAAAAGAATTATAATTCCTCTATCTATAAGATGCTAGCTTATGAGCATTGTGATGACACCAAAATCCCTTACTAGACCAAGGCTTCATCAAAAGAAGGAAAAAATAACAACATATCCATTCATAGTATAAATACTGAAACAAGGAAATAGTAAAGAGTTATTACAACCCAAAATATTACATTCTCAGCAGAAGCTATTCTTATCTCTATATTATAGTACATAACATCACAACTTCAAAACATCCTCCTTCTTTCCTCAATGGCTAACTCAGTAGCCAAACATCTTTTCTTTCCCCTTGTCAGAGAGTTCAACCTTTGGACCATGCCCTGCAAGACATTAAGTTCAACAAGAATGAGCGATTTACGTCCAGCAAGTATATAAACAATCAGAGAAACAAATCTGAAAATGTTTGTGGAAGTTCAATTCTGTTTATGAGGCTCAGTGAAACAATACTAATGCCTCAGAAATCTTTGAAGAGACTTTAGGATCACTGATGACAAACAACCTGTACACAAATTTCTCAAAATATCCATCGGGGGCTAAACTCGTTGGATCTGCTAACCATACGGTATACAGCTGGCCTAACTGTGACCGCATGATCCCTCCTTGTGTGAATGTACATAGTCACTTATAATTCCTCTTGGTCAGGTGAAGAACAAATCAACACCTTTCATTTCCTCTAGCTAACCATGTGGCATAACCCATTTAAGCGACATATCGTTCGCATTTAATAGCATAGATATAAGATTAAAAATAACTGATAAATCAAAGCTCGGTTATATCCATGCACTTTCATTCATATCATGCTAGCGGAAATTAAAACATTGCATTCTGATTCACTAGGAAATTTAAACATATAATCAAAGCCTTGCACGCATATCGAATCAAATGATACTGCGTTAAATTAAAATAAGCATCAGATTGAATGTATATACTTGCCTTGGTCATTTGCACAAAATCAAATTCAATTTACTCGTGAGTGAAAGATTCCGTAAAAATATGCATATCACATGTTAAATTTAATACCTTAATAAGAATTATGAAAGAAAATGCATATGTGATGTCCTTAATCTTTTATTGTTTCAAATCTGACAAAAGAACCGTTGAGGTTAAAGGAATAACATGTTAGAGTGTATGCCCTAGTGGCCAATTATGTAATGATTGTGACACTATATTTATGATATGTTTTTGGTTACATGATAATTTCTTTTATTATGTTTTATTTACTGCGTTATATAAATGTTAACATAATAAATGTCCTTAGAAGAATGATACTAATTATATGGATTCAAGTATGTGACTTGAATATGAGATCATATAAGTATGTAATGTATCATTATTCTTAAATGTCCCTAGTCGAGTATCATTGTCAGCGAGACAACAATAATACATTGAGACTAGTATGTGATTAACTGATGGCCATATCTCATTGGTCATAAATATATACGAGATATATTAAGTTGATACATAGGTACATGTTAGAGAACATGGTACTGGACAGACCCACCATGAGAATTCTACATGGAGCATTATGCTATGTGTCATAAGTAATTCTCATAGTGACAATGATGTAATGGTCCTTCGACTTGAAGTCATGACATTTCTACATAAGAAGTTATGCGTTTTGACATTATCAAAAGTCACCTTTAACCGGGTGGACGATAAAGGTGATTGTTGGATGCATAATGAGTTATGTGAGAAATGGGATTAATGTAGATGGAATTTAACCCTCCTATAAATTATGGGTGATATCTATAGGCCTCTTGATTGAGTGAAACTATGAAATGCATAGCCATGCTCAAATAGAGATTTGTTTCATATAGTTTACTCATTGATCAAGAAACTGAGATTAAATTGTGAAGAGGATGACACATCCATGCCTTGAATTTAATCTTAGATATCATGGTTAAAAGGATTAAGTTACATTGAAACATTGGTCACGAAAGGTAACGTCGAATCTATGACTTTATTATTACTTGGGTAACAGTGATGTATTACTAGATGCCGCGCACTGTTTATAATTTTATAATATGATTTAAAATTATTGCCAATGTAATAATAACCTATAGGGTCACACACAAAGAACATTCATCAAGGAGATATAATTTAAATGTCAATGATTTTAATATATCAATAAGATTGATTTAATTAAATCATGGCATTAAATTATATATACATATATATGCAATCTGTATGAAGTAGAGTCCTTTGGAAGAAAATACGAATATGTATTTATTTGTATATATATATATATATATATATATATATTAATTAAGTAAGACTTGATTAAATATATATCTAATAAATATAAAATTTGGATTTTAAGTCTCCTAATTAGATTAGGTTTTGGAATTACTCTATAAAAGGCTATATATATGATATATCAGCAATTCTCTCTAACTTAGGTTTCACGTATTCTAAGAACCCTAGTTGCTCATAAGAGAGAAACTAGAGTTCAGAGATATAGAGAGAAAAGAGAGATACAGATCGTACAGCTAGTACTGTAACTCTTCTTGTTCGAATCGTGAGACGGTTCATTGGTGTTCGTGTGAATACCGTAGAGACGCTGTCCAGTTCGATTGCATTAAAGATTTGGAGGCGATCAATACCTTCACCAAAGCTTCACATTCGCATAATTAATCGATAAAATCTTTAACTATTTGTATTAAATTGTTTCGCATAGATCCTTAGGTTTGGGTTTCGTTTTGTCTTGTTTTAATTGTATTTTCTCGCTGCGTTTTATCCTACGAAATCCAACATAACATCCTCAAATAATTTAAGGAAAATAATGTTTTATAGCTTTTGAAGACAGGCTGCGCATCAGGGGATAACTAGTCGTCAGGGGATGACTGGACATCAGTGGGTAAACTACCCATCAGGGGATGTCACTCGACCATCAGGGTATCATTCATTCATCAGGGGATAGTCATCTTGGGATGACTTACCCATCAAGGGATAATTTGTTCACTGCCAAACTCGTTGGGTGATAACTTTGACTATCGCCGAACTCTCCTGGCTGTCAGGGGATGATTTGCTCATCGCCAAACTTATTAAGTCATTACTGAATTTCATCAATGGATAAACTGTTCAGCGCCAAACCCCTCAGAGAAAAGTAGTTCAGCGCCAAACTCCTCGGGGACTAATTTAGCCATCAGAGACAAATATATTTTTGCCCATCAGAGACCACAGATAACATCATTAATGACTAAACTTATCCTGTCGGAGACTAAGGATGATGTCATCAGAGACTAAGGAAATCCTTCCTCAAAGAGTAACATCTATCTCATTAGAGACTAAGGTTATCTCATTAGAGACTAACATTAGAACTTGAACGAACTCAAACCTAGGATGCCTCATGAAAATGCAAAAGAATATAATCCTTTAAAGTTTTATTCCTTCTTGAAAACTTAGCATACAAGGTTAATAAATCTTTGATGATAAGCACGAAAGAAACTGAGTAGAGTACCAGGTTCTTACCTCTTCGTCTTTAAGGGAGAAATTTAAAGCTTGTCTGAGAATAATTTTCAGAAAGAAAGACGTGGAAATTTATGAAGATGATAAGTTTAGAGAAAAACTTTAGAAGATAAATTTTTAGAACAAAGATTAAAATTTTACCTTCGAATGACATATTTATAGCAGACTAAGATTAATCCTTGAGATAAGATGATTGGTTAATCTGGACGGTAAAATGACTGTTTTATCATTACTCTTTAACAGCTAACAACGTAATATGCAGCTGTTGTCACACATGCACATAAGTTTCATCAATTAACAAAGGACTGGAAAAAAGAACCGTTGAGGTTAAAGGAATAACATCCTCAAATAATTTGAGGAAAATAATGTTTTATAGCTTTTGAAGAGAGACTGCGAATTAGGGGATAACTAGTCATCAAGGGATGACTGGACATCAGTGGATAATTACCCGTTAGAGGATGTCTCCTCGGTCGTCAGGGGATATTCCTCCACCATCAGGGGATGTCCCTCGACCATCAGGGGATGTCCCTCGACCATCAGGGATGTCCCTCGACCATCAGGGGATGTCCCTCGACCATCAGGGATGTCCCTCGACCATCAGGGGATGTCCCTCGAACATCAGGGGATGTCCCTTGACCATCAGGGGACGTCCCTCGACCCTCAGGGGATAATTTGCTCACCACCAAACTCGTCGGGTGATAAGTTGTTTAGCGCCAACTCATTAAGTCATCACTGAACTCATCAGTGGATGATTTGCTCAGCACCAAACTCAGTTGGCTATCGGCAAACTCTCTCGGCTGTCAGGGGATGATTTTTCATCGCCAAACTTGATAAGTCGTCGCTAAACTCGTCGGGGACTAAGAACTTTAGTCATTAGAGACTAGCATACTTTGCCCACCAGAGACTATGGATGACGTCATCAGGGACTAAACTTAGCCTGTCGGAGACTAAGGCTGAAGTCATCAGAGACTAATTTAAACTTCCTTCATCAGAGACTAATTTAAACTTCCTTCATCAGAGACTAAGGAATTTCCTTCATCGGAGACTAATGGTTTTAGCCTATCAGAGACTAACTATTTTAACATGTCGGAGACTAACTTGGAATCTCCTAAGTGCTGAACTTAGCCTGTCGGAGACTAAGGTTGACGTTATCAGAGACTAATATTATCTTCGTCAGAGATTAACTTTTCCTTATCAGAGACTAATATTAGAGCTTGTCTCTTCTATGATGGAAGATCTTTCGAGAATAATGCCCAGAACATACAAACTCAATCCTAGGATGCATAATCATCCTTTCTACGGTGCATAAGCTTCTTTTCATAAACACAAAACAACATATTCTTAAAAAATTTATTCTTTCCTGAAGACTTATCACATACAGTTAATACTCTCGGATGCTATGCAAAAAGGAAAACAGAGGAAAACATAAGATTCTTACCTCTTGACTTGATGGTAAGGATTAAAGCTTGTCTGAAAGAAATTGTCCGAAAAAGAACTTGAAATTGTATAAAGATGGTAAGTTTAGAGAAGAACTTTAGAAGAGAAATTTTTTTATAAAAGAGATTAAAATTTTACCTCCAACTGAGTTATTTATAGCACACTAAGATTAAGCCATGAGATAAGATGATTGGTTAATCAGAACGGTAAAATGACTGCTCATTATAACTCTTTAACAACTAACAACATAATAAGCAGCTGCTGTCACACATGTACATAAACTTCAACAACTAATGACACATAAGCAGCTTACTAACCAAAACAACATACGCAGTCATCTAAATACAATCTCCTTAAAAACATGAAATCCTCTGATTACCCGCAACAACCTCCTTCTCAAGTAAGCTCAAAAATATCTTTGCTCATTAAAACAATCTCTACTCATTCTTGATTAAATTAATCCCATATAAGTTTTTGAGATTAATATACTTTATATCCCTTTAATGGTTTTTACAAAGGAACTGGAATCATTGAATTTTAGACATCACATTGCCATTGCACTTTCATTATTCGTTCCGAATAAAAGAAATTGAACCTCCATGCATAAAATAAATTACAAAATGAATTAATTGTATAACAAAACTCATTTGAAATTGTAGGTTCTCACATCCTCCCTCCCTTCAAAGAAGTTTCGTCCTTGAAACTTAATTATCAAATAAATAGGGGTATTTGCCCATCATAGCGTTCTCAAGCTCCCAAGTAGCTTCCTCTACACTGTAATTCCTCCATAACACCTTTACGGAAGGAATCTCTTTATTCCTAAGAATTTTAACCTGTCGATCTAAAATCTGAACAGGGACCTCTTCATAATTTAAATCCGGTTGTAGCTCTATCAGTTGATAGTCTATTATCCCTCTGTGGTCGGCCTTATAAGGATGCAATACTGATATGTGAAATACATCATGAATGTGGCCTAAAACTAGTGGTAGTGCCAATTGATAGGCCACTTCAACAATCTTCCTCAATACGTCAAATGGTCCCACGTAGCGGGGACTCAACTTTCTTTTCTTACCAAAACGCATTACGCCCTTCCAGGGTGATACTTTCAGTAAAGCATAACTCCCGATTTCCAAAATTTGATCCTTCCTATGCTGATCAGCATATTGTTTCTGTCGGTTTTGAGCTGCCTTCATTCTCATTCTGATAACCTTGATTGCTTCCTCAGTCCGTTGGATTATCTCTGGTCCAACTAACTTCCTTTCTCCTACTTCATTCCAGTAAAGTGGAGTTCTGCACTTTCGACTATACAATGTTTCGAATGGTGCCATGTCGATGCTGGCATGATAACTATTATTATATGAGAATTCGATTAATGGTAAATGATTGTCCCAATGGCCTTTGAAATCGAGAATGCAAGCTCGTAGCATATCTTCTAGTGTCTAAATCATATGTTCAGATTGACCATCTGTCTGGGGGTGATAGGTTGTGCTCATGTCTAGCCTTGTTCCTAGATATTCTTGGAAGCTTTTCCAAAATCTTGAGGTAAACCTCGAGTCTCGATCAGAGACAATGGAGACTGGCATTCCATGTCAACTCATAATTTCCTTAATATATAACCTTAACATTTGGTTCATCTTGTATGTGTACTTAATGGCCAAAAAGTGTGCCGACTTAGTCAATCTATCGACTATGACCCAAATGGCATTCATCCCTCCAAGTGTCGTTGGTAAACCAACTACAAAGTCCAGTGTGACAAACTCCCACTTCCACTCAGGAACTTCCAATGATTGAAGCAGTCCACTTGGTTTTTGATGTTCTGCTTTAACCTTTTGACACGTTGAGCATCTACTCACCCAATCAGCTATTTCTCTCTTCATGTTGGGCCACCAAAAGCTTTGTTTCAAATCCTAGTACATCTTCAAGCCTCCAGGATGAATAAAAAATTTTGAGTTGTGGGCTTTGTGGAGAAGTTCTTGTCTCAATTCAGCTTTCGCATGAATCCAAATTCGACTGTCATATCATAATAGTCTGTCATTGTGCATGAGACACTTGCCTTTCTATCCCTTAATTAATCTGTCATTTTCCTCACAATGCTCTTCTTGTGCAACTTTAATGAGATCATGCAATTGAGGCTGAGTTTGAATTTCTTGTTCCATATCCATTCTCTAGGCAATGGTAAGGGCATGAAGTTGTAGGCGCTCAAATTCCTTTCGAACATCTTCTTGGATGGTCATCACGTTTAGTCTTTCACGACGACTAAGCGCGTCGGCAACTACATTTACCTTTCCAGGGTGGTAGTT
Source organism: Centella asiatica (assembly GCA_014636745.2). Classification (NCBI taxonomy): domain Eukaryota; kingdom Viridiplantae; phylum Streptophyta; class Magnoliopsida; order Apiales; family Apiaceae; genus Centella; species Centella asiatica. Next base: position 10,675,763 of record CM025780.1, on the reverse strand, counting down.
GATAGCACAGTCATAGTCTGGAATTAACTCTAACCAACGCCTCTGTCGCATGTTGAGTTCTTTTTGCGTAAATATATACTTCAAACATTTGTGGTCAGTATATATCTCGCACTTCTCACCGTACAGGTAGTGCCTCTAAATCTTCAACGTAAAAATGATAGCTGCCAATTCTATGTCATGCGTAGGGTATCGCCTTTCGAAATCTTTTAGCTGTCTTGAGGCATAAGCAATTACCTTGCCATGCTGCATCAAAACTGCTCCAAGTCCTTGTTTTGATGTATCGCTGTAAATAACGAATTCACCTTTGTCATCCGATAGTGTCAGAATAGGGATTGTAGTTAACCTTATCTTCAATTCCTGCAAACTCTTCTCACAGTCATAAGTCCAAACAAATTTTACAGTCTTCCTCGTCAAAGGCACAACTAATTTCGAGAAGTCTTTAACAAACCTCCTGTAGTAGCCTGCCAATCCTAAGAAACTCTTCACTTCTGTTGGGTTTATTGGTCGAGGCCACTTCGTGATTACTTCTATCTTATTGGGGTCCACTACAACCCCAGTTTCGTTGATCACATGACCAAGAAACTTTACTTCTTTCAGCCAAAATTCACATTTGGAAAATTTGACAAATAACTGACCTTTTCTTAGAATTTCCAGTGTTATCCTTAAGTGTTCCTCATGCTCTTTTGTCGTCTTTGAATAGATGAGAATATCATCAATGAAAACAATGATAAACTTGTCCAAAAATGGTTTGAAGACACGATTCATCAAGTCCATGAAAACTGCTGGCGCGATCGTCAAACCAAATGGCATCACTAAGAATTCATAGTGTCCATAACAAGTTCGGAATGTCGTCTTTGGTATGTCTTCCTCCTTGATCTTCAATTGGTGGTACCTGAGCGAAGATCAATCTTCGAGAAATATCTTCCTCCTTTGAGCTAGTTATAAGGTCATCTATCCTCGGCAAGGGGTACCTATTCTTGATTATGACCTTGTTCAATTCTCGATAATCAATGCAGAGTCTCATCGATCCATCTTTATTTCGAACAAAAAGCACTGGTGCACCGCAAGGTGATATGCTTGGTCTAATCAATCCTCGATCTAAGAGTTCTTGTAGCTGCATCATCAGCTCCTTCAGTTTAGAGGGTGCCATGCGGTATGGGGACTTGGAGATTGACGCGATACCAGGAATCAAGTTGATTTCAAAGTCCATTTCTCTGTCCAAGGGTAGTCCAGGCAACTCGTCTGGAAATACATCTGCAAACTCCCTTACCACAGGGACATCCTCGATCTTAATTTCATCCTTGCCAGTATCGTATACATAAGCCAAGAAGGCTTCGTAACCCTTGCGAACCATCTTTTTTGCTTGGATCATGGTCAAGAATGGCGATGATTTCACCATCTTGGAGCTATGGAACCAAACCTTCGCCTTCTGGGGAGATTGTAGGATGACTCGTTTCTTCTTACAATCAATATTGGCCTAGTATGTGAATAACCAGTCCATTCCCAATATTACATCAAATTCTCCCAAAGGAAAAGGAATAAGATCAGCAAGAAACTCATGTTGATCTATCTTCCAAGTATAGTTAGGGTATACATGACTAATGTTTACTATTTGGCGATTGGTAACGACTACCTCTAAGGGCTTGGATAGACGTTTAGGCAGGACTAGCATGCTCCTAGCTAATCGTTCGGATATAAAACTTGGAGTAGCGCCCGAATCAAACAATACATGAGCAGGTATGGAGTTTACTAGTAGTGTACCTGTCACAACATCGTCAAAAGCCACAACATCTTGTACTATCATGTTGTAAGTCCTCACTTATGGTCGCATCGGTATAGGGTTGGTTCCTTTCGTCATTGGTTTGCCACCTTTCTTTTGAGGGAAATTTGGAGAGATGTGCCTTTCCATTCCGCACGTATAAAATATCCTCGTTGTGGCTGGTGGTTTGTTAAACTGATGGGGTTGTGGTGTTCTTCCTTGGGGCAGGGCAGTGGTGGGGTTCAATGTCGGACAATTTAAGGAGAAGTGCCCTGGTTGGCAACACTTGAAGCATACATCCTTCCCTATCAAACATGGAGTTGTGCCATGGTTCTTCCCGCAATTTGCACACACAGTAGCCATCCTTGCAATGCCATCAGATGATTGTTCCTTCCACTTCTTTTTTCCATTATCGATCATACTATTGTTGTTGCTCTCTTCTTCCTTCTTTACACTTACACCACCCAAGTTCTGATGGCTTACTTATTGTTTCCCTTCTTCATGTCTCCCTTTTTGTTTTCTCGATTGAACTCGTATACTATCTTGTTGCTCCATTCTGCGATTCTTGCTTTTTCCACCACTGTGTCAAAGGTTTCCAGTTGGAAAATCGCTACTTACCTCAGAATCCAAGGGTTCAACCCTTGCTCAAATCTTTGAGCCTTCCTCCCTCCATCGCTTACCTGATGAGGAGCATACCTCATTAGCTCATTAAATTTTGCCTCGTATTCGTCCACTGTCATGGACCCTTGTTTCAGATTTAGGAACTTCAGTTCCATTACATTGGAGACACTAAGGGGGTAAAATTTCTCCCTGAATTTTTGGGTGAACTTCTCCCAGGTTATCATAGTATTAGTGTTCCTTGCAGCTTCCCTTTTTATTTGTTCCATCCTCTTGGCACCTGTCCACCAGTGATTTGCTTCCTCTTTCAGCATAAAAGCAGTATACTTAGTCTTATAATCCTCTGGCACATCCACTAAGTCGAAGGCTTTTTTAATCTCTTCCAACCAATATTGTGCCATAGTGGGTCCTCCTTTCCCATCAAAGGTCAGTGGGTTAATGCCAGTGAACTCTTAGATACATGGCCCATGTGCAGTAGGTCTTGGTGGTTGAGGTGGTGGTGGAGCTGGTTGGTTCGCGACAACAGCCTCACGAATGACCTGTAGGAATTGAGCTAGTGGGTTGTCAATTGCATTCCTGGTAGCATTGCTATTGGCAAAGTTATCGTCATTGATAGGGGGTGGTGGTGGAACATGTAGGGAATTGCGGTTTATTCCTTCCACCTCCTCCTAGCTATTGTCCTCTATGACAACTTCGTCAGCATTATCAGCTTGATTTTCTCCATCCAAACGTGCTGAATTTTCAAGCCTTAACATGTCGTCAGGGAGGTTCCTCCTCCTAGGCCTTCCTGGTCTCCTGCCTCCTGCCATCTACATAAAAAGTTCTAAGTCAGTAAATCTGAACTTCTCAATAAACAATGCATATAGCAATGTGTCTATTGTTAGAGTGTATGCCCTAGTGGCCAATTATGTAATGATTGTGACACTATATTTATGTTATGTTTTGGTTAAATGATAATTTCTTTTATTATGTTTTATTTACTGTGTTATATAAATGTTAACATAATAAATGTCCTTAGAAGAATGATACTAATTATATGGATTCAAGTATGTGATTTGAATATGAGATCATATAAGTATGTAATGCATCATTATTCTTAAATGTCTCTAGTTGAGTATCATTGTTAGTGAGACAACAATAATACATTGAGATTAGTATGTGAATTAACTGATGGCCATATCTCATTGGTCATAAATATAATACGAGATATATTAAGTTGATACATAGGTACATGTTAGAGAACATTGTACTAGACAGACTCACCATGAGAATTCTACATGGAGCGTTATGCTATGTGTCATAAGTAATTCTCATAGTGACAATGATGTAATGGTCCTTAGGCCTGAAGTCATGACATTTCTACATAAGGAGTTATGCGTTTTGACATTATCAAAAGTCACTGTTAGTGCAATATAAGCACAAGTGTTTGTAGAAGGGGGGGAATAAATACAAACACCTGAAACTTTTCTCTCTTTAAAACTTATAAGGCTTACTGAAAAACAGTTGTAACAAACAGAAAAACTATATGAAATGAACACGCAGATTCAAGTTAAAATAGTTATATTAAAACTTGAGATTTTTCTGGAAATCTGTATAATCACAAATTTTATTTACAGCTACAAATTTTGTGAATAAAGTTCACAGCTTCCCACACTCACTAGCTTCTAATTTTCTTTGAAATAACTCTCTCAAGATCTATTACAAAGCTTCTCTCTAGTATATGTGTGCTTCAATGCTTGTTTGATCTGTTGGATAGATTCAATTAATCGTTATTTCTGTAATGAGAGCTCCGTTGCTTATATATAAATCAGTATGATGAAATCACGTGCTTGAGACGTGCTTCTCCTCTCAACTTAGCTGCAAGTATGTCACATCGAAACTTTATGTGTCAAACTGTTGCATGCTTTGTTGTTACTTTTCTTCCCCTGATCTGTGTGCATTTAATGCGTGAGAGTTCTCATTGGACCATGAACAAACTTCAAGAAATATCTTTGCAGTTGATATTTCTTGCTTCTGTAACACGTTACGTTGATTTCCGTGTAAGAACTGATGACGGGTGTATGCTGTCACAACGATCCACTGACTGCCAGCCCTGACGGACTTTGATCAGTGCTTCTAGATCCCCTGATGCTTATTGACTGGATCAGGGCTTCAACCTTCACTTGAGTTATACTCAGTGCTTCTTGATCCTAATGGTTATAGCTGACGGCATACACTGATGGCTTCCACTGATGTCATGTTGGTCATTCTCCCTGACGGGTTACCCTGATGGGTTTGCCTGACACTGACATGTCCTGAAGTGTTTCACTGACGGATTGATCTGCCCTCGTCATACCCTGACAGGTTCCCCTTGATGGGTTCCCCCTAATGGGTTTCCCCTGATGGGACTTAATCAACGTAACTTTGATTAGAATTTCTGATGTGCGGAATACTTTGATTGCTTACAAGTAGCATCAGACATTCTTCTTCACTTTGTCAAGTCCTTTGAATGTTCCTGTTTTCTGACTTGTCTTGTGAAGTTATTGACCATCCACTGATAAATAAGTTTATCATCAGTGGATGCAAAACTTGTGCTAATCTTAAGGTTTATAAAATACCTCAAGTATTTACAGTTGCACAATTTATTACATAATCATCATCATCATCATTTATCTCTAACAGTCACCTTTAACCGGGTGGACGATAAAGGTGATTATTGGATGCATAATGAGTTATGTCCGAAATGGGAATGATGTAGATGGAATTTAACCCTCCTATAAATTAGTGGTGATATCTATAGGCCTCTTGATTGAGTGAGACTATGAAATGCATGACCATGCTCAAATAGAGATTTGTTTCATATAGTCTACTCATTGATCAAGAAAACTGAGATTAAATTATGAAGAGTATGACACATCCATGCCTTGAATTTAATCTTAGATATCATGGTTAAAAGGATTAAGTTACATTGAAACATTGGTCACGAAAGGTAACATTGAATCTATGACTTTATTATTGCTTGAGTAACAATGATGTATTACTAGATACCACTCACTGTTTATAATTTTATAATATGATTTAAAATTATTGTCAACGTAATAATAACCTACAGGGTCACACACAAAGAACATTCGTCAAGGAGATATAATTTAAATGTCAATGATTTTAATATATCAATAAGATTGATTTAATTAAATCATGGCTTTAAATTATATATATATGTAATCTGTATGAAGTAGAGTCCTTTGGAAGGAAATACGATTATATATTTATTTGTACATATATATATATATATATATATATATATATATATATATTAATTAAGTGAGACTTGATTAAATATATATCTAATAAATATAAAATTCAGATCTTAATTCTCCTAATTAGATTAGGTTTTGGAATTACTCTATAAAAAGCTATATATATATATATATATGATATATCAGCTATTCTCTCTAACTAACGCTTCACGTATTCTAAGAACCCTAGTCGCTCATAAGAGAGAGACTAGAGTTAAGAGAGATAGAGGAAAAAGAGAGATACAGATCATACAACTACTACTGTAATTATCCTTGTCAAGAGTTACCAACCGATGAGTTTGGCGGTGAGGGAGTTATCCCCTGATGGGAAAGTCATCCCCTGATGGTTGAAGGCTATCCCCTGATGACCGAGAGATATCCCCTGACGGGTGAGACATCCCCTAATGGGTGAGACATCCCTTGATGGGTGAGATATCCCCTGATGACCAGTCATTCCCTAACGGGTAATTAACCCCTAATGAATGATTATTCCCTGACGTAGCAGATTATCCCCTGACGCGCAGTCTGCCTTCAAAACTATAAAACGTTATTTTTCTTAAAATTATTTATGATGTTTAATTATGTATTCACCCTAAACAGTTCTTATAGCCGTTTTGGAAACATTAAAAGTTTAAGGACATCACATTTGCACTTTCTCTCATATTTTAACCTAAGTACTAAATTTATTTTTGGATATGTATATTTTACAGAATCTTTCACTCTCAAGTAAATTGAAATTTGTTTGTGTGCAAGGACTGAGGCAAGTATATTCACAATCTTATGTTTAATTGCAAGTTGATGCAAGTATATACATTCAATCTGATGCTTATTTCAATTTAACGCAGTATCATTTGATTCGATATGCGTGCAACGCTTGATTATATGTTTCAATTGTTTTGATGAATGAGCATGCTATGCTTTAAATTTCGCTAGCATGATATGAATGATAATGCATGGATATAACTGAGCTTTGATTTTTAGCTATTTTTTTCAATCTTATATCTGTTCAAATAAATGAGAATGATATGTCCCTTAAATGGGTTATGCCACATGGTTGGCTAGAGGAAAGGAAAGATGCTGATTTGTTCTTCACCTTACCTAGAGGAATTATAAGTGACTACGTACGTTCACACAAGGAGGGATCATGCGGTCACAGTTAGGCCAGTTGTGTACTGTATGGTTAGCAGATCCAACGGGTTTAGCCTCCAATGGATATTTTGAGAAAGTTGTAAACAGGTGAATACCTGTCTTTCTTCAAGGAAGGATTACACATTGTTTATCATCAGTGATCCTCAATGTTCTTCAAAAGGTTTCCGAGGCATTAGTATTGCTTCACTAAGCCTCACAAACAAAATTGAATCTTCTTCAATATTTCCGTTCTATCTCTCTAAATGGTTTATATACTTACTGGGCGTAAATCGCTCATCCTTGTTGAATTTTAAATGTCTTGTAGGACAAAATGCTAAGGCTGAACCTTCTGATAAGGGAAAAGCAAAGATGATCGGCTACTAAATTATTTACTCTTTTAATAACGCCGAGGAAGGAAGGAAGGAGGATATTAGAAGTTGTAATGATCTTTGATTTGAATTTTTAAAGATGATTTAGCTTCCGCTGTAATTGTATTAATTTTGGGTTGTAATAACTCTTAGTTATTGCCTTTATCCAGTATTTATACTATGAATGGATGTATGGTTATCTTTTCCTTCTTTTGACGAAGCCCTGATTCAGTATGGGATTTTGGGGTTGTCACATCATATGTACATATGAGATCATATCAATACGTAAGCCATTCAAGTTGTTTTGAATGAAACTTGCTAACCTTCACAGTCATATTCCACAACATCAATCTTTGCTCATTCTTGATTAAATTAATCTCATACAAGATTTTGAGATTACTGTATTCAAATCCCTTTGATGATTTTACAAAGGAAATTGAGGTTATAGAACTTTGGACATCACATGGACATAATACTCAAGCATTTAAAATTCATACCTCATAGGAAATCATCTCATAAAAATTTTATTTCTTTTTGTTTAAGAAAATAAAATTTTGGGTCGTCACATTCTACCCCACCTTAAGAGAAGTTTCGTCCTCGAAATGTAGCTACCAAACAAATGAGGGTACTTGTCAATCATAGCGCTTTCAAGCTCCCAAGTAGCTTCGTCTACACTATGATTTCTCCATAACACTTTTACAGAAGGAATCTTTTTATTCCTAAGAATTTTAACCTGTCGATCTAAAACCTGGACAGGGACCTCTCCATATAGAAGTAAGAAAGGAAGAAAAGAGTTATAATTCCTTTATCTATAATATGTTAGATTATGAGCATTGTGATGACCCCAAAATCCCTTACTGGACCAGGGCTTCGTCAAAAGAAGAAAAAGATAACAACACATCCATTCATAGTATAAATACTGATACAAGGAAATAGTAAAGAGTTATTACAACCCAAAATATTACATTCTCAGTGGAACTTCTTCTTATCTCTATATTATAGTACATAACATCACAACTTCAAAACATCCTCCTTCCTTCCTCAGCGGCTAACTCAGTAGCCAAACATCTTTGCTTTCCCCTTGTCAGTAGGTTCAACCTTTGGACCATGCCCTGCAAGACATTAAGTTCAACAAATATGAGAGATTTACACCCAGCAAGTATATAAACAAATCAGAGAAACAAATCTAGAAATGTTGATGGAAGTTCAATTCTATTTATGAGGCTCAGTGAAACAATACTAATGCCTCAGAAATCTTTGAAGAGTCTTTAGAATCACTGATGATAAACAACGTGTAATCCTCCTTGAAGAAAGGCAGATATTCACCTGTACACAAATTTCTCAAAATATCCATCGGGGGCTAAACTCGTTGGATCTGCTAACCATACGGTATACAGCTGGCCTAACTGTGACCGCATGATCCTTCCTTGTATGAACGTACGTAGTCACTTATAATTCCTCTAGGTCAGGTGAAGAACAAATCAGCACCTTTCCTTTGCTCTAGCCAACCATGTGGTATAACCCATTTAAGGGACATATCATTCTCATTTAATAGCACAGATATAAGATTGAAAATAACTGATAAATCAAAGCTCAGTTATATCCATGCAGTTTCATTCATATCATGCTAGCAGAAATTAAAGTATAGCATTCTGATTTACAAGGAAATTTAAACATATAATCAAATCCTTGAACGCATATTGAATCAAATGATACTGCGTTAAATCAAAATAAGCATCAAATTGAATGTATATACTTGTCTCGGTCATTTGCACAAAATTAAATGCAATTTACTCGTGAGTGAAAGATTCTGTAAAATATGCATATAACATGATAAATTTAATACCTTAATAAGAATTATGAAAGGAAATGCATATGTGATGTCCTTAAACTTTTAATGTTTCAAATCTGACAAAAGAACCATTGAGGTTAAAGGAATAACATCGTCAAATAATTTTAGGAAAATAATGTTTTATAGCTTTTGAAGACAGACTGCGAATCAGGGGATAGCTAGTCATCAGGGGATGACTAGACATCAGTGGATAATTACCTATCATGGGATGTCTCTTCGGTCGTCAGGGGAGATCCCTCAACCATCAGGGGATGTCCCTTGACCCTCAGGGGATAATTTGCTCACCGCCAAACTCGTCGGGTGACTACTTGTTCAGCGCTGAACTCACTAAGTCATCGCTGAACTCATCAGTGGATGATTTGCTCATCACCAAACTCAGTTGGCTATCGCCAAACACTCTCGGCTGTCAGGGGATGATTTGTTCATCGCCAAACTTGATAAGTCGTCGCTAAACTCCTCGGGGACTAAGAACTATAGTCATTAGAGACTAGCATATTTTGCCAACGAGAGACTATGGATGATGTCATCAGGGACTAAACTTAGCCTGTTGAAGACTAAGGTTGATGTCATCAGAGACTAAGGAATTTCCTTCATCGGAGACTAATAGTTTTAGCCTATCAGAGACTAACTGTTTTAACCTGTCGGAGACTAACTTAGAATCTCCCAAGGACTAAACTTAGCCTGTCGGAGACTAAGGTTGACGCTATCAGAGTCTAATATTATCTTCGTCAGAGATTAACTTTTCCTTATCAGAGACTAATATTAGAGCTTGTCTCTTCTATGATGGAAGATCTTTTGAGAATAATGCCCAGAATATATAAACTCAATCCTAGGATGCATAATCATCCTTTCTACGGTGCATAAGCTTCTTTTCATAAACACAAAACAACATATTCTTAAAAACTTTATTCTTTCCTGAAGACTTAGCACATACAGCTAATACTCTCGGATGCTATGCAAAAAGGAAACAGAGGAAAACATAAGATTCTTACCTCTTGACTAGACGATAGGGATTAAAGCTTGTCTGAAAGAAATTGTCCGAAAAAGAACTTGAAATTGTATGAAGATGGTAAGTTTAGAGAAAAACTTTAGAAGAGAAATTTTTTTAGAAAAGAGTTTAAAATTTTACCTCCGAATGAGATATTTATAGCACACTAAGATTAAGCTATGAGATAAGATGATTGGTTAATCAGAACGGTAAAATGGCTGCTCATCATAACTCTTTAACAACTAACATAATAAGCAGTTGCTGTCACACATGCACATAAACTTCATCAACTAATGAAACACAAGCAACTTACTAACCAAAACAACATACGTAGTCATCTAAATACAATCTCCTTAAAAACACGAAATCCTCTGATTATCCGCAACAACCTCCTTCTCAAGTAAGCTCGAAAATATCTTTGCTCATTAAAACAATCTCTGCTCATGCTTGATTAAATTAATCCCATATAAGTTTTTGAGATTAACATACTTCATATCCCTTTGATGGTTGTTACAAAGGAACGGGAATCATTGAATTTTGGACATCACATTATCGTTGCACTTTCATTATTAGTTTCGAATAAAAGAAATTGAACCTCCATGCATAAAATAAATTACAAAATGAATTAATTGTATAACAAAACTCATTTAAAATTCTAGGTTCTCACAAGCATAATGAAAGGATGATTTGAAAGTTAACGAGAAATGGCCCATGGAAATTAAAGGACATGATGATACAAAGATCTTGATACAACAACAAAGTTTCGAGGACGAAACTTATTTTAAGGGGGGTAGAAAAAGACCCGGAATTTTTGTTTCTTAAATAAATAGAAATTAAATGTTTATGAGATGATTTCCTATGAGGTATGAATTTTAAATGCTTGAGTATTATGTCCATGTGATGTCCAAAATTCTATAACCTCAATTTCCTTTGTAAAATCATCAAAGGGATTTGAATACAGTAATCTCAAAATCTTGTATAAGATTAATTTAATCAAGCATGAAGAAAGATTGATGTTATGGAATATGAGTGTGAAGGTTAGCAAGTTTCATTCAAAACAACTTGAATGGTTTACGAAAGGGAAGCTACAAGGAACACCAATGCTGTGATAACACTGTGATAACGCTGAAATTATCCATCATTGCCTGCAATTCTGCATCAAGGACTGGAACAAATTTTGATTGCCGTTTTGGTACAGGAACAGGTTTGGAATGACCATTTTCCCCCTTTTTGACATCAGTATCGTTAGGGTGGGAGGAGGTGGCCAAGTGTGGAATTGCCTATAGCAAGAGTTGTTCCATTCAATCTTGTTTTTGAAGGAGGAGTTGGACATTGGATTCAAGGGCTTGAATTTTACTGTCAGTCTTGGACTTGTCTTTGATGATTGTATCAATTGAAGTGATAGTCCGCCTTGGCAAGTGTCCTTCATAGCACCTCCTTATCTTTTTTGTTTGCAACTCTATCCTTTCCTCCATTCTTTTTACTGCACCATTTATTCCAGTAACCAAGAAGTGGTGAAACTTTGTATGTTTCTTATCCACCTTGGTTACTTCTTCTAGTATATCCTTGAGAGAAGGTGCAGCCGTATTTGACCCAATGTTGGTCAGATAGTCCTGCCTAAGTTGGGCAGCTGCATCCTCCAAAGAATTTGTGAAGTTTGCATCAAGCCAAACATCCACATTCTCTTCTTCAATTTCTTCAAGAATAGGTTCATCTGCTAGCCTTGTCTTCAATGCAGAAATATTGTCTTGAGTTTGTTGTAGACCGTATAATATTTCAAAGTCTGCATTGGACATTTCTGATAATACATGTAATGTTGCATCCCCTGTTCCGAAGCTTGTCCCAGCTTCTTCTGTTTGGATTGTAATGGAGGAAGCAGAAGAAACTTGAGCTACTGGTGTGATGGTTTCAACAGATTTTAAAAATGCATCTGCTAAAAATTTCTCTCTGTTATTTTCTTCAAGGATCTCATCCTTGCTCACACCCTCTCCTTTTGCCTGGGGTTGGACACCCAGCTTCTTTATCTCTCCTTTTTCCAAGCTTTCTAAAGCTTGATTCTCGTGTATGTGTATGTCCTCTCCATTTTCCAGGTTAGGAGCCTGACTCTCACTAATTATTCTCACAGCCTCACTCTTGTGGGTGTGTACACTCTGTCCTAAAGAAGTGGGGGTTGGAGAATTGCTTGAGATTGCATGGAGAGTGGGTTCCCTTTGTGTTTCCGGGGCTACGGATCTCTCCATGGAATTAGTTTGAGAGCTTGTCTCGAGTAATGGCTCCTGTTGGGAAAAATTAAGAGGATTTGAATTTGTAGCATCAAAAGAATCAAGAATGGGAGAAAAGGAGAAGAATGTACAGGTTGAAGTGTTGGCTATTCCTCAGAAATTGAAAATTGAGGAACATCAATAGATAACTCTGTGTGTGCACTCCTCGTGTCACTCTTTTCTTGTATTTTCTCTCTCTGTGGTTCCTCTTGTTGGTGAACAAGAGGTTGTGCAGACTCTGTACATATTGTTCCTGGTTGAGAACTTTCTTCAATGTCAACATCCTTTTGGGAGGATATGGACAGTTCACTGTTTTTCCTTATATCCTCCATTGCCTTTTGAGAAACAATGGATTCCTTTTGTCTTAGGGTTAGAACTCTCTTTTTTCTCTGAGGTGCTACCTCAGCTTCTTTATCTCCCTCATCCTCACTTACTCCCTCAATTATTTTTCTTTTTATTGGGAGCTTTGTGATGGCTGTTTGAGTCTTTGCAACCACAGTCTTTTGGGAAACTGTGGAGGGGGCTATAGATTGTTGTTGTGAAGTGGTTGGAGGATTAATATGGTTTTGTTGATCAGTATCCTCAAAATTTGACAAAGAATAAAGGTTAGGAAGCCTATCAATGAGAGTAGATCTCATGACAAGAGGGAAAAATAAAGAAACCTTTACCTTTGCAGATTTGTGCTTCACATCAGTAGAAATTCTTTTACTCTATAAAATAGTTGGTACAACTTGCATTCCAATAATATTAAGGTTAGGTATTAGATAATATGCAATCATCATCAAAAATCTAGCATAATAAATTTTATTTTTATTACCGGATTTAAGTTTTACCAAAAGATTTTGCAGAACTAAAAGCCCAATGTTTAGATGTCTATCATACAACACACTGAAAGCAATTTGTTGTGTGAGTGTAGTGATAGCATCATAGCCACTGCATTTAGAAGTAAAAGCTTTTGTAATAATGTCAAAGAATAGTGACCACTCCTACCGTAGATGGGGTCGTGTGATAGACCCAACAGAAACAATTTCTGAAGAATAATGTAAATTTTTAAACATAGCAAAAATTTCTTCATCAGAGGTAGGAGAGTCAAAGTTTTCATACACAGGTAAATGTAAAGCATTATTAACAACAGTATGATCTATATTATAGACAATATTATCATGCCTGAAACTTACCACATGAGAGTCAGCATCCTCGTCCTGTATGGTTGCAGTGGACCACATAGCCGTGACAACTTCAGCGGCTTGTGTGGGAGCTTCGTATATGGCATAGGAAAGTGTGGAGGTTTGAAGAAAATCCACGAAAGGATGGTACTGTGCTTCAAATTCATGCTTGTTAGCCACCCTGCATGGTTAGTCTTGATGATATCGAAGTCTCCAAACTTAAAGCATACTGTTTGAAAAAGGGTTAAATTTCAAAGTGTTTGTAGAGATCTGTGTGAACTTGTGAAGAAATCTGTGTGAACTTGTAAAGAAATTCTTTGAAAAAGGGTTAAATTTCAGAGTGTTTGTAGAGAGAATAATTTAAAAGCTTGAGAGATTGTGATTGCAAAGGTGTTTGAATTTACTTTTATCAAAGTGTTAGAAACGTTTGCAATTCAAAAGATAGTGAACCGTTTTTGATCGTGGGTATGAGTAACTACCAGATTACCCTCGATCGGAGATTGCCCTAATTTCTTATATGTTCACTCATAAGAGACTAGACCCAATTAGTCTCTGATAGTTCATTTTTGATTGACTCAGAGACTAATCAAAAACACTGTCGGGGACTAAGGTAGTCTCCGATAGTTCATTTTTGATTGAGTCGAGGACTAATCGAAAACACTGTCGGGGACTAAGATAGTCTCCGATAGTTCATTTTTAATTAAGTCGGGGACTAATCAAAAACAATTGTTAGGGACTAAGCTAGTCTTCGATAGTTCATTTTTGACTAAGTCGGGGACTAATCAAAAACAACTATCAGGGACTAAGATAGTCTCTTACTCTTAAGCTTTCAGGGACTAAGAAAATGTAGTCCATGCTACAATTTTGTTTTTCAAAACATTTCCAACAATCAAGTTAATGATTATTAGCTTCAAAAATTCTGTTTAATTAAAACAGCTTCAACCAGAAATTAAATTCTAGCTACTAAAAATTTATGTTCACAAGAACAACTGCAATCTAGAAATTGAATTCTAGTTTCTAAAATTATGTCCATTAAGAACAGCTTCAACCTAGAAATTAAATTCTAGCTTCTCATAACTAAAAAACTTGTTTTCTCAGATTTTAATCAATTTTTAGAGACATAATTCAACATTCCTAACTCATTGTGAGAACCCAAAAATGTCAATAAATTTCGATATGAGATTTATTTATTTTAGTCTACTTTTACATGAAGGTTTATTTTATTATTGGGTACAAATAACGAAATTATATTTTATGAAAATTATCTGGCAATGTGATGTCCAAAATATTTTAAATGTATTTGTAAGCCCAAGTGTTTGCAAGATTGTTTTGGGGGTGTCACGCGGGAAGACCCTTTTGGGTGTGAACAGGTTTAGCTACAGTACCCGTTTTAAAATCTGACTGCTGAGGGACAATAGCATTTAATGCACATCACCTCCACCATTACGCTAGAGTGGGCTATGAAAAATGACCGATGGACACTAGCAGCCATTGCAACCACTCTCTTTTCTCACCAGTCATTTCTTTTCCTTTCACAGCCATCGGCTGATATCAAATTAATCCAACGGCCTTTGTTGCTCACCAGGTGATATATATATAAATATCACGTTATTATAACCCTAGTTCCACCTTCATAAATTTCTCTATAGTATACCATCAAACCCCAGCATACTCTCAAGACAACTGTCCTTTTTGGAAGAACAACTCGAGCCTTAACTCTTCCTTTACAGCCAAGGAGGTAAGAGCATTTCATTAAAATCCTGCTTTATTTCTTATACTTCTGTTCGGTCTTACGTACCACATTTATTACCTTGTTCATTTATTTCCAAAAGTATGACTCAATGCATATTTTAACGCCGCAGTTAATGACATTTATTTCAAAAGTTGTCTAAGATGGGTGTAATATTGTTGACAACCACCTAGCAAACAAGCTCTTAACTACCAAACATTCTTTTGTCAGTAGTTGCAACCCCATGCTTGAGTTTTCTTTAACCTGAGTTTGAACCCTAAACCGTGTCTAGGATGGCTTGCAGACCATAGGAAATGTTACGTATCACTGAGAGAATAATGAGTTTTGACCTAAGTGTGGTTATGGTTGTGAGCACCACTCATGGTGGTGCGAGGAAGACGACCCTGTATCTGAGACAGGCCTTAACCTAGTCTCCGACGGGTTTGAGTTAGTCTCCGATGACATCAGCTTTAGTCCCCGATAGGCTAAAGTTTAGTCCCTGATGACGTCATTAGTCCCTGACGGGCAAGTATGTTAGTCCCTGACGGGAAAGTATGATAGTCCCTGATGAGTTTTGTGGTTACTAAAACATACCCTGATGGTCGATGGCTATCCCCTGATGGCCGAGAGACATACCCTGATGATCGATGCTCATCCCCTGATGGCCGAGAGATCTTCCCCTGACGGGTAAAAGATACCCTGACGGTCGATAAGTCATCCCCTGATGACTTTTCCCTGACGAGAGAAGGAGACCCTGATGGTGGGGAAACCATCCCCTGACGGGCGAAACCATCCCCTGACGGGCGAAACATCCACTGACGGGCGAAATATCCCCTGACGAGTAGTTTATCCACGGATGGTCAGTCAACCCCCGATGTATGATTATTCCCTGGCGTAGCAGATTTCCCCCTGACGTGCAGTCTGCCCTCAAAACTATAAAACATGATTTTTCTTAAAATTATTTATGATGTTTAATTATGTATTCACCCTAAACAATTTTTATAGCAGTTTTGGAAACCTTAAAAGTTTAAGGACATCACATATGCACTTTCTCTCATATTTTAACCTAAGTACTAAATCTATTTTGGGATATGTATATTTTACAGAATTTTCCCCTCTCAAGTAAATTGAATTTGTTGTGAGCAAAGGACTGAGGCAAGTATATTCACAATCTTATGTTTAATTGCAAGTTGATGCAAACATATATATTCAATCTGATGTTTATTTCAGTTAACGCATTATCATTCGATTCGATATGCGTGCAAGGCTTGAATTATGTTTCAATTGTTTTCTTTTATAAAAGAGCATGCTATGCTTTAAATTCCACTAGCATGATATGAATGATGATGCATGGATATAACTGAGCTTTGATTATCAGCTATTGTTTTTCATTATTATATCCGTGCTAATGAATGAGAATGATATGTCTCTTAAATGGGGCATGAGAATGATGTCCCTTAAATGGGTTATGCCACATGGTTGGCAAGAGAAAAGGAAAGGTGCTGATGTGTTCTTCACCTAACCTAGAGGAAATGATAAGTGACTACATAGTCCACACAAGAGGGATCATGCGGTCCAGTTTGGCCAGCTGTGTACTGTATGGTTAGCAGATCCACAAGTTCAGCCCCCGATGGATATTTTGAGAAAGTTATGCTCAGGTGTATACCTATCTTTCTTCAAGGAGGATCTCATGTTGTGTATCATCAGTGGATCCTCAATGATCTTTGAAGGTTTCCGAGGCCTTGGCATTGTTTCACCAAGCCTCACAAACAGATTTGAATTTCCATCGATGTTCCAGATACAATCTTTTAAATTGTTTATATACTTCTTCAATGTATATATACTTGTTGGGCGTAAATCGCTCACCCATGTTGAATTTTAATGTCTTGCAGGACAGAATGCTAAGGCTGAACCCTCTGATAAGGGGAAAGCAAAGATGAAAAACTACTAAGTTATTTACTCTTTCGATAACACTGAGGAAGGAAGGGAGGAAGATATGAAGGGATGAAGGAAGAGATTAGAAGTAGTGATGATTTTGATTTGTAATTAAAGTTGATGTAATAGCTTCCGCTGTAGTTGTATTACTCTTGGGTTGTAATAACTCTTTAATACTGCCCTTATCCAGTATGTATGCTATGATTGGATGTATGGTTATCTTTTCCTTCTTTTGACGAAGCCCTGATCCATTAAGGGATTTTGGGGTCGTCACACTCATAGACTAATCTAGTAAATGTAGATTCATCTAAAGGTTTTGTAAATATGTCTAGAAGGTTTTTATCAGTTGTAACCCAGTGCAATTCAATATTTCCTTCACTTACATGTTCTCTTATGAAGTGATATCTAATATCTATGTATTTTTTTCTTGAATGCTGCACTGGATTTTCTATTATAGCTTTGGCACTTGTATTATCACAATAGATAGGAATTTTGGATAATGACATACCATAGTCTAGGAGTTGATTCTTGATCCATAGGATTTGTGCACAACAACTCCCAGCTGCAATATATTCAGCTTCTACTGTTGAAGTAGAAACTAAATTTAATTTCTTGCTAAACCAAGAAAAAAGTCTGCCTCCAAGAAGTTGGTAGCTTCCACTTGTGCTTTTCCTATCAAGCTTGCAACTTGCATAGTCAGCATCTGAATAACCAATTAGTTTAAAATCAGATTCTTTGGGATACCATAAACCAAGTGTTAGAGATAAATGATGATGATGATTATGTAATAAATTGTGCAACTGTAAATACTTAAGGTATTTTATAAACCTTAAGATCAGCACAAGTTTTGCACCCACTGATGATACACTTATTCATCAGTGGATGGTTAATAACTTCACAAGACAAGTCAGAAAACAGAAACATTCAAAGGACTTGACAAAGTGAAGAAGAATGTCTGATGCTATTTGTAAACAGTCAAAGTATTCCTCACATCAGAAATTCTAATCAAAGTTACGTTGATTAAGTCCCATCAGGGGGAACCCATCAGGGGAACCCATCAAGGGAACCCATCAGGGGAACCCATCAGGGGAACCCATCAGGGGGAACCCATCAGGGGAACCCATCAGGGGGAACCCATCAGGGGGAACCCATCAGGGGAACGCATCAGGGGAACTCATTAGGGGGAACCCATCAGCGGAACCTATCAGCGGAACCCATCAGGGGGAACTCATCAGGGTATGATAAAGGCAGACCAACCCGTCAGGGAAACACTTCAGGATATGTCATTGTCAGGCAAACCAATCAGGGTAACCCGTCAGGGGAAATGACCAACATGACATCAGTGGAAGCCATCAGTGTATGTCATCAGTTATAACCATCAGGATCAAGAAGCACTGAGTGAAACTCAAGTGAAGGTTGAAGCCCTGATCCAGTCAATAAGCATCAGGGGATCCAGAAGCACTGATCAAAGTCCGTCACGGCTGGCAGTCAGTGGATCATTGTGACAGCATGCACCTGTCATCAGTTCTTACATGGAAATCAACGTAACGTGTTACAGAAGCAAGAAATATCAATTGGAAAGATATTTCTTGAAGTTTGTTTATGGTCCAATGAGAACTCTCATGCATTAAATGCACACAGACAGGGGAAGAAAAGTAGCAACAAAGCATGCAGCAGTCTGGCACATAAAGTGTCGATGTGACATACTTGCGGCTAAGTTAAGAAGAGCAGCACGTCTCAAGCATGTGATTTCATCCTACTGATTTATATATAAGCAACGGAGCTCTCATTACAAAATATACGGAGATTGAATCTATCCAACAGATCAAACAAACACTGAAGCACACAAACACTAGAGAGAAGCTTTGTAATAAATCTTGAGAGAGATATTTCAAAGAAAATTAGAAGCTACTGAGTGTGAGAAGCTATGAACTTTATTCACATAATTTGTAGCTGTAAATCACATTTGTGATTATACAGATTTCCAGAAAAACCTCAAGTTTTAATATAACTATTTTAACTTGTATCTGTGTGTTCATTTCTTATAGTTTTTCTGTTTGTTACAACTATTTTCCAGTAAGCCTTCTAAGTTTAAAAGAACGAAAAGTTTCAGGTGTTTCTATTCACCCCCCCCCCCCCCCCCCCCCTTCTACAAACACTTGTGCGTATATTGAACTAACAATTGGTATCAGAGCCTCTTAGCAGATTTCACTTGCTAAACACGATCATTATCTATGGCCAATAAAGCTGGAAACAGTAAAGTCCCCATGTTGGAAAGGGGCAAATACTTCTTCTAGAGACAAAGAATGATAGTTCATCTTAGAGCTATTGATGATGAATACTTGCAGATTCTAGAAGAAGGACCTCACGTTCCCAAGAAGCTCATTCCAATAGAAGTCGTTAATGGAGTCAGTATTCCTGAAAAGCTTGTCCCAAAGACAACTGATGAAATGACGATAGAGGAAAGAGAAAAGGTGAAAAAGGATATTAAAGTTATTGGTATCCTGTATAATGGTTTAGACGATGATATGCTGAATAGTATCATGAATCTTACCACGTCTAATTCTATATGGGATACCATACAAATCCTTTGTGATGGTACTGAGGAAGTGAGGGAAAATAAACTGTAGCTGTTGACACAACAGTATGAGTGGTTCACAATGAAAAATGGTGAAACACTTACTAAAATGTTTGACAGATTCAACAGGTTAGTAAATGACCTGAGATTATATGGGAAGGCATATGTTAACAAGGATGTGAACAGAAAGTTCATGAGAGCCCTTCCCATATTATGGGATCCTAAGACAACAACCATCAGGGAATTCAAGGACATGAATCTTCTAGACTTGGATAGGCTTTATGGCACCCTAAAGACATAGAAGGGGACAAAGAAGCTGACTTTAAGGAGGAAGAATATACTCCAGAAGAGTTAGAGGAGCTGGATGAAACCATGGCCTTCCTTGCAAAAAGGTTTTCCAAGCTGAAATTCCAAAAGCCTTCGGGATCTAAAAGATTTTCAGCAAGGAAACCTAGTAGCACTAAAAACTTTATTGACAAATCAAGAATAAAGTGCTACAAATGTAATGAGATGGGTCACTTTGCAAATGAGTGTCACAAGGCCACAAAAAATGGTGAATCCAGAGACAAAGAAGCTGTTGTGGATTACAAGAAGAAATACTTTGACCTTCTTAATGCAAACAAGAAGGGAAAAACATATATAGCAGAGGGAAAGGACTGGGCTGACTCTGATGAGGAAGAAAATGAAGAGTATGTCAACCTAGCACTTATGGCCTCATCCACTGACAGTAGCAGCTCACAGGTAAGCCTCGAAATTTCCTCTAACATGTCTAAAACTAATTGTGTTAAAACTGTTAAGGAAATGGCCTGTGAGATAAAGGATCTCTATGACACCTTGAGGAGTGTTGTAGCTGAAACTGAGAGAGTGCAGAAAATAAATGAACAGTTATCTGCTAGGAACACTCTTTTAGAATCAGAAAACTCCAGACTTGAGAGTCTTGAAAAAGAACTCTCAAGGACTAAAAATCTTCTCGACTGTGCTATCAAAAGAGAGGAATGGACCTCAAATCTTCTTAGTCAAGAAAGGGAAGTCATTAAGAGATGGAATGAGTCAAGCGGGAAACTGGAGATCATTTGAAAAGTCAGAAATCTGATCCAAAATCTGGTTTGGGCTATGAAGAGACTCAAATGCAGCAACCTCCCATTGAGGTTGAGATGGCAGCTAGCTTTGGAAAAAGGCCATCTCAAACTATCAAGTTTGTTAAGGCAGCAACAAAGCTAGAATCTGGGAATGTCCTCCCAGTAGATGAAGCTTCCACTAGTGGTGGGAGAGGCAAGAAAATTATTCTTGCCAAAACACTCAACCGTCCAGTTATGAAAGAACAAGACTGTGCATCAGTGGATACACAGTCGTCAGGGGGAAAAAGTGCATCAGGCCGTTGTAGCCCGTCTAGGGAAAAAGGCCTGTCAGGGGAAAGCAAGAAGAATAGAAATGGTAAGCTAGGTGTTAATAAAACTAGTAATTATTCTTCTATCCATGAAGTCCCAAGAAAAGTGTGCTGGAATTGTGGTAACTGTAAACATTTATCTTTTCAATGCAAAGTAAAACCACAAATTTTGACTGGCAAAATTTTATATACTAATGATTTACCAACTGTTAAAGCCTGCTCCTCCAAGAAAAAAGGCAAGATAACTGTTGAGAGATCAAAAGCATATATTGAAGCTCCTAAAAAGGAGAAAGTTTTAAATTTGCCAAAACCAAAAGTCACTGATAAAGAAAAGGTTGTTTTACCTATTACTGTGACTAAACCTAAAGGACCCAAAACACATTGGGTACCAAAAACTATTTAAATGTTTTCTTGTGTGTAGGGAAAGATCAAAAGCAGTCAAATCTGGTTTCTAGATAGTGGCTGCTCAAGGCACATGATAGGAAACAAAGCCCTGCTCACAGAATTCCAAGAAAAAGCTGGTCCAGTAATTTCATTTGGTGATAACAGCAAAGGACTAACTCTTGGTTATGGCAAAGCAGCAAGTGGGAATGTCTCATTTGAAGATGTAGCACTGGTTGATGGGCTTAAGCACAATTTGCTAAGCATAAGTCAACTAAGTGACAAAGGATTCATCACTTCCTTCAAAGAAGATCAGTGCCTAATCTCAAATGAAAGTGATGGGAAGCTGGTTTTGTCAGGGATAAGGAAAGAAGATCTCTATGTTGCTGATTTTAACTCAGTAAGTGGAGAATCATGTTTCTATAGCAAGGCAACTCCTGATGAAAGCAGACTATGGCACAAGAAGCTCTCTCACCTGAACTTTAAGTCAATTAATGATCTAGTGAAGAGAGAGTTGCTAACTGGACTACCCCAAATGGAGTTTATCCAAGAAGGATTATGTTCAGCCTGTCAACAAGGGAAGCAAAGGAAATCATCCTTTGTCAGCAAGGAAGCCACTATGATCAAAGATCCAATTCAATTGTTACATATGGATCTCTTTGGCCCTGTCAACATAATGTCAGTGTCAAAGAAAAGATTTGCAATGGTCATTGTGGATGACTACACCAGATACACTTGGGTAAAGTTTCAGCATGCTAAATCAGAAGTATCTCAACAAATTATTGACCATATCAAGAAGGTGGAAACAGAATCAGGGTCAGTGGTTAGGATGTTGAGAACTGATAATGGAACTGAATTCAATAATGCAGCTGTTGAGGGATTTTGTGCGGAGAAAGGCATAACTCATACATTTTCTGCTCCAAGGACTCCTCAACAGAATGGTGTAGTGGAAAGGAAAAATAGAACCCTGATAGAAGCTGCTTGGTCAATGCTAGCAGAGGCAAAGATTCCCACCTATTTTTGGGCTGAAGCAATTTCCACTGCATGCTTTACTCAGAATAGATCACTAATCAACAAGGCTCACAACAAGACACCATATGAGCTAATGACAGGGAGAAAGCCAAGTATCAAGTTCCTCCATGTTTTTTGATGCAAATGTTTTGTTCTGAGGAATTTTGGTGAGAACTTAGGAAAATTTGATTCAAAAGCTGATGAAGCAATTTTCCTAGGTTATTCTCTGTCATCCAAGGCCTTCAGCGTTTACAACAAAAGACTTCAAGTGGTGATGGAGTCTATAAATATAGCTTTTGATGATCAAGAAATTTCTAGGCTTGAAGACCCTGGTTTTCATGAAGAACTCAGGTTTGAAAAAGAAGATGATATTGATTATCAAGAAAATGAAGCCGATGAGTGCAGACAAATGGAGAATTTATCCATCCCTGATGACAATCCAAACAATTTAGAAGCCCCTTCAGTAGATAGAGTTAATCTCCTGGACAACAGATCAAGGGATACTTCATCAGGGGATCATTCATCAGTACATGCACCATCAGGGGATAACTTGAACCTTGAATTTTCCACTAATTCAGGGGGAGAGTTTTCAGAAGCTGGTAGCACAGGCTTAGGGGGAGGAGATGATAGTCAAGCAAGCTCATCAAGACATATCTGCAATCCCAAATGGGCCAGAAGTCACACAACAGATCTAATTATTGGTGACCCAAGCAAAAGAGTGCAGACCAGGAAAGCAACATCTAATGAATGCCTATATGCTTGTTTTCTTTCTCAAATTGAACCAAAGAAGTTTGAAGAAGCTATTCAAGATGCAGACTGGATCTTGGAAATGCAGGAAGAGCTAAATCAATTTGAAAGGAATCAAGTATGGAATCTTGTACCTAAGCCCAAAGATAGGATCATAATAGGTACTAAGTGGGTATTCAGAAATAAGATGGATGAAGCTGGCATTGTTGTAAGAAACAAAGCAAGACTGGTTGCAAAAGGATATCTTCAAGAAGAAGGGATTGATTTTGATGAAACTTTTGCACCAGTAGCCAGACTTGAGGCTATAAGAATTTTCTTAGCCTATGCAGCACATTCAAATTTTAAAGTATATCAAATGGATGTGAAAAGTGCTTTTCTAAATGGGAAATTGGAACAGGAGGTGTATGTCCCACAACCTCCAGGATTTGAATGCGCAAAATTTCCAAATCATGTCTACAAACTGGAAAAGGCACTTTATGGACTGAAGCAAGCACCTAGAGCTTGGTATGATACACTGTCAAAATTTATGGTGGAAAACAAATTTTCAAGAGGTATCATTGACAAAACCTTGTTCTTCAGACAACACCAAGGTCATCTGATTTTGGTTCAAATCTATGTTGATGATATTATTTTTGGATCCACTGACACAAGACTGTGCGAAAAGTTCTCCAAACTCATGCAAAGCAAATATGAAATGACCTTGATGGGTGAATTATCTTACTTCTTGGGATTACAAGTTAAACAAGACTCTGATGGAAGCTACATTCATCAGACAAAATATGCCAAAGAACTTCTCAAGAAATTTGATATGGAGGACTCAAAAGTAGCAAAGACACCTATGGCCACTGCAACCAAGATTGACCCTGATAAGAATGGAAAGAAAGTTTATTTGAAGACTTACAGGGAAATGATTAGATCATTACTATATCTGACAGCAAGCAGGCCAGACATAATGTTTGCAACATGTCTTTGTGCAAGATATCAAGCTGACCCAAAGGAATCTCATCTCATTACAGTGAAAAGGATCTTGAGATATATCAAGGGCACTACAGAGTTGGGACTTTGGTATCCAAAGGAGTCTGAATTTGAATTGCTAGGATATTCTGATGCTGACTTTGGAGGATGCAGGATTGACAGAAAGAGTACAACGGGAAACTGTCAGTTTCTGGGAGGAAGGCTTGTATCTTGGTTCAGCAAAAAGCAGCATTCTATTTCTACATCTACTGCTGAAGCTGAATACATTGCAGCTGGAAGTTGCTGTGCACAAATTCTATGGATGAAAAATCAGCTAATGGATTATGGTCTAAACTATTCCAAGTTTCCAATAAGGTGTGATAACACTAGTGCCATTGCCATTGCTGAAAATCCAGTACAACATTCCAGAACTAAGCATATAGAAATCAGATATCATTTTATCAGGGAACATGTTATGAATGGGAATATTGAACTACAGTTTGTAACTTCAAATCAACAGCTGGCAGACATATTCACCAAAGCTCTTGATGAAGCCACATTCTCAAATCTTGTTGGAGAGCTGGGAATGGTGAATTATGTGTCAGGGTCAGAGTCAAACTCATAAGATTTGGTATTTCTAACTCATTTCATAAGTTCTTGATGAAATCAATTGATATGTGGTTATATATGTTCAAATTGTAAATATGTATATACTTGTATGTTCTGCATTTTGTTTTGGACTGATGCATCAGGGTCAGGGCTTCCTTAAGGACGCATCAGGGTCAGGGTACCGGGCTCGCTCGTCAGGGTCAGGGTGTCTAGATCGCTCGTCAGGGTCAGGGTGTCCGACTTGCTCAACAGGATCAAGGTATCTGACCTGTGTGTCAGGGTCAGGGTGTCCTTCTTGTGCATCAGGGTCAGGGTGTATACTTCAGTATATTATAAGGGTAAAGTTTTAAATTTTTTTTCTTTCTGCATCGGGATTCTAGCTCAGTTAAGTGATGACAACTCATCATTAAGTTCTTCTCTCACTGATGATGTGTCATCACAGAAACTGAGCTGACTCCCTGATAGTGTATTTTCAGGAGAAGTTTTCAAACGTCTTTAGGCGGGTATTTATACTCTATCTCTCCTACTTTTTGAAACTCCTCAAACATTTAATCTAAACCTGATATTTGCTAGAGTTCTTTTTCTCTCTTCTTTACAGAAACCCTAGAACTTCAAATCTTCAAATCTTCAATGTAAGTGTTCTAACTTTGAGGTAATTACTTCTTTAACGTTAAAAATAGCATACGCAATAATTAAAAATGTAAAAATAAATATAGGAAAAATAATTTTTGATGATCTTGTAAATAAATTAGGTAATGTTAATAATAGGAAATCTGAAATATATTATGCTAGATTTTTGTACATGATTATTAAAGATCAAATTACTAATCTTTCTTTTAAGAATGATATACCTGTATAGACATACAAGCAAACAAAGAAATTGTTTGCAGAAATACTGAAGAAATCATATACAACTGAATCATTTGCTCTCCCAGTGCATATGATACAGGTAGTAAATTATGCACCTTCTATTTCTCAAACTGTACATTCTTCATCTTCATCTACTATGGCAGAGAAATCAACCACCTCTCTGCCTACCCAAGTAGAACAACCAATTTCTTCACAACCACTCTCGACAACCCAACCCATAGTCTCCCAAAAGACTGTTGGGATTAAAAGAAAACCCAGTGAAGTTACCACAACAACTGAGGGGGAGCAAGGAGAGAGAGTGATTGGCTATAGGAGGAGATTGAAGAAGAAGACGGGAGCCATGAGTGTTACCCAACAACCTGACCAGGGCGTATCCTCTCAACAGGATATAGCCTTTGATAAGGAATTAAACATATTTCTAACTAGTTCCTCTCAAAAGGGATTAGTTATTGAAAATAGTCCTCAACCAAGGGCACAATTGAGTGAGGCACATACACTGACCATAGACACTAATGAACCTACCATCAGGGTCTCTGAGAGCCACTTGCAGATATCTGACACAGTGAGTGCACACACCACTCAAGATGTTGTAGCTCAGAAGCTTCTCAATAAGATCAACATGAGTCATAAACATTCTTCTACAGCATCTTTTGATGAATCACCTCCTCGTTCAGTGATTCAGCCAACATTCCCATCTACACCACTTCCTTCTTTCTCTGTTCCTCAAATTTCTTCAGATATAATGACACAAACATTAAGTGCCATACAATCAGATTCTCCACATTCTCAATTCGTGGAGGAGCCAACACTCTCTGACACAGTGTTTGATAGTCACTACTCTCACATGGTTGACTCATTTTTACTTGATACAAACACTAGTGATCAAGCAGGGGACATAAATTCCACTATACATACTACAGCCATAACTCTTTATGTACCCCCAATTGTATATACTTCCTCTATAGAAACCTATACTTCTCCAATTATACATACCCACTTTACTTCTTCTCCTTCTCCTATCACAACTGTTGAACCAGAATCTGTAAATACTTCACTTGAACTGGTCACAGTTGATGATTTCCAAGCCCATAGGAGCCCCTCTAGGACAATTTTGAGTGAGACTGAGAAAATACTTAGTGCAGAGAGGCAAAGTCAAACCATTGAGAGGACTTTGGCAAAAGGAGAGCAAGAGAGTACTGCCTTAGTAGGCAAAGAAAAAGGATTGAATTTGAGTGATGCCTTAGATGGCAAAGAAAAAGGAGAGGATGAGAGAGATAAGGATGAGATCCTTGTAAATAAAGAATAGAGAGAAAACACAGATACTGTAAATATTACTTCTTCCTCTGCAAGTGATGAAGATGATGCTCCACAAGATGCTTTTTCCAAGTTCATCGGAGTTGATTTATACTTTTGACAGAATCAAATGTCTGATATTGTACAGTTATTGAAGCAAGAGTTAGCTAGGACTATTGATCCAGTCTTGATCAAAGTGTTAAAGTCACAGATCATGATTGGTCAGTCAATAGATATAGAAAACCAAAAATTGTATACACATTTTTCCACAAAGTTACAAAATATACAGCAAGTTGTCGACTCTTTGGTCACCAGCCAGACTCTACTCCGGATGAAGAAACAAGTTGACAATGTTGACCACAAGCTTGCTGATCTTTCTACTCAAGTGAACAACATGGAAACTCTACAAATGCAACAACTTCTTCAAGTCACATCCCGACTCTCAACTCCCACTGATGATGCTGTCAAAAAGGGGGAGAATTCAACCAAGCAGTCGTCAGGGAATATTGCTGAGAAAACAAGTCAACCATCAGGGGATGTGACTACTCCTGTCCTGCTCTAAAACCCAAGGACAAAGGCAAAGGCATCCTGATTGAGGAACCCAAGAAGATATCCAACACTCAATCAGGGCCTAAGCTACTTGGAGACGCCATGAAGACAGCCCACTTTCCAACACCTGTTGAAGTTATAATTGACGGGAAAATGGAGCTGGTCTACCCTCAAGATAAAAAGCTAGTAGAAGCTGATGCAATCTTTGCACAACAACTTCAAGAAGAAGAGGAGAGGGAAATGGCAAAGGAACAGGAGGAAGAAATGAAGAAGAAGAAGAATGTCAAGCCTAGGACCTCCAGGAAACCTCAGCCAAGAAGATTACAGAACCCTAAAAGTGCATCAGGGGATAAAAATCAAGAAAAAACTGAAGACCCTGATGCCACTACAAAGAAGTCACATGAAGCCAAGGACAAAGCACCTTCTCCTGTTACCAAAGAATATGGTCCACCCACTCTAGCTGAATTTCTCAGAGAAGAAAGGCGTAAAAACCTGACATTTATGTTCTCAATAAAAAGCATAGATGTCAGGTTCAACAATAGAAGAGATCAGCTAATAACAGTTCAACTGAAGAGTGGGTCAGAATTCAATGTAGCAATGGACTGGTTCAGGGGAATGGATGCTGAGCAATTAGGACTGGTTCTAAACCTGATTCCATGATCCTCACAGGCTAATAAAGACTTAAGGGGGATAATCGACAGGCTGAGGAGAGCCATCAACAATGAAAGGAGCCTGCCCACAGCATTGGAAAGTCCACTAAAATTATTTTATAAATCCACTGATGGGCAGGAGAAAAGTATAAGGATCAAAGAAGTTGATGGCCTAAACCTGGAGGAAGTGATGCATGTTCTGAGTCAAATTGCAAATCATAAGAACGAACATGTCATCAAATTCAGAGTTCTGCTGATTCAAAGAGTACTAAAAGAGATCGAAGAAACCAGAGCTGATGATAGGAACACTGCAGTAAGGGATGTGCCACCAGTAAAGGGATTCAAAGTTTATCCTAAAATGATCACCAGCCCCATGGGAGTTCAATTCAAAAATAAAAAGGGGGAGATCATTACCTTTTACTGGTCACAACTTGCTGCAGCCAACATTCAAGAAATCAAGATAGTCCTTGAAGCTTTGGAAACAAGCAGCAATGTCAACATAGTTAATTTCAGAAAGCTTCTTCAGAAGGAACTAAAGCAGCTGGAGATAGGAGCAGAAGACAACAGACTCAGAATTCCTGATCAAAACCCAGAACAAAGAAGACAAGGCCTTGGAAGTGACTCTCAACCTATTGAATCAAGTCATCCATTGCCCTTTGTCTCAACAAAAAGGAAAAGGGATTCTGATGTCTAAATACAACATTCTTTTTGTAATAGATGTAGGTTATACTTGTACAAAGATTCTTTTGTTAATTTATTCAAAATTCTTTTCTATATTTAGTATTGGTTTTGACATCATCATCAGTGCATCTAAGAATTTATGATTATCAAATTGATAAACATAAATAGGGGAAGATTGTTAGAGATAAATGATGATGATGATTATGTAATAAATTGTGCAACTGTAAATACTTAAGGTATTTTATAAACCTTAAGATCAGCACATGTTTTGCACCCACTGATGATACACTTATTCATCAGTGGATGGTTAATAACTTCACAAGACAAGTCAAAAAATAGAAACATTCAAAGGACTTGACAAAGTGAAGAAGAATGTCTGATGCTATTTGTAAACAGTCAAAGTATTCCGCACATCAGAAATTCTAATCAAAGTTACATTGATTAAGTCCCATCAGGGGGAACCCATCAGGGGGAACCCATCAGGGGAGCCCATCAGGGGAGCCCATCAGGGGAGCCCATCAGGGGAACTCATCAGGGTATGATAAAGGCAGACCAGCCCATCAGGGAAACACTTCAGGATATTTCATTGTCAGGCAAACCAATCAGGGTAACCCATCAGGGGAAATGACCAACATGACATCAGTGGAAGCCATCAGTGTATGTCGTCAATCATAACCATCAGGATCAAGAAGCACTGAGTGAAACTCAAGTGAAGGTTGAAGCCCTGATCCAGTCAGTAAGTATCAGGGGATCCAGAAGCACTGATCAAAGTCCGTCAGGGCTGGCAGTCAGTGGATCGTTGTGACAGCATGCACCTGTTATCAGTTCTTACACAAAAATCAACGTAACGTGTTACAGAAGCAAGAAATATCAACTGGAAAGATATTTCTTGAAGTTTGTTTATGGTCCAATGAGAACTTTCACGCATTAAATGCACACAGATCAGGGGAAGAAAAGTAGCAACAAAGCATGCAGCAGTCTGGCACATAAAGTGTCGATGTGATATACTTACGGCTAAGTTGAGAAGAGCAGCACGTCTCAAGCACGTGATTTCATCGTACTGATTTATATATAAGCAACGGAGCTCTCATTACAAAATATACGGAGATTGAATCTATCCAACATATCAAACAAACACTGAAGCACACAAACACTAGAGAGAAGCTTTGTAATAAATCTTGAGAGAGATATTTCAAATAAAATTAGAAGCTAGTGAGTTTGAGAAGCTGTGAACTTTATTCACAGAATTTGTAGCTGTAAATCACATTTGTGATTATACAGATTTCCAGAAAAACCTCAAGTTTTAATATAACTATTTTAACTTGAATCTGTGTGTTCATTTCTTATAGTTTTTCTGTTTGTTACAACTGTTTTCCAGTAAGCCTTCTAAGTTTAAAAGAGCGAAAAGTTTCAGGTGTTTGTATTCATCCACCCACCCCCCTTCTACAAACACTTGTGTGTATATTGAACTAACACCAAGGTTTGGGGTACCCTTTAGATATCTAAGTATTCTTTTTACGGCAATCAAATGTGACTCTCTACGGTCTGCTTGAAATCTAGCACATAAACATGTAGCAAACATTATATCAGGTCTACTTGCAATTAGATATAAAAGAGATCCTATCATGCCTCTAAAGCTAGTGATATCAACTTTCTTCCCTTTTAAATCTTTATTTAGCTTAGTGGCAGTAGGCATGGGTGTTTTTGTAGATGCACAATCAACCAAATCATATTTTCTCAATAAGACTTTGATATACTTGGACTGACTGATAAAAATTTCATCAGTTGATTGTTTTATTTGCAATCCTAAGGAAAAGGTTAATTCTCCCATCATACTCATTTCATATCTAAATTGCATTAGTTTTGAAAAATTTTCACAAAGTTTTTCATTTGTAGAACCAAATATAATATCATCTACATATATTTGCACAAGTATAATGTCAGAGCCTTGCTTTTTATAAAATAAAGTTTTATCTAGGATACCTTTAACAAATTTATTTTCAAGTAAAAATTGAGATAGAGTATCATACCAGGCTCTTGGTGCTTGTTTTAAGCCATAGAGTGCTTTATCTAACCTGTACACATGATTTGGAAACTTGGAATCTACAAACCCTGGTGGTTGATGAACATAGACTTCCTCTTCCAATTTTCCATTTAGGAAAGCAGTCTTGACATCCATCTGGTACACCTTGAAGTTCTTGTAGGCTGCATATACCATGAAAATTCTAATTGCTTCAAGTCTTGCTACTGGTACAAAAGTTTCATCATAGTCTATTCCTTCTTCTTGAGAATATCCTTTTGCAACCAGTCTTGTTTTATTCCTTGTGATCGTACCAGTTTCATCCAATTTATTTTTGAAGACCCACTTGGCACCAATTATTGATCTATTCCTTGGTTTGGGTACCAGTCTCCAGACTTTGTTTTTTGTGAATTGGTTTAACTCCTCTTGCATGGCTATTATCCAGTCAGGATCTTGAAGTGCTTCCTCAATTTTCTTTGGCTCAATCTTTGAGAGAAAACTGAGATATAAACATTCATTTTGAGTTGCACTTCTAGTCTTGACTCCATCCTCTAGACTTCCAATAATCAAATCTGGTGTGTGGTCTCTCAACCATGGATTGCACGTGGCAGATTTGACCTTGAAGTGGAGGCTTCATTTTCTAGATTGATTTTGTCCAATTTAGCTTCATGATCAGAGACTGCTCCCCCTAAACCATTGACTTCTTCATTATTAGCTCCCCTTGAGCTATTGATCTCAATAGTCCCTGGTGTCAAGATAGTCTCCGATTGTGCATCAGTGACACTAGTCCCTGGTCAACCATTAGTCTCTGATGATACACTAATATCAGAGACTAGAGTATTAGTCCTTGATACTTCATGCACAACTGTTAACTCACCCTCAATTATATAGGGATTATCACTATCTTGGGGTTTTTCAGTAGTCTCTGATGGATATTCCCATGCATCCAATTCATTCTCAAAACTGAGAGGTTCATGTAATCCTTGTCCAATCATTAATGGAATCTTTCTGTCATCAAATACAACTTGAATTGATTCCACAATGACCTTTGTCCTTAGATTATACACTCGGTATTCCTTACTTGACAGAGAATAACCTAAGAAGATTGTTTCATCAGACTTGTTAACAAATTTTCCTCTTGTCTCTGATGAATCTCTCAGTACAAAGCATTTACAACCAAACACATGTAAAAACTTGAGAGTTGGTTTTCTCCCAGTCATCAATTCATAAGGTGTTTTGTTGTATGCTTTGTTTATCAAGGATTTGTTCTGTGTAAAGCAAGCTGTGCTAGTAGCTTCTTCCCAAAAATATGTAGGAAGCTTTGCTTCTTGTAACATAGTCCTTGTTGCTTCAATAAGGGTCCTATTTTTTCTCTCAACAACTCCATTTTGTTGAGGGGTTCTTGGAGTAGAGAATTAGTGAGTTATTCCTTTTTTAGTGCAGAATTCAATAACTTGGGTATTCTTGAATTATGTTCCTTTATCACTCCTTATTACCCTTACTGTTTTTCCTGACTCAGTTTCTATCTTTTTGACATGATCAATTATCAACTGAGCAGTTTCATCTTTTGTATGGAGGTATTTTACCTAAGTATACCTCGTGTGATCATCCACAATAACCAAAGCATATCTATTTCTTAAGATAGACATCACATTCACTTGACCAAATAAATCCATGTGTAGCAACTGTAAAGGGTCAGTGATTGATGTTGCTGGTTTGCTTTTGAATGATACACTTCTTTGTTTCCCTTTCTGGTATGAATCATACAATCCATCTTGTGTAAACTCCAATTGTGGAATGCCAGCTACCAATCCTTTCCTCACTAGCTTGTTGATATTCTTGAAATTCAAGTGGGAAAGCTTCTTGTGCCAAAGCCAACTTTCATCAGTTGAAGCTTTGCTGTAGAGACATGTGATTTGATCAGAGGAAGAGATAAGGTTTGCAACATACAAATTTCCTTTTCTTTTCCCTGTCAACATCACATTATCAGATTCTTTGTCACACACCAAGCATTGATCTTCTTTGAAGGTGACTCACACTCAGTTGACTCACATTGATTCCTTATCACATAGTTGACTCACACTCAGTAAATTGTGCTTTAAGCCCTCAACTAGTGGTACTTCAGTGAAGATGACATCTCCATGTTCAACACTGCCATAACCCTTGGTATGGCCTTTGCTGTCATCTCCAAAAGTGACTTTTGGGCCACTTTTCTCTTCATACTGTTTTAGTAGGGACTTATATCCAGTCATGTGCCTTGAACAGCCACTGTCCAAGTACCATGTTGTGACGACCCCATAATCCCATACCGGACTAGGGCATCATCAAAAGAAGGTAAAGATAACCATTCATCCATTCCCAAATAAATACTGAATAAAAACAGCATTTAAGAGTTATTACAACCCAAGAATTAAGTAATTACAGCGGAAGCTATTACATCATTTCCTAATAACAAAATAAATCTCATCAACTCTTCAAACGTCTTCCTTCTTTCCTTCATTCATTCCTTTCTTTCCTTCATCAGTTCTATCAAAAAGATAAACACTTAGCAGCTTATCATCTTTGCTTTCCCCTTGTCAGAGGGTTCAGCTTTAGCTTTCTGTCCTGCAAATCATTAACATTCAACATGGGTGAGCGTTTTACGCCCAACAAGTATATACACGTAGAGGCAAATATGAATAATTCAACGAATTTCATCTGGAATCAAAGGAGAGAAATTCAAATTCTGTTTGTGAGGCTTGGTGAAGCAATACCAAGTCCTTGGAAACCTTCAAAATCTTTGAGGATTCACTGATGATATACAACTTGTGATCCCCCCCTTGAAGAAAGTCAGGTATACACCTGATCATAACATTCTCAAATATCCAACGGGGGCTACACCCGTGGATCTGCTAACCATACAGTACACAGCTGGCCAGGCTGGACCGCATGATCCCTCTGAGTAACTACGTAGTCAAATAACATTTCTTCTTGGTCAGGTGAAGAACACATCAGCACCTTTCCTTTCCTTTTGCCAACCATGTGGCATAACCCCCATAAGGGGCATCATTCACATTCTCATTGCACAGATATAAGATTGAAAACATAGCTGAAATTCAAAGCTCATTTATATCCATGCATCATCATTCAAATCATGCTAGCAGAATCAAAAGCATAGCATGCTCATGCATCAGAACAATTAAAGTATAAATCTAACCTTCTACGCATATCGGAACAAATGATAATGCGTTAAACTGAAATAAATATGAGATTGTGAATATACTTGCCTCAGTCCTTTGCTTACTACCAAATTTAATTTACTCGCGAGTGGAAAATTCTGTAAGAATATACATATCACAAAAATGAATTTATTATCTGGGTTTAAAATATGAGGGAGAATGCACATGTGATGTCCTTAACTTTTAACGTCTCAATCTGATATAAAACTATTGAGGTTAAGAAATCAATTCAAACATCTTAAAATAATTTAAGAAAATAGCATTTTATAGTTTTTAAAACAAACTGCGCATCAGGGAAGTACTATGCTTTAACTCACTGGAGACTAGTAACCCATCGGGGATTATCAGTCCTTCGGGGATTATTAACCCATCGGGGATTATCAATCCATCGGGGATTAACCCATCGGGGATTATCAACCCATCGGGGATTATACGCATCAGGGATTAATAACTCATCGGGGATTTTACGCATCAGGGATTAATAACTCATCGGGGATTATACGCATCAGGGA
>CM025780.1:10612342-10640401 GCA_014636745.2 Centella asiatica | reverse complement strand
TAAAAAAAAAACGGGTACTGTAGCTACCCGAAGCATTCATGCCAAAATACTCCTTCAAAGGTAGAACAACTTATAAGAAAATAGTTTTCATAAAAAAAATAATAATAATAAGCAAAAATAATTAGATTTCATAACGAAATTTATTTACAAATCCGGGTCTTCACACATGTTTTCTTCTTTTTGCCCTGCACAATAAAGAGTAACTAGTTAGAAATTTTTGGGACCCAGACTTTCTCGGGTCCTTTCTCACTAGTTGTAGACTCAAGACTTGACTTAGATTGAGTTGATTATCTTTTAGCATTTTTGACTTTAATTGGACAATCACTAGTCTTGCTACCTTTTTGTGAGAGACTGTCAAGCTTAGAATTTTCACAATTAATGCAAAGATGATTTAACCTTTTTACAGGTGATTTATCTTTTATTATCTTTGAAGGTGCGGTCTCTATTATAGGAATTTTATTTTTGCTCCTACAGTGAACAGCTATGTAGTTGGGGTTACCACATACATGACATGTCCTTCTAGGAGTATCAGGCAATCTAGCATAATTTGTGTATTTAATAATGCCTATCTTTCCATTCCTATTTTTCCTATTTCTGCTTAACTCCACTGAATTTTCAGCCTTTTTGTCAGGAAGATTTTCCAATTTTTTATTTAATTGTGTCTTTGTCATGAACCCAATATTTAATCTTTTATTTTCACACTTATCAACAACATTCACTGTCTTTTGATCAATCTTTGATTTTGCAGTGATTTGTTGATTTTGAGTGTTAATAAATTTGGGTTCATTGACAGGAGAGACAAAATTAATTCTTTTCAAAATATTTGGCTTACTAGTAGAGGAGTTAGCAACATCAACTAGATCATCTAAATCTGAACTCTTGTCTAGATATTCATCATAACCTAGTCCAGATTTTTGACCTATCGTTTGACATTCTACCAAGTCTGTCAACTTTTTAGAGGAAGTATTCCATTGTTTAATCTTAACTTGAGCATTTTCAAGTTGCTCTACTAAGTAATATTCCCTCTTTTTCAAAGCATCGATCATATGATGAGCTTTGTTTAAGTCAGACTTGATAGTGTCAAATTGCACCAATCTCTCTTCAAGAAATTTGTTTCTTTTCAAGAGAAGGTCACGTGATTCTTTTACATTAGTATGTTCTATAGTTAATGATCTAAAACTAACATGCAAATCAGACATATCTTTTTGTATGCTTTCAATACTAGATGTATCAAGTAAGTTAAGCACATTAAAATTCTAAGTTGCATCACATACCTTTGTAGAATCACTTGACTCATCACTTCGGGCCATCAGGGCAAAGTTGACAACTTCTTCCTCAGAATCACTGTCAATCCAATCTTTACTCTCAGTAATCAAAGCTTTGCTCTTTGATTTAACCTTCTTGTCAACAAAGTCATTCCCCGTTTTCCTTGATTTTTCATCCTTAGATATATCACTAGATCTAGGCTTCCTACACTCATTGGCAAAGTGCCCTAACCCATCACAGTTATAGCATCTTATTTTCTTTAAGTCGAAGGTCACAGTTTGACCTTCATGTTTAGGGTTAGGCTTCCTTGACGATCTCCTTCCTTTTCTACTAGCCCTAAATTTCTTGAACTGTTTCACCATGAATACCATGAATTCCTCCATGTCATCATCAGTGTCCAGTTCATCTTCCTCATCAGTCGAGCTAGCATTGGAAGTTTCATCATCAAGCTTCTCTTGAGACTTGCTTGTCTCAACCATTAACGCAACTCCTTTGTCCTTGCCATGCATGCGTTTTCGTTGCTCTACCTCAAGTTCATAAGTCTTTAAATTTCCGTAGAGTTTGTCTAGTGTGAGTGTGTCCAAGTCATGAGCCTCTCTTATAGCCGTAGTCTTTGGATCCCAACTTGGTGGGAGAGATCTCATGAACTTGGTGTTGACATCCTCATTATCATAGGACTTTCCAAGTATCTTCAAGTCATTGAGCAAAGTATTGAACTTGTCATAAACTAACGTCATTGGTTCACCAGGCTTTGCTTGAAAGAACTCATATTGTTGTGTCAACAATGACCTTTTGTTCTTTCGGACTTGGTCAGTCCCTTCACATAGGACTTTGATGGTGTCCTAGATTTGCTTAGATGTTGTGCAGTTGATAATGCTTGTGAACATATTTTTGTCAATACCATTGTAGAGTATGTTC
This sequence comes from Centella asiatica, assembly GCA_014636745.2. NCBI lineage: Eukaryota > Viridiplantae > Streptophyta > Magnoliopsida > Apiales > Apiaceae > Centella > Centella asiatica. The sequence goes on along the minus strand of CM025780.1, from coordinate 10,638,217 downwards.
ATAACCTTAGCATCCTTTAACACTTGCAACTTGTCTTCGTTTGTATAATCACTTTCAGGAGCAAGTTCAAAGTGTTCGGCCACAACAGATCCTTCAACAGTTTTAGCATGAATAAATTTCCTGTGTAGATACGGACCCTTCTCAATCCTATCAATATAATCTAGATCTGTTGCTCTCAAGTATGTACATCTTTTGCTTCCAAATAGGATATTCTTCTCGTTTCAGAATTGGAATCCTGGTTCCACCATCACGACTTCCTGCATAAGCCATTATGCTAGAGCTGCTCGCTTCATCGTTGGCCATCTCTTGGAACGTGTTAATTGAATAAATTCAATTAAAGGCTCTAATACCAATTGTTTTCCCAGTGAGATAACTGAGAACTTGTAGAAGGGGGGGGGGGGGGGGTTGAATACAAGTTCTTTGAATTCTTTTCGATTACTTGTTCTTCAAGAAATTAATTATTACTTGCGGAAATAAAGAACAAGAACTCAAATCAATTTATAAACAATTGCTTTTATTGATTTAACAACTGAATACAATTTCTAACAATCACAACAATATGATCGTCAGCTTCTTTTCTTTTCTGTATAGTAAAGATACAAAACTATGAAAACCTATACAGCTTTTAAATCCAATTCTGTAAAACTAATTACAGCTTCTAAAATTGAATTACTCAGTTTCCTATTCTAAATCAATAATGATTCAGCTTCCTTATTCGAATCAAACACAATCTTTCCTTTTTGATTAGGAAGAGATTTCTGGCTTGTTTCCTTACCAGCTATGTCTTCAATAATTTCTTGATCTACATGGAAGACATTCCTTATTCAATTCGAACTCTGTATCTCATCAGGAAATAATTCACGAGTAGTCCCTGACAACTTCAGCTTTAGTCTTGATCGTTTACTCTCTGGTCTTTAGTCTCTGATCAGGTTGTGTAGTCTCCGACAGAGTTATTAGTCTCTGATGTTTTTAGGCTTAGTCTCTGATGACGCCAACTTAGTCTCTTATGCTCTAAATTTAGTCTCCGATGACGTCAGCTTAGTCTCTGATGCTCTAAGCTTAGTCTCTGATGACATAAGCATTAGCCTCTGACGCTTTAGACTTAGTCTCTGATGACGTAAGCCTTAGTCTCTGATAGACAAAATCCTTAGTCTCTGACAAGTGTTGCCTTAGTCTCCGATAAGCCTTTTTGTAATCTCCAACGGATCAAATACACACTTTGACTTTGTTGAAGCTTTGATACAACTTTCCAGCAGTTACTTACAAGTAAAAATGAATCTATCTCTTTACAAAGAATGAATAATTACAATCAAAGAGATAACTACTGGCTACAAAACTTCAGTGTTACTATCTAACACTTTCTATACATTTGTATATCTAAGTAATCTAAAGACAATCATCATCAAATGTTATAAAACCTAACAACTTCTTATTACGTTGTTAGCTGTTAAAGAGTAATGATAAAATAGTCATTTTACCGTCCAGATTAACCAATCATCTTATCTCAAGGCTTAATCTTAGTCTGCTATAAATACGTCATTCAGAGGTAAAATTTTAATCTCTTTTTTAAAAATTTCTCTTCTAAAGTTTTTCTCTAAACGTACCATCTTCATAAATTTCCAAGTCTTTCTCTCGGAAAATTATTCTCAGACAAGCTTTAAATTTCTCCCTTAAAGACGAAGAGGTAAGAACTTGGTACTCAGTTTCTTTCGTGCTTAGCATCAAAGATTTATTAACCTTGTATGCTAAGTTTTCAAGAAGGAATAAAACTTTAAAGGATTATATTCTTTTGCATTTTCATGAGGCATCCTAGGTTTGAGTTCGTTCATTCTGGGCATCATTCTTTTTCTTAAAGATCTTCTTTTAATAGCAGAAACAAGTTCTAATGTTAGTCTCTGATGAGATAACCTTAGTCTCTGATGAGATAGATGTTAGTCTTTGAGGAAGGATTTCCTTAGTCTCTGATGACATCATCCTTACTCTTTGACAGGATAAGTTTAGTCCTTGATGACATTATCCGTAGTCTCTGATGGGCAAAAATATGTTAGTCTCCGATGGCTAAATTAGTCCCTAAGGAGTTTGGCAATAGCCAACTGAGTTTGGCGATGAGCAAATCATCCCCTGACAACCAAGAGAGTTCGATGGTAGTTAAAGTTATCACCCGATGAGTTTGGCGGTGAGCAAATTATCCCCTGATGGGTAAGTCATCCGTTGATGATTATCCCCTGATGAGTGAATGATACCCTGATAGTCAAGTGACATCCCCTGACGGGTAGTTTACCCACTAATGTCCAGTCATTCCCTGACGACTAGTTATCCCCTGATGCGTAGTCTGTCTTCAGAAGCTATAAAACATTATTTTCCTTAAATTATTTGAGGATGTTATTCCTTTAACCTCAACGGTTCTTTTGTTAGATTTGAAACAATAAAAGATTAAGGACATCACATATGCATTTTTTCACCCATATTTTTAACGAAGGTATTAAATTTATCTTATGATATGCATGTTTTACAGAATCTTTCACTCACGAGTAAATTGAATTTGATTTTGTGCCAAGGGACCGAGGCAAGTATATTCTCACTCTTATGCTTATTTCAGTTAAGTGCATGATCAATTGATTCGACATGCGTACAAAGTTATGACTTTTATGTTTAAATTTCCTTGTGAATCAGAATGCTATGCTTTAGTTTCCGCTAGCATGATATGAATGAAAGTGCATGGATATAACGGAGCTTTGATTTATCAGTTATGTTTTAATATTATATCTGTGCAACAAATGAGAATGATATGTCCCTTAAATGGGTTATGCCACATGGATGGCTAGAGGAAAGGAAATGTGCTGATTTGTTCTTCACCTGACCTAGAGGAAATTTTAAGTGACTACGTACGTTCACACAAGAAGGGATCATGCGGTCACAGTTAGGCCAGTTGTGTACCATATGGTTAGCAGATCCAAGGGGTTTAGCCCTCGATGGATATTTTGAGAAAGTTGTACACAGGTGAATACCTGCCTTTCTTCAAGGAGGATTACACATTGTTTATCATCAATAATCCTAAAGATTATTTAGAGATTTCTAAGGCATTAGTATTGTTCCACTGAGCCTCTCAATAGAGTTGAATCCCTTGTAACATTCCAGTTTTTGCTTCCTAAAATTGTCTATATACTTGTTGGGCGTAAATCGCTCATTCTTGTTGAATTTTAATGTCTTGCAGGGCAGGGAATAAAGGCTGAACCCTCTGACAAGGGGAAGGCAAAGATGATTGGCTACTGAGTTTGGCTAACCCTTTGAGTGCTGATAAGAAAGGAAGAAAGGAAGATGTTCTGAAGAGTGTTGTTTTGTATTATTATATAGAGATAGAATAACTTCCGCTGAGAATGTAATATTTTGGGTTGTAATAACTCTTTACTAATTCCTTTTATTAGTATTTATGCTATGAATGGATGTGAAGTTATCTACCCTTCTTTTGATGAAGCCCTAGTGTGGCGGCCCCAGAAATCCCCCAAAGACGGGCCTCGAGCACTGTCAGCAATATGGGTGATAGACCCCCAACGTCCCCAGGCTGGAACCCCGGGCTCCGCCAGGAAACACAAAACAACAACTCAAAAGCGACAGATACATCATAGCCAAGCATTTAATAATCATATGAGAATATATTCTCTAATACATTATGTACAAAACTTAGAAGCTTACAACCTCTTACAAAAACCTCAAAGTTTAATAAACAGACTGAAGCGAAAACAAAACTTTAGATGGCTCATCTGGCCTTTCAACCTAAACATTTCTATGACGACCTTCCGTTTCACTTTCCCTCTAAAGGCCAACCATAGGAGAGAAATCAAGAGGCTCTCACTATGCCATTTTCTCTTTTCCTTTATTAGGCGACTCGGCCTTCATGATATAACTTGTAAAACATTTTATAACATTCCACATGAGCATTTACGCTCAACAAGTATATATTCATAAGCAAGAACAGATATTTCAAAAGCTTTAATATTTATTGAGTTGGGCGAAGCAATGCCAACACCTCCTGATAAATCAATAAACATGTATCATTTAGGGTTCCCGAGTGATATCAAAGGTTGACCCTCTTATAATAAATTATGATTCTCCCTATCTTCATCAGATAATGCATCACCTAACCAGACTGATCATTATCTAACTTCCTTTACCAATCAAATTTCATCCCAGCTAGTCAGCCTAGTCGTTTGATTCCATCATTTGACATACGTAGTCATTTGCAGAAACCAATTAATCTACGAGGGTTTGATTACTGATGCCTCGGTCTCTCATTCCCCATCAACATTGGCCAGAATACCAGGCGAAAGCATTCAACAACCCCTTAACTTTCCATATGGATATATCTTCTTGAAAACATTTTCTCATTTTGAATAGCCTTGGCATGCTTAACAATTAAAAGCAGCGACTGCCAACAACATTGGTGTGCTCAACAAATAAAGGCAGTGACAGCCAATAGCGTAACTATATATCCATACAGAAGTTACTTGGGTGTGCATACAAGTTCACGACTTGCAACACCCTTACATCATCTTTATCATCTTTTGGTGTGCTAGGGACTTTAAACAACTAGCAAACACCCAATAACACATAGCTCAATCATCAATATCTTTTCACGTACATCAGATCAATGATCGTATGTTACTTAATCATAAAAAGAGATCATCATCTTGCATAGGCGTTAACATCATTTATTTACTTAAATCGAAATAATAATTCCACGTAATCAGTAAGAAAGAAAGTGGAATGAGTATATACTTGCCTTGGTCTTTAGCTAGACTCAATATATTGGTTGCAATAAGGTTCTGTAAAACATCGTTGTTGGTATAACATGAGAAATCCACATCTTGAAAGATAAATATGGGAGTATGCAAAATAGGGGATGATCATCAGGGACTGAATTAACCATCAGGAGATTAATCATCCATCAGGGAAATAGTCAAACATCAGTGGGTACTTATTCTTCAGAGACTAACAAATATCTCATCAGAGACTGATGATGTCATCTTAACCCATCGGAGACTAAGGATGACATCATCAGAGACTATTTAACCCATAGGAGACTGATGACATCATCTTAATCCATAAGAGACTAATGCTGACGTCATCATCGGAGAATAATTAACCCATAAGAGACTGATGACGTCATCTTAACCCATAAGAGACTAATGTTGACGTTATCATTGGAGACTAATTAACCCATAAGAGACTGATGACGTCATCTTAACCCCATAAGAGACTAATACTGATGTCATCATCGGAGACTAATTAACCCATAAGAGACTGTTCGTAGAACTTGTCTCTGTTATAAAAGAAAATCTTTCAAGAACATGAATGATGCCCAGAAATGAACAAACTCAAAGCTAGGATGCAATAAAATCCTACCTGTTGTGTGTAAACTTCTTTTCATAAACACAAAACAACATACTCTTTTAAAAGCTTTATTCTTTCCTAAAGACTTAGCACACACAACTACTACTCTCGGATGCCATGCAAAAAAGGAAAAATAGAGGAAAACTTAAGATTATTACCTCTTGACTTTTATGGAATAGATTCAAAGCTTGTCTGGAAGAAATCGTCCAAAAGAAAGAACTTGAAATTGTATGAAGATTGTAGGATTAAAGAAGAACTTTAGAAGAGAAATTTTTAGAAAAGAGATTAAAATTTTACCACCAAATGAGGTATTTATAGCAGGCTGAAATTTAGCTTTGAGATAAAATCATTGGTTAATAAAACGGCTACTCATCATGATTCTTAATAGCTGATACATGTAATAAGCAGTTGTTGTCCTTCATGCACATACGCTTTATCCACTCATGACACGCAAACAGCTTATTAATCAAATTAACATACGTACTTATGATGTAGTTATTCTTACGTATGCCATTTTGTTTAGCAAGAGATTTACTGATTTGGACGCTTGACTCCTTCAAGCAATATAAACATAATTCACTTGTCCTCATAATCAACCTCCAACAAAATATAACCCTTTAATGGGTCCACAAATATTTAAACATTCAAAAACATCATATATTAACTATACATGTTAATAAGAAAACAAATATGAGTAAATAAATTATTTATAGATAAACAAAATTTCCAGGTCGTCACACCTATTCCAGTAAGGGATTTTGGGGTCATCACAATACCAAACTTCACCTCCCTTTGTCGCGAGGCACAACAGATGTTGCCGACCGCGAATGGTTCAAGCTGTGACTTTGGTCACAGACAATGACAACCTTATTGTCTTGTTGTTCTGCTCCAACATCAGTGTTTCTCGCTCGAAAAGGACTCCACTGTGAGTTATAATCCGAATACTCCAAAGAAATAGGAGGAAAATATTGAAACATTGAAAGAGATGCTTATGTCCTTCGAAAGATCCAACATGTATATCATCATTCAAAACTCTGAGAATCTTGAAAGATTCATACTTTCATTACTTCAGCTTGTGATTCTTGCCTAGAGGGAATCTCTCATCTCCTAGAAACACCATAACATCATCACCTATCGAGGAGAATTCCCCGCCAACTTATACTTCGTGTTAGATTACTCGAATTCACTTTGAACTTCTTCAATAACATTCCTCACTTGTTCCACCATAGAACAAGCTGCAATACCTAAACCTTGTACCTTAGGCAAAGGCACTAAGTCTAAGACATAATTAAGAACTTTACGGTACACAATTACAAAAGGAGACATTCTGGTAGAATTATTAACAACATCATGGAGAGCGGACTTTGCTTGACTAAGGAAGAATTCCCACTTCCTTGGATGATCATCGCAAAGGCTTCGGACAACATTACCAAGTGTTTTACATTTGACCATCTGTTTGGGGATGGGTCATTGAAGTATACTTCAAATTTGTATAAAAACACCGTCACAAAGTGGTCCAGAAGGAAGCCAAGAACTTAGAAACACCATTAGAAACAATGGAACATATAATACCATGTAAATGGACCACCTCTTGAAAGAACAACTTAGCCACATGAATCGTATCAGAAGTCTTTCTACATAGTATGAAGTGAACTATCTTCAAAAACCTATCCAACATCACCACCAAAACTGAATCATGCCCCTTTGAGTACACAGTAGACCAAGAACAAAGTCCATGCTCAAATCTTCCCATATATTATTCGGCACAAGCAAAGGCATATACAATCATATATTTAGTATGTGACCCTGGCTAACTTGAGAAACAATACAACTCCTCACAATGTCTTCCATGACTTGAGACAACCTTGGCCAACAATATCTTTTTTACATGCTAGACAAATTGTCTCTCCCAATATGAGCACTAAGACCTCCACCATGGATCTCACTAATAAGATGTTCATGTAAGGAAATATTTGGAATGCACAAACAATTTCCTTTGAACAAGTAACCTTCAATCAACTACAAATCATCATGAGCACTATACCATTAACACTTTCCCCAAATTTCAACAAAGTCTTCTTAGGATACGATTCCTTTAAGCAATCAAACCCCACAATTTCTATGTGAAGATTAATCAACAAACTAGCATGCCGACTAAGTGCATCCACCACTTTATTACTAATTCCAGACTTGTGTTTGGTAACAAAAGTGAATTGTTCCAAATAAGAAGCACAACATGCATGTACTTTATTAATGTGATTTTGAGTTTTGAAGTACCTCAAGGACTGATGATCCGTGTAGAGAAAAAATCTTGCAAACTCAGATAAGTCTCCCACAACTTCAAAGCACGAAACATTGCATATAGCTCTTGCTCATATGTTGACCATTTTTGTCTTGCTTCATTCAACTTCTCAATAAAATAAGCTATCGGCATGCCCTCTTGAGAAAGAACACCACCAATACTCACTCCACATGCATCACACTCCACCTCAAATACCTTAGCAAAGTTAGGCAATGCTAGCACGACTGCAATTGTCAACTTCTCCTTAATGTCTTCAAAAGCTTCTTGTGTTGCCTCGTCCAATTGAAACTTAGTTACTTTCATGCATTTAGTCACCGATGCCATGATAGAACTAAAGTTATGAATAAAATTCTGATAGAACCCTACAAGACCATGAAAGCTCTTTACTTATGAAATCGATGAAGGAATAGGTCATTCACGAATTGCTTGCGCTTTAGCTTTATCCACTTGAATTCCCTTGGCACTAACAATGAATTCTAAGAACAAGAGGGGATCATCCATAAAATTACATGTCTTCAAATTAATATACAACTTGTTCTCATGGAGTGCCTAAAAAACTTGCTTCAAATTACCCATTTGCTCTTCCAAGCTAGTACTATAAATAAATATATCATCAAAATTAGCCACAAAAAATTTTCCAATGAAAGGTTTTAATACTTGAGTCATAAGCCGCATATGAAAGTACATGGAGAATTAGATAATCCAAACAACATGCAAGTCATTCATAAAGTCCATCCTTAGTCTTGAATGATGTCTTCCACTCATCCCCGGTTTAATCTGTATTTGATGAAGTTAATTTTTGTATAAACTATAGCACCACACAAACAATCAAGTATATCATTATTGTGAGGGATAGGAAATTTGTATCAAATTCTGATATTGTTGATGGCTCGACTGTCTACACACATCCTCCAAGAACCATTCTTCTCTGGTGTCCAAAGTGAAGGAACCACATAAGGACTCATACTTTGTTGAATGTGACTCTTCTTGAGAAGCTCTATGACTTGCTCTCTCAAGATATCATTCTCCTTCGGGTTTATCCTATAATATAAAAATTTAGGAAGGCTTGCCCTAAGCATAAGATCAATGCGATGCTGAATGTTTCTCATAGATGGCAATTGTATAGGCTCTCTAATAAAATCCTCGTACTCAACAAGTAATGACTATAAGGCTTTGAGAATCATCTTTTCAGTCATTAAGACTTCTTCCTTCATCACTAAAGCCCTTTGTTTTCATCTCCAAAGGTCACCTTAGGGCCATTCCTTTCTTCATATTATACTAGCGGAGACTTGTTACCGTTATATGCCTTGAACATCTACTGTCCAAGAACCATGATCTCTTCTTTTTGTCTGTTGTCCCAATAAGACACCCTAGAACTTGTAGAAAGGGGGGTTGAATACAAGTTCTATGAATCTTTCTAAATTCTTGATCTTTAAAATAATATAATTTGCTGAATAAAAAGAACAAAACAAATTTATAAACAATATAATTACTTTTATTGCTTAACAATTGATTACAAATTCTAACAATCACAAATCGATTATCAGCTTCAATTTTCTATATTGTATATATATATATATATACATAAATCAATATAATTGTACAACTTCTTGTATATTTGTAAATTCAACTACAGCTTCTAATTTTGAATCGTAGTTCACTTTCTAATCCTATTCTATAATATAATTCTGTGTACAATCTGAATAGTTATCCTAATTCAATAAGAAAACATCTCTGGTAGCATTCCTAACTAGCTTCGTCTTCAACACAACTTCTTTGTTCATGTTGAAGTTAACTTCATACTGAATTAGAACTTTGTACTACATCAAAGCTTAAACTTCACTTTAGTCTCTTATGGCTTCAATGTTAGTCTCCCTTCAAGTAAGCTTAGTCTCTGATAGACTTAGCTTAGTCTCCGATAGACTTAGCTTAGTCTCCGATAGGCTTAATCTTTAGTCTCTGACATACTTAGCTTAGTCTCCAATAGGCTTATTCTTTAGTCTTCGATAAGCTTGATCTTAGTCTCCGACAAGCTTTACTGACTTCAATAAATCTTCAGTCTCTGGCAGTTAGTCCCTGATAAACTAAACATTATCCCTAACTTTGTTGAATTCTCCAACGTAGTTCTGGTAGTCTTTTACAATATAAATTAATTTACTCTCTTATAAAAATATATTACAACAATCATAGAGTAAACTACTAGCTACAAAAACTTAATTACTATAAACTAGCACTAACTGTATATTTGTATTTCTATGTATTCTAAGCACAATCATCATCAAATGTTATAAAACCTAACAATCTCCCCCCATTTATGATTATCAAAGTGATAAACATAAATTAATGTTAATGATGATGTCAAAATCCAAAATTACAAGAATAACTTAGAAACAAAAATTTAAAGAATGTATTAATTACAAATGTACCTGAACTAAGATCTTTGATCTTAAAATTTAGCTTAACCAAGACTCAAGTTTAAATCCTTTAAGTATGGCTTCTTATTTTAAAACAAAATTTTAGCTGCAACCACTAACTTCTTCTCTTCATGTTGATTTCTCTGACCTTTTCTTCTAGTAGCTTCCTGAACATGATCTCATTTTCATCACTTGAATCCTTGAGTAAGGCAATGAATCCTTCAAGTTCACCTAAGCTTGCTTTGTTGATCTGTTTGTCATAGTCAAAAACTATATCTCCATGAACATTCTCATACAGTAATCCAAAAGCCAGTGGAGGAGTTTGAACTTATGGTAGTTTAAATAATTTTTCCATCTCTTCAAGCTCCTTCTGGATTTGTTTTCTGAAATCTGAATTTAATTGAGAATTTTCTAATATAACAGACAATAGCCACTCCAGATCTTTGAATGACCTTATTTCCAAGCATGGTTTATTTAAACGCAGAGTCTCTTCATCCTTTTGAATGAATTTGAGATGTTCCTTGCCATTTTCACCCTTTTTAATATTGATGGCCTCAACACTCTTCTTAAAGGCTTCTATGATTTCAGACGTGTTGGCCTTTTCAATCTTGGAGATTTTACTACTTGGAACTAATTTGGAACTTTAAGTTTTAAATATATTCACCAAAGCAGTTTTGGATTCCTATAGAGGCTCATTCATCACTGGCTTCCTTCTAGCACTTTTATCAGCCTACTCAATCTCCTTATTTCTCCTTCTAGTCTCTGCAGACTTTTGAGCTCTTGTTCTTTTAATCATTGTTGCCTTTTTCTTTGCTACTTCCTCCGCCCTAGTTGTTGCCATCTCCTATTCCTTTTGTAATTGTTGAGCATACAGTGCATCAACTTCAAATAATTTTTGCTCTTAATGATAACTAGCTTTACTTTCCCATCAACTATCAACTCCACTAGAGTAGGAAAGTGAGCAGTTTTCATGGCATCACCCAGTAGCTTTGGCTATCCTAGTTGAATGGACTTTTTCTTCTTTGGTTCTACAACCAAGATGCCCTTGCCTTTGTCTTGTTTGGTGGTTGGGGCTTGTGCACTAGGAGGAGGAACTGTTGTTGTTAAGATACTAGTCTTGATGACTGCATCAAGTTCCTTATTTACAGATTGTACCCTTGTTAATTCAGTCATTAAGCTAGCCAAGTTTGCATCCTTAGGGGCAACTTCTTTGCCTTGTTGTTGAACTTCAGGCCTTACCTGACTACTCTTCCCCTTTTTGACATCAGCACCTTGAGAGGAAGGAAAAGTAGTAGCTAGAGTAGGGATGACTTTGTGTAGAAGTTGTATGAAGGCTTATAAGTCAGTGGACAATTGGTCTTGTTTGTGCAGAATGGACTGGACATTGGATTCTAGTGCTTGAAGCCTCCTCCCAATAGTGGACTGCTCGCGTAATCGTTGTTCAATTGAGTTGAGCATCTGCTTGGGAAGATGGTTTTCATAGCACCGTAACATTTTGTCTGTTTCCAACTCTAATCTCGTCTCAACATTTTGGAGTGTAGCATTTAGACCATTGATCAAGAAGTGCTAGAACTTCATATGTTTCTTGTCAGTTTTGATCAACTCCTCATAGACTGCACTGAGAATGAGTTCAACTGCAGCAGACCCTAATTTGGACAAATAATCTTGTCAGAGTTGTGCAGCTACCTCATCCAGTGTATTAGTGTAGCTTTCATCCAGCCAAACATCCACATTGTCTATAAAATCCTCAACAGTTATATGGTTATTTGGAGCTTGTGTCTTCATGGTTGATATCCTATCTTGGTGTTGTTGAAGCCCATACAAGACTTCAAAGTCAGAATTGGACATATCAACCAACATTTGAAATACTACATCCCCTGGCTGTGAGCTTCCCTCAGCCTCCTCTGATTGTTGTTATGATGGTGGAGCAGAGGAAACTTAAGCTGCGGTGGAGGTGGATGACTCAACAGGTTTTAAAAATTGACCTGCTAAGAATGTGGATTTCTCTCATTTATTTTGTTCAAGGATCTTATCTTTGCTCACATCCTCTCCTTTTGTCTGGAGTTGGATATCCAGATGCTTTTCCTCTCCTTTTTCCAAGTTATCTAAAGTTTGACTCTCAAGTGTTTAACTCATCTCTCCTTTTTCCAGGTCAAGAGCCTAACTCTCACTAATGCTTCTCTTAAACTCACTCATTTAGATGGTGACACTCTATCTTATAGATAGAGGAGGTAAAGAAGAAGTATCTAAGACACCAAGTAAAGGGGGTTCCTTTAATAAAGTTGTGGTTAAGGATCTCTCCAAGGTTAATGATTGCTCAGCAATGACTGTTGGCTTTTCTTGGAAAAAATCAAAAATATTTTAATTGTTAAGTTCTAAAGAATCAAGATTAGAAAAAGAAGTAGGTGAAGGTATAGATTTGAGTGTTAGCTGCTCCTTAAGAAGAGAAATTTGAGGAGCATCAATTTGAATTGACTCAGTGTGTGCAATCTTAGTGTCACTCTTTCTTTTAGATCTTCTCTCATAATGGTTTTCCCCTTGTTTTCGTACAAGGGATTGTGCAAACTCTGTACCTATTGTTCCTAGTTGGGAATTGTGTTCATTGTCAACATCCTAGTGATATTTATGTTACGAATCAGATAATTAGCAATCATCATCAAAACCCTAGTATAATAAATTTTATTTTTATCACCAGTTTTAAGTTTAGTCATCAAGTTTTTCAAAATTAATAGCCTTAGGTTTATGTGCCTCTCAAATAACACACTATATACAATTTGTTGTGTCAGTGTAGTGATGACATCGTAACCACTGCATTTAGTCGTGAATGCCTTAGTGATAATATCAAAAAATAGACACCATTCCTGCCTAAGATGGGGTCTTTTTATTGAACCTACTAAAGCAATTTCTTCATCATAGTGTAAGTTTTTAAACATATCTAAAATTTCCACATCAAAAGCATGTAAGTCAAATATATCATGTGTAGGTAAGTTTAAAGCATTGTTGACTATTGCATGATCAATAGTATATACAACATTATCATAGCTAAAGGTTACCACAGGCGAGTCATCACTCTCGTCCTTGATTGTAGTAGTGGACCACATCACGGTGATGATGTCAATAGCCTGTGTGGGAGTGTCATAAATGGTGTGAGACAGTGGTGAGGCTTGAAGGAAATCCACGAATGGGTGGTATTACACTTCAAACTCATTCTTGTCGAAAACTCCAGCGTGGTTTGTTTTGATGAAGTTAAAGTCACGAAACATGAAGCATACTATCTTGGATGCCATTGTTGATCTCTGTGAAAACTTGAAGAAATTCTTTTGCAAGCAGTTAGATCGCACAAATATCAAATAGAGAGAGTTCTTTGAGTGTATGGAATTGAAGTTGAATGTGATTTTGCCCTTATTAGAGTTTAAAAATGTTTGCAATTCAAAAGATAATGAACGGTTTTTTTTTTCAAAGATTAAAAAGATAATATAGTTAATTACTATTTTGCCCTCTTTAAAATGAGTTATCAAAGACTATATTAGTCTTTCCCTTGTTCACTACTAGAGACTAATTTAAGTTAGTCTCCAATAATTCAATTTTACTCGTCAGAGACTAGTAACAAAACAATTATCAGAGACTAATGTTGGCTAATGTCCGATAGTTCATTTTTGACTAGTTGGAGACTAGTGAAAAGAATTATCGAGACTCTTTTAGTCTCTCACTCAAATACTCTCAAAGACTAATTTTTGTTAGTCTCCGATAGTTCAATTTGACTTGACAAGGACTAGTAAAAAAACTATCAGACTATTTTAGTCTCTTGCTTGATTTTTCGTAGAGACAAAGTTAAGGTAGTCTCTGATAGTTCAATTTTGACTAATCAAAGACTAATAAAAAAGAACTATCAGTGACTAAATTTTTAAATCCAAACAATGATATAATCCTATTACTTTTATTCCTTAGTCTCTAATACAACTTTGTTTCCAAAGTTATCTAACAATCAATTCAATGATTATTAGCTTCTTAAATTCTATGCATGAAAATAGCTACAATCTAAAATTTTAAATTTTAGCTTCTAAAATTCTAGGTACTTGCCTTTTAAGATCTTACTCAATATTTAAAGACATAATTCAACATTCCAAATTCATAGACTAACCTAGTAAATGTAGGTTCATCTAAAGGCTTTGTGAATATGTCAGCAAGTTGCCTATTAGTAGTAACCCAATGCAATTCAATGGTACCTTCACTAACATGTTCTCTAATGAAGTGATACCTAATATCAATGTGTTTTGTTCTTGAATGTTGAACTGAGTTCTCAGTAATTGTTATGGCACTAGTATTATCACAATTGATGAGAATTTTGGATAATGACATACCATAGTCCAGAAGTTGATTTTTGATCCAAAAGTTCTGAGCACAACAACTCCCTGCTGCAATGTATTCAACCTCATCCGTTGAGGTTGAAACTGAATTTTTTTTCCTTGCTAAACCAAGAAACAAGTCTACCTCCAAGAAATTGGCAACCTCCACTTGTGCTTTTCCTATCAAGCTTACACCCTGCATAGTCAGCATCTAAATAGCCAATTAGTTTAAAATCAAATTCTTTAACATACCATAATCCAAGGTTTGGGGTACCCTTTAGATATCTGAGTATTCTTTTAAGAGAAATTAAATATGACTCTTTAGGATTAGCTTGAAATCTTGCACATAAGCATGTAACAAACATTATATCAAGTCCACTTGCAGTTAGATATAAAAGTGAGCCTATCATCCCCCTATAGCTAGTTATATCAACTTTATTTCCTTTAGTATCCTTATCTAGCTTAGTGGCTGTAGTTGTGAGGACCCAGAATTTTTAAATAGAAATAAAGTGTAAATAAGATTAATTCCTATGAGGTATGAATTTTTAATGCATGAGTTTTTATGTCAATAAGATGTCCAAAAATTGATTATTATAAATTGGTGTATAAGTAATCCACCAAAAGTGATGTGAATATATTAATCCTAATCTTTAAACTATTATTTTAATCTAGTGTGAACAAGGAGGAGGAGAGACCTTGGGAAACACAATGCATAAGAAAAAAAACTACAGTGTATATTTTTGACTAGGACTGATGTGTACAAGTGATATAATTATATTATATTAGGTACTGAGTTGCACATAACCCATTAGCTCGTAAATCAACTTTAGCAGTAAACTCTAATGTATTTGCGTGACTATGTTTTTTTTTAAATATATTTGTTTAAAGAAAAAGTGTTGCATAAGGCACCAATGAGAGGAGGATTTTTGTCCAATAGATTGTCGACTATGATAGGTGATTGACTAACTTTTGATAATCGCAACAATGGCCAATATAACCAATCACTTCTTTCTAAGGCTTACTACTGCCCATTTCAGCCAACGACTGAGAACTACTCTCAAATAATCCAACTGCTCTTGTTGCTCAGGAAGTGATATAAATATATCATTTGAAGTACAACCCTAGCCCCACCTTCATAAATTTTCTATACAGCCAACCACCCACAAAATCCAGGTTCACTTTCAAGAGCAACTGTCTTTCTCGAAGAACAACCCAGGCTTTTAACTTCTTCTGTACAACCAAAGAGGTAAGAGCACTATATTAAAGTCCTGCTCTGTCTAGCACTATTTTGTTCTGTTATGCATGCCATGTTTGTAAAAATACCTTGTTTATTCACTTCCAAAAGTATGACTTAATGCATGCTTTTAACATCTGGAATTAATGCTATTTATTCTAAAATGGCTATCCAAGATGAGAGTAAAGAATGTTGACGATCACCTTGTAGACAACTATTAAGTTCCAAATATTCTTTTTTATCCGTAGTTAGAACACCATACTTGTGTCTCTGACAACCAGAGTTCTTGAAGTCTAGTAGTGTCCATAAGAATAAGAAATGTTTCATACTACAAGATAGATGATGAGAGAATACCCTTTTTACAGTTGTCTACTGATAACACCACCCTTTGAAGAGTGAAGAAGTCGTATAACCACTTACAATGAACATCTGAAGCCAACAATGGGTGATATTGAGCTCTGTCGGATGTTCTCTCTCAGTGAGGAATTCAAATATGTCATAGTGAGACAAGATGGACCCACCGATGAGTTTGGCGACAACCAATAGACTTTGGCGGTAGTCAAATGGATTATTGACGAGTGTGGGAATGAACAAATCCATCCCCTAATGTCTAAGGACCATCCCATAATTGTCAAGGATCATCCCCTGATGACCGAAGACCATCCCCTGATGACCAATAATCATCCCTTAATGACCAAGGACCATCTCCTGATGGTCATGGACCATCCCCTGATGGTCGAGATCCATCACCTGATCACCGAGAGCCACCCACTGATGACCAATCATCCGCTGAAGGGTAATTATCCACTGATGACCAGTCATTGCCTGACGCATAATTATCCATTGATGACCAATCATCCCCTGACGGGTAATTATCCATTGATGACCAGTCATCCCCTGATGAGTAAATTATCCACCAATGGCTAATTTATCCCCCGATGGCCATTCTTAGCCTTGATGACCACTTTTATGCTTCAACGACTATCCACTGATGCACAGTTTATCTTTAAAGTGTAAAATATTATTTTCTCCAATTACTTAAAAGATAATATTGATTAATTGATAAACCTCAATATTTCAGATGTCAAATTTAAAATATTAAAAATATAAGGACATCACATATGCGCATTCTCTTATCTTTATCCAAGGAAAAAATTTCTCATGCTAT
The DNA here is from genome assembly GCA_014636745.2 of Centella asiatica. NCBI lineage: Eukaryota > Viridiplantae > Streptophyta > Magnoliopsida > Apiales > Apiaceae > Centella > Centella asiatica. The sequence goes on along the minus strand of CM025780.1, from coordinate 10,621,362 downwards.
GTCAACATACATGTTTTACAGAGGTATTTGACCAAGCAAGTGAATTAGATTTAGCTCAGCTAAGGACGAAGGCAAGTATATTCTCATTCTTATGCTTATTTCAGTTAAGCGCATGATCAATTGATTCGATGTGCGTACAAGGTTATGACTTTTATGTTTAAATTTCTTTGTGAATCAGAATGCTATGCTTTAATTTTTACTAGCATGCTATAAATGAGAATGCATGGATATAACTGAGATTTGATTTATCAATTATTTTTCAATCTTATATTTGTGCTAATGTATGAGAATGTTTCCACTTGGGCATTGAGCAAGTGCTTATGTTAGTCTTAAGAGGAAGGATGTCGTACGTAGTTTACGAGAACCTCCTTTAAGCTAAATAAGACATGCAAGATGGTTAAGTGAGGATCGAAGAGTTTGAAACCTCAAAGTTGAAGTTATTTTCTAATGTGCCAGAGGTTTTGACATTGAATCCATCATACCTCACAAATAGTTTGAACCCTTGTTGTGCTTCAAACCCACCATACATGATTATATGCTTGTTGAGCGTAAATCGCTCATCCATGTTATTGTTAAATGTTTTACAGGTGATAAAGGTAAGATATAAGTTCATAAGGTCATTGTGAGTTAATTGTGGATAATGATGAGGAAAAGTAGAGGATTGAAGATGTAAGAGCACAATTGAAGTGTTAAATCTGTAAGACCTACGGGTCACAACTTCATGTAAGGATGATGATGAAAACTATTGTAATAGCTTAGTTTCCACTGCAGTATTTGTACTCTGAATTTTCTAAGAATGCACTAATAATATTTAGTATATTAATGTTCTATGGATGTATTTTTGACTATTTCCTTCTACTGATGGTGTCCAAGTCCTGTGTGAGATTTTTGGGGCCATCACAGTAACCATAAGTGTTTTTGCAGATGTACAATCAACCAGATCATATTTTCTTAGTAAGTCTTTGATGTACTTAGACCGACTAATGAAAATTCCATCAATTGATAGCTTTATCTTTAATTCTAAGAAAAATGTTAACTCACCCATCATACTCATCTCATATATAAACTGCATTAGTTTTGAAAATTTTTTACACAGTTTTTCATTTGTAAAACCAAATATAATGTCATCCACATATATTTGCACAAGTATTAAGTCAGAACCTAGTTTTCTATAAAAAAGAGTTTTATCTATGAGACCTCTAACAAATTTATTGTCAATTAAAAATTGAGAAAGTATATCATACTAGGCCCTGAGAGCTTCTTTCAAACCATAAAGTACTTTATCTAACTTGTAAACATAATTTGGAAACTTGGAATTTATGAAACCAGGTGGTTGTTCAACATAGACCTCTTCTTCCAACTTTCCATTTAAGAAAGCACTTTTGACGTCCATCTAGTACACCTTGAAGTTTCTAGAAGCTGCATATGCTAGAAAAATCCTTATAGCTTCAAGTCTTGCAACTGGTGCAAAAGTTTCATCACAATCAATTCCTTCTTCCTGAGAATAGCCTTTTGCTACCAGTCCTGCTTTGTTTCTTGTGATTGTACCAGCTTCATCTAACTTGCACTAGTACAAAATTGATCATATGCGTCAGTTAAATTACCTCTTTTGCGTTGGTTAACAGGAGACGCATATGGCGGAGACGGAAAAACTTGACTATTTTGCATCAGTTAAAGAGATGACGCAAAACATTATCATTTGCGTCATACCTTTAAGACGATCGACGCAAATGATATGGTCATTTGCGTCGGACTTTTAAAACAACCGATTTAAGTGATAATCATTTGCGTCATACCTTTAAGACAACCGACGCAAATGATATGGTCATTTGTGTCGGACTTTTAAAACAACCGACGCAAATGATGTTATTATTTTTAAAAAAATTCATTTTAAAATACCATATCCAACCTGTACATTAAAAAACTAATTCTAATGCCACAACAAGCCAGAAATACAAAATTGAACTACTTCATTTGCAAAAGAGGAATATATACAAATCAAAATTTACAATCTATTCAAAGGTCATTTGCAAAGCAGGAATATATACAAATCAAAATTAAACCATTCAAGAAGTAAAAAACATATCGAATTGAAAGTTCAATGCACTTATTATTTTTTGTACTTGTGGTTCTCCTACTGCCCTTGCAACATTTTGGGATCGGTCTGTAAAATCCTCAACCTGAAATATATAAAATACAAATTAATAACACTATTCAAAATTATTCCAATTTTCAGATTTGACAAGAAAAGTATAAATATGTTACCGATGAGAACTAGGCAGCTGTAAAGAAAAAGAGGAAGAAAGAATACAGAGGATAAATGAGAATACAGGGGAACCCAGTAAAGGAGAAAAATGAACTCCTGTTGTACCTACTACAGCAGCAAGCTTTCAATATAAAGTTTTACATATTAAACAAACAAAGATACAAAGGCCCACACATAGAATAAGAAAATAACAAAAGAAACGTACCTAACACTGGAGGGAGAAATAAATCATCAGCCAAATGAAATGCATTCCGCACAATGAAAATGAAAATGTATGTCGCGCAGTGGAAATGAAACGGATTTAGAGAGAAGGTGGTTTGTCTTCAAAAAGCGGTAAATGAAAATGTATGCCGCGCAATGAAAATTCAAAGGCTGTAAAATATAATAATGTATTTTTTTCGTACGGTGGCATACTCGTAATTATTTTTATAGTTTTCGTGTTGGACCTTTAAAAGAACCGACGCAAATACTTAACACTATTTGCGTCGGTTCTTCAAACAAGCGACACAAATGAGTTATTAATTTATTTTTTTTATTATTTTATAAGTTTTTGCGTCGGACCTTTAAAAGAACCAACGCAAATGCTCAACACTATTTGCGTCGGTTCTTTAAACAAGCGACGCAAATGAGTTACTAATTTATTTTTTTATTATTTTATAAGTTTTTGCGGCGGACCTTTAAAAGAACCGACGCAAATACTCAACACTATTTGCGTTGGTTCTTTAAACAAGCGACACAAATGAGTTATTAATTTATTTTTTAATTATTTTATAAGTTTTTGCGTCATACCTTTAAAAGAACCGACGCAAATACTCAACACTATTTGCGTCGGTTCTTTAAACAAGCGACGCAAATGAGTTATTAATTTATTTTTTTATTATTTTTATAATTTTTTGCGTCGGACCTTTAAAAAAACCAACGCAAATACTCGTTGTTTTATTTACCATAATACCACCGTTCTACTATATGCGACAGTTTTATTAAAGAACTGACGCAAATAAGGCGACGCAAATAAGGCGACGCATAAGGCAGTTTTTGTACTAGTGTTGTTTCAGAAGACCCAATTTGCACCAACTATTTATCTATTTCTTGGTTTGGGCACCAGTCTCCAGACTTTGTTTCTTGTGAATTGATTTAGTTTTTCTTGCATGGCTATTACCCAGTCAAGGTCTCAAAGTGTTTCTTCAATTTTCTTTGCCTCAATTTTTCAAAGAAATCTGAGATAAAAAAACTTATTTTGTGTTGCACTTCTTGTCTTGACTCCTTTCTCTAAATCTCTAATTATTAAATATGGTATTTGGTCTCTCAACCATGGTCTTGTAGGTGGCAGATTTAATCTTGAAGATGAGACTTCAGTGTCTAGGTAAACATTGTCCAGTCTAGTTATTGGATCAAAGACTGCTCCCCCTAAAATAGTGATTTTGTCATTATTAGCTCCCCCTGTGCTATTAGTCTCTTCTTGACTGCTAACTTCAGTAGTCTCTGATTGTGCACTTGCATTACCAGTCTCTTCTGATTCATTTGATGTTAATACTCTAGTCTCTGATGGAGTATTAATCCTTGGTACTTCACGCACAACCATTAACTCCCACTCACTGATTGAAGGGACGTATTCATCTAGGGGTTGTTCATTAGTCTCTAATGATTCTTTTCATGCATCCAATTCATTCTCAAATCTGAGAGCTTTATGTAGTCCTTGATTAATCATTCCTTGAATCTTGCTATCATCAAATACAACTTGTACATATTCCATAATAGCTTTTGTTCTTAGGTTATAAACTCTATATGCTTTACTTGATAGAGAGTAACCTAAGAAAATTGTCTCATCAAACTTGTTGTCAAATTTCCCTCTTGTCTCTGATGAGTCTCTTAGAACAAAACACTTACAACCAAATATATGAAGAAACTTGAGAGTTGGTTTTCTTCCAGTCATTAACTCATAAGGTGTTTTGTTGTAAGTCTTGATGATCAAGGACCTGTTTTGTGTGTAGCAACTAGTGCTTCTTTTTTTTCCCAAAAGTAGGTTAGAAGCTTGGACTCTTCTAGCATTGTTCTTGCTGTTTCAATAAGGGTTCTGTTTTTCCTCTCAATAACTCTATTTTGTTGAGGGGTTTTAGGAGCTGGGAATTGATGTGTTATTCCTTTTTTAATGCAGAACTCATTAACTTGAGAATTCTTGAATTCTGTACCTCTATGACTCCTTATAACTCTTACTGTCTTTCCTGACTCGGTTTCTATTTTTCATGATATTATTAATAATCAACTGAGTAGCTTCATCCTTTGCGTGAAGGTATTTTACCCAAGAATACCTTATGTGATCATCCACTATAACTAGTGCATATTTTTTCCTTTAGATTGACATCACATTTACTTGACCAAATAAATCCATATGTAGTAATTGTAATGGGTTAATAATTGATGTTGTTGGTTTACTCTTAAATGATACACTCCTTTGTTTTCCTTTCTGGCATGAATCACACAAACCATTTTGTGTAAACTCCAATTGAGGAATGTTAGTTACTAACCCTATTCTCACCAAAGTGTTGATATTTTTGAATTTTAGGAGGGAGGGCTTCTTGTGCCAAAGCCAACTTTCACTAGCAGAGGCTTTGCTATAGAGAAATGTGACTTGATCAATAGAAGAGATAAAATTTACAGTGTATAAATTTCCTTTTCTCTTTCCTTTCATGATCACATCACCAGTTACCTTGTCACACACCTGACATTGATTTCTTTGAAGCTGACATGAAATCCTTTCTCACATAGTTGACTAACACTTAGTAGATTATGTTTTAAGTCATCAACTAATGACACTTCAGTGAAGATGACATCTACATGCTTAACATTGCCATACCCCTTTGTATGGCCTTTGTTGTCATCTCCAAAGGTTACATTAGCACCACTCCTTTCTTCATACTGTACAAGCAGGGACTTGTCTCCAATCATGTGCCTTGAACATCCACTGTCCAAGAACCATGATTTATTCTTTTTGCCCTACAAAATAAGAATAGCTAGTTAGAACATTTTGGAACCCATATTTTCATGGGTCCTCTCTCACTAGTTTTAGATTCAAGACTTGACTCTAATGGAGTTGATTGTCTTTTAGAAATTTTAATATTTATAGGACAATCATTAGTCTTACTTCTAGAAGGAGAGAGACTGCTACGATTAGAATTTCCATAGTTAATGCAAAGATGATTATTCCTAATTAAAAGTGATTTTTCTTTAGTTATCTTTGTTGGCTTAGTCTCTTCTACAAGAAATCTATTTTTACTCATACAGTGTATGATAATGTGGTTGGGGTTACCACATATATGACATGTATTTCTAGGAGCATCAAGCATTCTTGCATAATTAGTATATTTATTAATGTCTATTTTTCCATTCCTATTTCTTTTACTACTGCTAGACTCCAATGATTTTTCTTCCTTAGACTCAACCAATTTTTCTAATTTCTTATTTAATTGAGTCTTTGTCATGAAACCTATGTTCAGTCTTTTGCTCGAACTTTTTTCATCAACATTCACTGATTTTTGATAATTTTTTGCAACAATAGCGAGGTTGACTTTGAGTGTTGATGAACTTAGGTTTATTGACAGATGAGACAAAATTAATCCTTGTAATAGGAATTGGCTTTTGAATCATGGATCTAGGAGTCCCTTCACTCTCTTCTATTTCTGGTTTCTTTTCTAGGTACTCATTATAACCTAGACCAGATTTTTGACCTACCATTTGACTTTCTACCAAGTCTGACAACTTTTTAAAGGATTGTCTCCAGTGTTTTATATTAGCCTATTCAAGTTCAAGTTGTTCAACTAAGTAATATTTCTTCTTTTTCAAAGCATCAATCATATGATGAGCTTTATTCAAATCTGTCTTGTTAGTGTCATATTGTATTTGTTTCTCTTCAAAAAATTTATTACTTTTTGAGAGTTGGACGTGTGATTCTTTCATTCTGGCATGTTCAATTTTTAATGATCTAAAGCTAACATACAAATCAAACATATCTTTTTGTATGCTCTCTATACTAGATGTATCAATTAGATTAAATACATTAAAGTTCTGAGTTGCATCACATACCTTTGAAGAATCACTTGGCTCATCAGTTTGAGCCATCAAGGCAATGTTGACAATTTCTTCATCAGAATTGTTAGGTCCCTAAGGGTAAAAATACTAGAAAGGGGGGAGGGGGGGGGGTTGAATAGTGTTTTTCAAAAATTAAGTTTTGCTTATAAAACTTAGCAATCTTAAAAACTTCTTGCTTATAAAAGAGTTTCTTATGTTTTGAAAAGTTTAGCAGCAGAATTTGTTTAAGCAAAGTACCCCTTAGTTTTTGTAGAAAAGGTTAATGGCTAAAAGTAGTAAAAATAGTAAGTCTTTGCTAAGAGAGTTCAGCAAAGACCAAAGTAAAGCACAAATAAAGTAAGTAAGCAATATGAAAGATAAGCAGGAGTAAAGATAGAATTTTTATAGTGGTTTGGACTAAGTCTACTCTACTCTTCTTCTCTTTTACTTGAGAAGGCTATCACTAGAACTTTGTTCACACAGAACAATCAGCAGGAGGACACTTAGTCCAATTTACAATAGGTCACTTAGACCAACTTAGCAGGAGGACACTTAGTCCAATTTAGTCACACGGACTCTAAGCAGATTTGAGAAAAACTTGCTTGCTATCTTCAAGTAGATTGCTCCTTAGTTGAGCAGATAGATAGCACTTGTTCAACCTTTATGATGTCTTTCTGTAGTCTTTAAGATGTCAGAGAGTTTTGTTCAGTTGAAGGTAGTCGGTTGGTTGGTTAGTCATAAATGAAATTTATGACTTCTATTTATACTCCTTCAGAAAATCTATCCGTTGGAGTGTACTGTTCTTGATGTCACTTGTACTTTTTCAGCAATCCTTGCTTAGTTTAAAAAGTTAGCCGTTTTTCTGTCTTCTAGTGCCCTTCAGAAGAGTTTCCTAGAAGTTGACTAAGCAAGGGTTAAGATAACTTTTTTGACAATCTTCACATTGATAAGCAAAGGATCTTACTTACTAAAGTCCTTGCTTATTTCCATTCTAAGCAGGACTATACTTGGAAAATTCTTCATGTCTTCAGAATCCTTCAGCGGGCTTATCAAATCAGCAGACTTCACTGGTGATCAAAACTCCTTGCTTAACTAAGTAGTATATCCACCTAACAAGTTGGATATTTTTCTAAGTCCTTTTACAACTTTTAAGCAAGGACTATATTACATCATCAATTCTTATATACTAAATAATGAATAAACATTTAAGCAAAGATTATATAAGCAGGGGTGCAACAACAAGAATCACTGTCAATCTAGTCTTTGCCTTCAGTAATCAAGGTCTTGCTCTTAGATTTGTACTTCTTGTCAGCAAGATCATTCCTTGATTTTCCGTTCTTGTCATCCTTAGATCTCTCAGTTGATCTAGGCTTCTTGCACTCATTAGCAAAGTGCCCTAACCCATCACAGTTATAACATCTTATTTTCTTTTTGTCAAAGGACATAGTTTGACCTTCTTTCTTTGGGTTAGGCTTCCTTAATGATTTCCTACTTTTCATGCTAGCTCTAAATTTCTTGAATTGCTTTATTATGAAGGCCATGAATTCCTTCATGTCATCACAAGTATTAGATTCAAATTCTTCTTCATCAAAACTTGTAGTGTAAGCTTCATCATCAAGCTCCTCATGAGATATCTTGGTATCAATCATTAGTGCAACGCCTTTGTCCGTATTATGTATCTTTTGTCTTTGTTCAACTTCTAGTTCATAAGTCTTTAAATTTTCGTAGAGCCTGTCCAATGTGAGAGTACCCAAATTATGAGTTTCCCTTATTGTAGTTGTTTTAGGATCCCAACTTGGTGGAAGACCTCTCATAAATTTGGTGTTTACATCTTCATTGTCATAGGACTTTCCAAGAATTTTTAGCTCATTCAGCAAGGTATTGAATCTATCTTATACTAATGTTATTGCTTCACCAAGCTTTGCTTGAAACAATTCATATTGTTGCGTCAACAATGACCTTTTATTCTTTGTGACTTGGTATGTCCCTTCACACAGGACCTTGATGGTGTCCTAGATTTGTTTTGATGTACTGCAGTTTATGATGCTTGTGAACATATTTTTATCCAAACAATTGTACAATATGTTCATCACTTTAGCATCGTTTAGCACTTGCAACTTATCTTCAACAGTGTAATTACTTTCAGGTGCAAGTTCAAAGTTCTCAGCTATTATTATTCATTCCATTGTTTTTGAAGGAACAAATTTCCTTAGTTGATATGAACTCTTCTCAATTCTATCAATATAATTAGGTTTAGTAGCCCTCAAGTGCATATACATATTTTGTTTCCAGATTGGATATTCTTCCCTCTTCAATACTAGAATTTGGGTTCCACCATCACGGTTGCCAGCATAACTCATTATGTTGGAGCTGCTACCTTCATCGTTGGCCATCTTTGGATTTCTTGTATTGAATTAAATCAATCAATCTCTGATACCACTTGTTGTCCTAGTAAGACAACCAAGAACTTGTAAAAGGGGGTTGAATACAAGTTCTATGAATCTTTTTAAATTCTTGTTCTTTAAAATAATATAATTTGCGAAATAAAAAGAACAAAACAAATTTATAAACAATTGCTTTTATTGATTACAAATTCTAACAATTACAAATCGATTGTCAGATTCAATTTTTTGTACTCTGTATATATATATATATATATATATATATATATATATATATATATATATAT
>CM025780.1:10580896-10612332 GCA_014636745.2 Centella asiatica | reverse complement strand
TATATATATATATATATATATATATATATATATATATATATATATATCAGTTGAATTGTACAACTTCTTGTATATCTATAAATTCAACTACAACTTCTGATTCTGAATCGTAATTCAACTTCTAATCATATTCGATAATATAATTTTATGTACAATTTGAATAGTTATCCAAATTCAATAAGAAAAACATCTATGGTATCTTTCCTAACCAGCTTCATCTTCAACACAACTTCTTTTCCATGTTGAACTAAACTTCTAATTGAATTAGAGCTCTCTACTGCATTAGAGATTAAACTTCACTTTAGTCTCTTATGGCTTTAATGATAATCTCTGTTCGAGTAAGCTTAGTCTCCGACAGACTTAGCTTAGTCTCTGATAGACTTAATCTTTAGTCTCTGAAAGACTTAGCTTAGTCTTCGATTAGGCTTATTCTTTAGTCTCTGATAATCTTGATGTTAGTCTCCGACAAGCTTGACTAATTTCAAAAAATCTTCAGTCTCTGACAGTTAGTCCTTGATAGACTAAACATTATCCCTGACTTTGTTGAATTCTCTAATGCGGTTCTGGTAGTTTTTTACAATACAAATTAACTTACTCTCTTATAAAAATATATTACAATAATCAGAGAGTAAACTATCAGCTACAAAAACTCAATTGCTAGAAACTAGCACTAACTGTACATTTGTATTTCTAAGTATTCTAAGCACAATTATTATCAAATGTTATAAAACCTAACATTGTCCTGCACAGTGAAAACAAATAGTTAGACTTTCTTGGGTCTTTTCTCACTAGTTTTGGATTCAACACTAGACTCTGATGGAGTTGATTATCTTTTAGAAATTGTGACTTTTAATGGAAAATCATTAATCTTACTTCTAGGAGGGGAGAGACTACCAAGATTAACACTACCACAGTATTCACAAAGATGATTAGACCTGCATCAAGGTGATCTAGGTTTAATTATCTTTGTTGGCATAGTCTTTCCTTAAAAACTTTGTTTTTACTCCTACAATGTATATCAATGTGATTGGGGTTACCACATATATGACAAATCTTCCTAGGAGCATCAAGCATTCTAGCATAATTAGTATAATTATTAATGCCTATTTTTCCATTTCTATTTCTTTTACCATTGCTAGTCTCCGATGGTATATCTTTCTTAGACTCTACCAATTTCTTTAGTCTCTTCTCCAGTTGTCTTTATCAAAAAACTTATGTTCAATCTCTTAAGAGGACTCTTTTTATCAACATTCACTGAATTTTGTTCTTTCTTGGGAGGAGATGTGATAAGTAGTTTTTGTATTGATGAACTTAGGTTCATTAATAAGTGAGACAAAATTAATCCTTTTAATGAAAATTGGCTTGTGAGTCATGGAGCTAGCATTTTCTTCATTCTCTTCCACTACTAGTTTCTTTCCTAGGAATTCATCACAACCTTTGACCTATCATTTGACTTCCTACCAAGTCTCACAGTATCTTAGAGGATTGATTCCATTATTTTATCTTAGCTTTTTCTAGTTCAAGTTGTTTAGCTAAGTAGTATTCCCTCTTTTTCAAAGCATCAATCATATGATGAGCCTTATCTAGGTCAGTTTTGATAGAATCAAATTATGAAAGTCTCTCCTCAAGAAATTTATTCCTTTTTGAGATTTGGTCATATGACTCTTTAATCCTCGTATGTTCAATAGTTAATAATCTAAAACTCCATGCAAATCAGACATATCTTTTTGTATGTTTTCTATACTAGATGTAACAATGAGATTAAGCACACTAAAGTTCTGAGTTGCATCACATACCTTAGGAGAATCACTTTTCTCATCAAATTGAGCTATCAAGGCAAAGTTGACAATCTCTTCATCTGAATCACTGTCAGCCCAATTTCTGCCTTCGTTAATCAAAGCCTTGCTCTTTGATTTATATTTCTTTTTAGCAAGGTCATTCTGGGATTTCCCATGGTTTTCATCCTTAGATCTTTAAGTTGGTCTAGGCTTTTTGTACTCATTAGTCAAGTGCCCTAACCCATCACAGTTATAACATCTTATCATCTTTTTGTCAAATGTCACAATTTAACATTTTCTCTTTGAGTTAGGTTTTCTTGATGACTTCATCTCATTCCTACCAGCCCTAAATTTATTAAATGGGTTCACCATAAGGCCATAAATTCCTCCATCTCATCACTAGTGTCAGATTTAGGTTCTTCTTCATCAAAACTTGCATAATAGGTTTCATCATGAGACATCTTAGTTTCAACCATCAGTGTAGCTCCTTTGTCGTTTCCAAACATCTTCTGCCTTTGCTCTACTTCTAGTTCATATGTTTTCAGATTTCCGTAGAGCCTATCTAGTGTGAGAGTTTCCATATCATGAGCTTCCCTTATAACAGTTGTTTTAGGACCACAACTTGGTGGAAGAGCCCTCATGAATTTGGTATTGACATCTTTATTGTCATATGACTTTCCAAGAATTCTCAGGTCATTCAACAAAGAATTAAATCTATCATAGATTGATGTTATTAACTCACCAGGCTTTGCTTGAAAGAATTCATATTCTTGAGTTAATAATGACCTTATGTTCTTTGTACTTGATCTGTCCTTTCACATAGAACCATGATGGTATCCCAGATTTTTTTTGATGTAGTGCAATTGATTATACTTGTGAACATATTTTTATCCATTCCATTGTAGAGTATGTTCATCACCTTAGAATCCTTTAACACTTGTAACTTGTCTTCAGCAGTATAGCCACTCTGAGGTGCAAGTTCAAATTGCTCAACCATCATCGTTCCATCCACAATCTTTGTAGGTACAAATTTCATTGGCTGATATAGACCCTTTTCAATTCTATCAATATAATCAAGATATGTAGCCCTCTAGTGCATGTACATCTTTTGTTTTCTAATAGGATATTCCTCTCTTTTCAGTACTGGAATTCTGGTTCCACCATCTCGATTCCCAGCATAGTTCATCAGGTTGGAGTTGCTTCCTTCATGATTGCCAAGTGTGTGAAAACTATGTGATAAAGGATACAATGTCACCTTTAAAGAAGATCAATGCCAAGTATGTGACAAGAAGACTAGAGATGTGATCTTGATAGGGAAGAGAAAAGGAAATCTATAAACTGCAATTTTGATTTATCAAGTTACATGTCTCTATAGCGAAGCCTATACTGATGAAAGCTAGCTTTGGCTTAAGAAGCTCTCCCACATAAACTTCAAAAACTTCACTCATTGGCATTCCTCAATTGAAGTTTACATAAGATGAATTATCTGAATCATGCTAGAAAGGAAAGTAGAGAATTGTATCATTCAAGAGTAAATCAGCAACATCAATTACTACACATGGATATGTTTGGTCAAGTAAATGTGATGTCAATTTCAAGAAACAGATATGCATTGGTTATATTAGATGATCACATAAGGTATTCATGTGTGAAACACCTTCATTTAAAAGATAATGCAACACCAGAGACTACTAATACAAATGCAAAATCGGAGACTAATGCAACACGAGAGACTATTGAAGAAAATAGTCAAGAAGAGACTAACAGCTCAAGGGGAGCCAATGATGAAGAAGTCACTAGTTTAGGGGAGCAAACTTTGATCCAACAAATGGATTGGACAATATTCATCTAGAAACTGAAGCCTCATCTTCAAGATTGGATCTACCACCTACGAGACCATGGTTCAAAGATCATACATCAGATTTGATTATTGGAGATTTAGAGGAAAGAGTCAAGACAAAAAGTGCAACTCAGATTGAATGTCTCTATCTAAGTTTTCTTTCGAAGATTGAACCACAAAAAATTGAAGAAGCAATTCAAGATCCTGACTGAGTAATTGCCATGCAAGAAGAATTGAACCATTTCACAAGGAATAAAGTCTGGAGATTGGTGCCTAAACCAAGGCATAGATGAATAGTAGGTGTCAAAGAGGTCTTCAAAAATAAGCAAGATGAAACTAGTACTATTACAAGAAATAAAGCAAGACTGGTAGAAAAGGAATATTCTCAAAAAGAGGTTATTGACTATGATGAGACTGTTACACCAGTTGCAAGACTTGAAGTTATAAGGATTTTTTTGGCATATGCAGCTTATAGGAACTTCACGATGTACCAAATGGATGTTAAAAGTGCTTTCTTTTTAATGGAAAATTGAAATAAGAGGTCTATGTTGAGCAACCACCTGGTTTTGTAGTTCCCAAGTTTCCAAACCATGTCTATAGATGCTAACTATGCAAGATGTAAGCTAGACAAGAAACGCACAACTGGAAGCTGCCAATTTCTTAGAGGTATACTTGTTTCTTTGTTAAACAAGAAACAAAATTCAGTTTCAACCTCAACTGCTGAAGCTAAATAGATTGCAACAGATAATTGTTGTGCTCAGATCCTATTGATCCCTTGGACTATGGTATGACTTTATCCAAAATTCCTATTTATTGTAATAATACAAGTGCCATAGGAATAACTGAGAACCCGGTACAACATTCAAGAACAAAACATATTGACCTAAGGTATCACTTCATTAGAAAACATGTTAATGAAGGTACTATTGAATTACATTGGGTTACAATTGATAAGTAGTTTGTTGGCATATTCACCAAACCTTTAGATGAACCTACATTCACTAGGTTAGTCTATGAACTAGCTATGTTGAATTATGCTCCTAAAAATTGATTAAATTCTTAAAAGCAAGTTCTTATAACTTTAGAAGCTAGAATTTAATTTATATATTGTAGTTGTTCTTCATGGGCAGAAAATCAGAAGCTAATTATCATTGTATTGACTATTAGATAACTTTGTGAATGAAGTGGAGTAGAGACTAAAGAATAGAAGTGACGAGTTATTCTCTGACAGTTCTTTTTTACACTAGTCACTGACAAGTCAAATTGAGCTATCGGAGACTAGCTTAACATAGTCTTTGAGAGGGATCGGGTAAGAGACTAAGATAGTGTCTGATAACTTACTTTTGTAAGGAGAAGAGAATAATTAACCATATTTCTAATTAATCTCTGAAAACTGATCATTATCTAAAGAACTGCTAACGTTTTAAACCCAAGTAAGGGCCCCAACCAAATTCAATTACAATTCTATTGTACTCGTGTACTTTCTCTCTCTCTGATATCTTTGTGATCTAATCTCTTGCAAAGAAACCTTTCAAGCTTTTGATATGAATCAACAATGGCATCCAAGACTGTGTGTTTCAAGTTTGGCGACTTCAACTTCATCAAAACAAACCATGTCGGAATCTCTGACAAGAACGAGTTTGAAGCACAATATCATCCATTTGTGGATTTACTTCAAACTTCAACACTCACACACGCCATTTATAACACTCCCACTTAGGCCGCTGATGTTATTACTGTCATGTGGTCCACTGCAGTTATCCAAGATGAGAGCGATAACTCTTCAGTGGTAATCTCTAAATATAAGAATGTTTTTTGTGCTATTATGCATGAAATAGTTAATAAAGCTTACAATTAACTATTCATGAAGAATATAATGCTCCTGTCTCTGATGAGGAAATATATGATATGTTTAGGAACCTACACTAAGAAGAAGAAATTGCATCCATAGGTTCTATTACTAGACCTCACCTTAGGCATAAATGGTCTTTATTTTTTGATATTATCACAAAAACATTGATTTCAAATTGCAGTGGTTATGATGTCATCACTACACTCACACAAGAAATTGCATATTGTGTTTTGTATAATAGACACAAAAATTTGGGTTGTTGATATTAAAGAGCTTGATAGCTAAACTTAAAACTGGTGATAGAAACAAAATTTATTATGCTAGGTTTGCAATGATGATTGTTAATCATTTAATTTCTAATTTAAATATCACTGGTATGAAAGTTGTTCCAACAGTTATGTAGAGGAAAAGAATTTTTTCTGATGTAGAGAGAAAAGCAGCAAAAGTAATGGTTCCTATCTTTTATCCTCCTATTATAAGATCACTTCTCATAGCTTGGTTTCCAAACATTTAATCTTTGTCATCCCTTGAGGATCATGTGCAACAAAAAGGAAACCCAATTGATCCTCCAACAGGTTCACAACAACAATCTTCAGCCCCCTCCACATTCTCTCAAAAGACTATGGTTGCAAAAAGAAAGAAAGCCACAAAAATTCCCACAAAATGAAAAATAAGTGAGGATGATAGTGAGATTGAGGGAGAAAAAGAAGTTGAGGTGGAACTTGAGAGTAATAACTCAAACACAAAAGCAATCTATTGCCTCCCAAAAGGCAATGGAGGTTAAAAGGGCAAACAACAGACTTAAATCATCCTACCAAAAGGATGTTGACATTGAAGACAGTTCCCAACAAGGAGCAACATGTAAAAAGTCTGCACAATATTTTGGACAACAACAAAAGATAAGTCAATATGAGAGAAGAATTAAACAAAAGAGTGACACTATGAGAGCACATACTGAGTCTACTCGAATTGATGCTTCTCAAATTTCAATTCCTGAGGAGCAGCCAACATTCCAATCTATACTTTCTCCTCCTTCTTCTCCTATTCTTGATTCTTTAGAACCAACAGGTTCAGATCTTCTTGATACTTTCCAAGAAGTGCTAACACTCCAAGTGATTCTGTGACGGCCCCAAAAATCATAAAACAGATTTCGGGCACCATCAAAAATTGACAAAAGATAATTAATACATCCAAGCATGCATAACATTAAATAAGAGATAAATAACGAATCTCTATTACATTATCCATTAAAGAGTATTTAATACAGCGGAAGTCTTAAAATAGGGCCCACACCGGCCTTAAAGTCTAAACATTTCTATAATCTTCTCCTTCTTCGCCCTACCCTTGAAAGCCATCCATAAGAGGGATATCAGGAAGCTCTCAGAATTCCATCTTTTCTTTTCCCTTATGAGACGCATCGGTCGTCTCGCCATAACCTGCAAAAATTATAATCATAGCAACATGAGCGATTTACGCTCAGCAAGTATATATTCGATAGTATTTGGGTAAGCTTGAACGATGGAAAATAATGGTTTAAGTGTTTATGAGGTTGGACGAAAACAATGTCCAACACCTCCGAATAATATAGAAGAAAATAGTTTCTAGGGTCCCAGAGTGATAGCGAGGGATTTGACCCTTTTCTTGGAGAAATCTTGAATAAACCATATGCACCTTATAACACTGTCTGTTTGGCTCACGTGCCCTTAAGAACTCTTAATACCGTCTGTTTGGCGCAGGTGCCCTTAAGAACTATCTTAAATCAAACGTTATATCAGATGGCCAACCTGATCGTCTGACTTAACCATAATGACATACGTAGTCAATGCAGAAAAATTTGTCTGCAAGGGTTCAGTTACCGATGCCTCGGTTTCCGTTTCCTATCCATAATAGGCACGGGATGCCAGGCATATGCATCCACGTAACCGTTAGTTTACCCACACGGATATACTTTTCAAGTAAGGGGTAAAGAATAAGGCTTCTATATCCGTATAGGGTTTACTTTGACGTATTAGCGAACTTAAACAGCTAATAACCGCCCAAGAAATACTTGTATCTAGTACAATATTTTTCACGTACATCGGATCGAATGATCATACGTTACTTAACTTTGAATGAATATCAACATAATATCAATATCATGTACGTATATCGAAGAATTGATTATACGCATTAGTTTGAAATATAAATCATTTGGAAACATATTTGTCATGAATATAAAAGAGATATGTACATGCATATCATTTCATAACATATCATACGCATATCGAAACAAGTGATCATGCGTTATCTTGAAATAAACATAAGATTGAATGTATACTTGCCTTTGGTCCTTAGAATGCTCACGTTTAATAACTCGTGAAAGCAGTAAATTCTGTAAAACATGTACAGATAATAATATGAGAAATCTCCACTTAAATACACATGATAAATGTTCGTGCGAAGTGTTAATGAAATTCTCAAGTCTATACTTAACTACTTATGTCGTCACTCGTAATATTGGGATTCGGTTGGAATCGAATCAAAGTACGAGAGATTAGTGGACTTGGTTAAACGTCACTCGTAGATCCTTGATAATTTTAATTAATTATAGGAGGCCTTAGATTAATTAATAAATATTAATTAATCAACTTAGGCTTTAAATGATTATTATTAATCATTTAGAAATTATTCATTAATTATTATTTAATTGCTTTAATTAAATAATAATTGGTCTATAATTAATTAAGAATTATTTCTTAATTAAATCTTAGTTTAAATGATTTATTTAAATATTTAAAAATCATTTGTTAATTATTATTTAATTACTTTAATTAAATAATAATTAATATTTAATCATTTAAAATTCATTTATTAATTATTGTTTAATTACTTTAATTAAATAATAATTAATATTTAATCATTTAAAAATTGTTTATTAATACTTTAAAAAAAATATGTAAGTGTTTATTTTATTTTTGAAAACTTTGATTGGGTCA
The DNA here is from genome assembly GCA_014636745.2 of Centella asiatica. Classification (NCBI taxonomy): domain Eukaryota; kingdom Viridiplantae; phylum Streptophyta; class Magnoliopsida; order Apiales; family Apiaceae; genus Centella; species Centella asiatica. The sequence continues at coordinate 10,603,887 of CM025780.1, read as the reverse complement.
AAAATAATTTTCAAAATGGGTTGAAATTTTAAAATCAAGTGGGTAAAATTTATTGGATCAAAGTCAAAAATTTTATTTTGAAATCTGGGTCAAAACAGTGGGTCAAACCGGGCTAAAACCGGGTCGAATCCGGGTCTAACCGGTTCAACCCACCATCTTCAACAACGCTGCAGTTGCAGTGTTGCCGGCGGCAACACCAATCCGGCCACACGCACTGCTCAACGAACAACACACACACACATGCACTGGTTCGCGAAACGGGCAAGACCGTGACCTTTAGCATAGGAGAACATACCCCTACGCTTGATGCCACGGCCTGAAACTCAAGGAATCGGCCGAAGGAGTCGCCTGAAAAAGCTTCTCGCCATAACCGCCTGCGAGACCTTCGGGTTTAGCCATTTTGGCCATTACGACATCATTTTTAAAGATCTATACATGAAAATGAAACTAGAGATCTCAAGGAACTCATACATGCAATCAATTTCAATTTTCATCAACTATATCGCATTCTAAATCGATTCAAAGTTTCGGTTTAAAAGTCCGAAAATGGATCTACGAAATACTCCACCATTTTTTAAATTGTTTATGTCAAATCGAAGGTATAATCATAAGGAATCTAATGGCATAATCTATTCGAATTAACATGCAATAGATCAGACGAAATAGGGATCCAAAGTTTCGGATTCTTTATGAATAATTCGTTGCTAAAGGATGAACAAGCGTCGCTAAAGGTTTTCTCTTCATTTAAATTTTTATTAAACTTCGAAAATTAATATCTCTCAATATATAAATGATATCAAGAAGTGTAATATGTGAAAATCATACTGAAAAATATTATCTACGACATGGTATAATTAGAAAAAATTTTCGACGTAAAAATAAAAGTGCAGAAATTTTTTTTTTTACCTCTTAAAAGCTTTTATGAAATTTCTTGCCAAAGCTTCAAGTTGCTCAAGAACACAGCTCCGAATTTGAGAGTGTTTGTGATGATTCCTTAGTGAGTATACTGTGATTATTCTAGTAAAAAAATGCTTAACAATGCTAAGTAGGAAATCAAGGAGTAAATAAATCCCTATTAAATGCACTAATTAAATTTTGAATTTCAAATTTTAAAGCCCTAATTAATTACATACTAATTGCATGGTAATTATCATTTGTAACTGATGTAAATTAATTATTTACCATAGGAGTAATTAGTAAAAATTTAATTACTCACTAATTTACATTTTTAATGGTTATGCATTTATTTATTGCATTAACCGAAAAATTAATCCGCCTCGGCGAAATAAAAGTGCGTTTATAAAATTATTATCAAAATTAACATCTAATAAAATTTAAAATAAATATCTTGTCACAATTTATTGTCTCGCAATAATTAATAATATAACATTTGTTATAAATATTAATGAACGTGTGCGTAATGAATTACGTAACCCTTACGTACACGTAACCGTAAAAAAAAATATTTAATGGACGATAAATTCATAAATAATCCTCAAAATTTTACTTTTGAATTATTGGGTTCTCACAGATTCAAGAAGAATCAATTTCACTTTTCCAATCAGAGAAAAATATTCTTGAATCACAAGAGACTAGTTCTCAAATGGACTAGTCGGAGACTAGTCAATCACAAGAGACTAGTTCTTCACTTGTGACTAATGCTTTTATTTCACAAGAGACTGACACATAAGAACTACTTGTTCAAAGTACAAGTGCAGTCAGTTCTCAGACTCTTGTTGTCCATCCCATGACTCACTTATTTTCCTTGGAGAGAACCATAACCACATCGTTATTAAGGGAACCTCCTCTCTTTGGTACCATGAATAATTCTTCTTTACCTCCTTTTTCTTTAAGACTGAGTGCACCCATCCAAATTAGTGAGGTAAAGAGAATATCTAGTAAGAGTCAGGCTCTTGACATGGAAAAAGGTGAGTTTAGTGAAAAACAAGAGAGTCAAGCTTTAATAAGCTTGGAAAAAGGTGAGGAAGGGAGTTTGGATGTCCAACTCCTAGAAAAATTGAGAGGGTGTGAGCAAGAATGAGATCCTTGAAGAAAATAAAAGAGAAACATGAAGCTCTAGCACTTCATAATCAAAGGTCTCAGGATTGAACTCGAGAATGTCTAAAATAGGGTGGAACATGAAGTACAGAAGTTTCGACAATGCAATGGAGGTCTTCTTCCCAAGAGGATGCTCAACTCAATAGAGAAGAAACCGTAGGGGTTTCATGCACATAAATGTAGTGAAAGAAATAAATTAAAATAATTTATTGAAACCCCAACCAGGATCCATGCAAAACAGAAAATACAGATTTGATAGAAGAGTACATGTTCAAGCTTCAGATTCTTAACTTTGGTGGAGATACTGATGAACCACAAGCTCAATCCAACTGAACCAAGCCTCTACAGGTATCCACATGAGTGTATAACTCATCCAAGGAGATGAATGACTTCCCTTATATGGTACTAGCCAAAAGGAAATTAAAGAACAACTTTTATCTCACTCTCTCTGTTTGGTCTATTTCTTTCTTCTCTACTCTTTGCTATACAGAGCATAAAAAAGAACTGAAGGTTGTGTGTATCTAGTATATATCTCTATCTATGTATATCTCAAACATATATCTCATGAAGGAGATAAGAGGAGGAGGAGTATTTATAGGCAACTAACTTCCTCTTCCACCACCCCTTTCAATCAATAAATCATCTTATATGTCACATATATATTTAGATTCAATGAACCTAGAAAAAGGTGGCTAGATACAATGATCCTAAGCATAGGTGGCTAGATATAATGAACCTAGAAATATGTTTGTCTAGATACAATGAACTTGGACAAAGGTGTGTCTAGATACAATGAACCTGGACAGAGGTATGTCTCGATACAATGAACCTCAAAAGAGGTGGCTAACCACTTCTTGCAAGTTGATATATGCAGCATCTATTAACATTTAATACTCTGCAGTTGTTGTTACAATTGACTAGGTCAATTACGTTTATTAATTCTCAACTACAATTTTAAATAAGCCAATCATATTCACTTATTTAAAATCTAATATCCGAATTAATTCTGCTTTTAATTACACTCTTATTGTGAGACCCTATAGGTTATTATTATGTTGGCAATAATTTCATAATCATATTATAAAATTATAAACAGTGAGCGACATCTAGTAATACATCACTGTTACCCAAGTAATAATAATGTTGGTGATTCAACATAACCTTCTCTTGTGACCAATGTTTCAATGTAATGTAATTCTTCTTGCCCTTGATATCCAACATTAAACTTAAGGCATCAAATGTATCATCCTCTTTATAATTTAATCTTTGTTTTCTTGATCGATGAGTAAACTATACGAAACAAATGACTATTTGAGCATGACCATGCATTTCATAGTTCTACTCAATCAAGAGGCCCAATGATATCACTCCTAAAATAGATAGGAGGGAAAATCTCATCTAGATCATTCACATTCCTCACAATATAGCTAACAGTCACCTTTATGGTCCATCCGGTTAAAGATAACTTTTGGCTTCTAGGTCCATCCTCACAATTGGCTTCTAGGGCATATACATAGAGAAGAAACTACATGAGCAGTCCAACAGTAAGAAGCAACTTTAAGCTTTGGAATCTACTGTTCAGTCCATTCTGATTTCTGAAACTCGATTATCTAATGACATTCAACAACTTAAACAACTCTTTCTTCTAGCCAACCCTAGTTTGGCTATTTCTTTCTCTCAACATAAGGATGCTGATGTCGAAAAGGGGGAGAGTACTTAGATCAAAGAAAGTGAAGTCAATGTTGATAAAGGCAGGGGGATAGTTGTCAAAGATGTAAACAGTTTGATAGCTGAACTTGAAAAACTTCAGAAATCTAACAAAGAAATTGATGAAGCAATCACTGTTAGTAGAACAAAACAAGCTGAAGCTCCTATTACTAGGAAAGATAAAAGCAAAGGTATCCTGGTTGAAGAACCCAAGAAGAATTATGCTCAACCAGGACAACCTAAGAAAATGGGAGATGCCATGAAGACAGTTCATATTGCAACACCTGTTGAGCTAATAATTGATGGGAAAGTGGAGCTGGTCTATCCTCAAGAGAAAAAATTGATAGAAGCTGATGCACTCTATGCACAAAAGCTTCAGAAAGAAGAAGAGATGGCATTGGAGTAGGAAAGAAAAAGAAGAAGAAAAGAAAGTAGCTGAAACAACAAGAAAATATAGAGCAAAGGTAGTTGCAAAAACAAGAAGGAGATAAGATCAAGGAATTGGAAAGGATGATTAGAGTATCACAAGATCAAAAGCTGATACTTAGTTTACTAGAAAAAGTAGTTGAAATTATATTTCAGAAGAGAAGGAAGCTTATATCATATTTCATAGAAGGAAGCCAGACGTAGAGGATTTAAATTTGAGTCTAGGTGAAGCTGAATTTTAAGGTATAAGATCTTAGTTCAGGTACATTTGTAAATAATATATTCTTTAATTTTCATTTCTAAGTTGTCTTTATAGTTTTGGGTTTTGACATCATCATCAACCTTGATTATGATGAATATACATAGAATATTTAGATTTTCAAATGTACAGTAGCTGTTTATGCGTAATAGTTAAGTTTTTGGAGCTGGTAGTTTACTCTCTGATTTTTGTAAAATATTATTGTAAAAGAGTAAGTTAAAATGTATTATAAGACTACCATGATTGCATTAGAGAGTTCAACAAATTCAGATATTATGTTTAGTTTATCAGAGACTAACTGCCAAAGACTGAAGATGAGTTGAAGTTAGTCAAGCCTATCTGAGAGTAAGAATTAGTCTATCAGAGATTACAGATTAGCCTACTGGAGACTAAGCATTATGCTATTGGAGAGTATTATTGAAGATTATTGATTCACTCTTTCAATACAAATATAGTAGCTGACAATCGGCTTGTGATTGTCAGTGTTTGTAATTAGTTGTTAATCAATAAAAGCAATTGTTTATAGATTTATCTTGTTCTTTATATTCTGTAAGTTTGATTCCGTTTGAAGCTTGTTAAAAACGAATACTTTTAAAACTCAATGAACACAAACTAGATGTGACGACCCCAAAATCCCTCACTGGATCAGGGCTTCGTCAAAAGAAGGAAAAGATAACCACACATCCATTCAGAGAATAATTACTGAAAGAAACGATAATAAAGAGTTATTACAACCCAAAATATTACATATACAGTGGAAGCTATTCTATCTGTATACTATAATTCAAAACATCACTTTACAGTACGTCTTCTTTTCTTCCCTCCTTATTGGTATTACAAAGGCTAGCCAACCTCAATAACCGATCATTTTTTTCTTTCCCTTGTCCGAGGGCTCAACCTTTATATTCTGTCATGCAAGGCATTAAAATTTAACAAGAATGAGCGATTTACGCTTAGCAAGTATATAAACAATTTGGGAAAAACAATTCTGGAATGTTTCAAAAAAATTCAATTATGCTAAGAGGCTTAGTGAATCAATACTAATGCCTCAGAAATCTTTAAGGAATCTTTAGGACTACTGATGATAAACAATTGTGTAATCCTTCTTAAAACAAAGCATAATTTCCTTGAAGTAAAAATATCCATCAGGGGCTAAAACCGCTGGATCTGCTAACCATACAGTATACAGCTGGCCTAACTGTGCCCGTATGATCCCTCCTTGTGTGAACGTACGTAGTCACATAAAATTTCTCTAGGTCAGGTGAAGAACAAATCAGCACCTTTCCTTTCCTCTAACCATCCATGTGGCATTATCATTCAAGGAACATAGCATTCTCATTTATTGCACAGATATAACATTGAAAAATAGCTGAAAGAGCAAAGCTTCTTTATATCCATGCACTTTTATTCATATCATGCTAGTGGAAATTTAAAGCATAGCATTCTGTTTCACAAGGAAATTTAAATATAAATATCATAATTTTGTACGCATGTCGAATCAATTGATCATGCGCTTAACTGAAATAAGCATAAGAGTAAGAATATACTTGCCTCGGTCCTTTGCACAAAATTCAAATCAATTTACTTATGAGAGAGATTCTGTAAATTATGCAAGTAATATTTTAATACCTTAATAAGAATTTTTGAAAGAAAATATGTATGTGATGTCCTTAAACTTTTACTGTTTTAAAGAATAACAACGTAAAATAATTGTAAGAAAATAATATTTTATAGTCTTAATAACAGACTATGCATTGGGGAATAATTTTCTCATTAACAAACTCGTCAGGGACTAATATCTTTAGCCATTAAAGACTAACATATTTTGCCCATCAGAGACTAGGAATTTCCTCTATCGGAGACTAAGAAATCTCCTTCATCAGAGACTATGAAATTTCCTTCATCAGAGACTATGGATGACGTCATCAAGGACTGAACTTAGCCCATCGGAGACTAAGGAATGACATCACTAGGGACTATCAACTCATCAGGGACTGATGACATCATATTAATTCTATCGGAGACTAAGGGTGACGTCATCGGAGACTAACTTCTCATCAGAGACTAATGACGTCATCAAGGACTAAACTTTAGCCTGTCGGAGACTAAACCTGACGTCATCATCAGAGAGTAACAGAATATCTCATCAGAGACTATGAATATCTCATCAAAGATTAACAGCATCTCATTAGAGATTAACAACATCTCATCAGAGATTAACAACATCTCATTAGAGATTAACATTAGAACTTGCTTTTGCTACAATGGAGGATCTATTATGCTCGAACTCAGCCTATGATGTCTTATGAAGATGCAAAAGAATAAGAACTTAGCATAAATCTTTGATGCTATGCACGAAAGAAACTAAGTAGGGTTCCAGGTTCAGATTATTAGTGAATATTGAAGATCGTGTTTGACTGGAAGCTAAAGTCCAAATCTGAATAGGATTTGAAGTTGCAATCAAGAAGTCGATCAAGATCTGATACAAAATCAAATTTGGATTAACAAGGTCGAGCAACTAATTTGAATCAAATTAGGATTGTTGAGACTTATATATATTCAAATTCAAATTACATAAAAATAATTATTATAATTAGGTAATGAATTTACAATAACGAATGTAATTCAGAATTCAGATTCATTACACAGCAAGTTATTAAGAACTTGAGTAGCTAGAAATTATTTTCTAGAATTGCAGTTGTTCTTTGTGAATAGGTTTCAACAGCTAGTACTTTGTTTACTAGATTGTAATTCAGATTCAAAATTAATAAAAAAGTAATTGTTTATTGATTAATATAATTTGTTTTGATTATAATTCTGCATTAGATTTCAAATTATATTTGTGATCTTTACAAAGTTCAAATTTTTTTTTGATATTTGTATTCAACCCACACTTCTACAAATATTTATCTAGGATTAACATGTTATTTCTCAAGCACGGTTCATCCTTGAAAGTAACATTGTAATCTCTATCACATAGTTGGCTAATACTAAGAAACTTGTGCTCAAGACCATCAACTAGTGTTACACTTTCCAAGATGACATTTCTATTTGTTACTTTGTCATATCCCAAGGTATATCATTTGTTGTCATCTCCAAAGAAAACTCTTGGGTCATCTCTATCCTCATATTGTGTTAGTAGGATCTTATCATCAGTCACATGTCTTAAACATCCATTGTCCAAGAACCAGATTTGTTTCTTCATGCCCTACACACAACAAACAACTAAGTTGATTTTGGTACCCAAACCAGCTTGGGTCCTTTGACATTAGTAGAATGTAACTTAGCAGTAGTTAAAGGTTTTTTCAACTTTAGGCTTCTTTTTCAACTTAGAAGTAGTTAAAATTACTTTCCACGCATTATATAGAAGAATTTTCCCTTAACTTCTGAGGAGGTTTCACATAACTGTTTTAAACATTTTTAGCATGCAATTGGTTCTTAATAGTTACGATCTTCGTTTTATCAGAGGATGAATTCTTAGCATGTATGTTCTTAGGAGCATTTTTACATTTGAAAGCAAGGTGGTTGAGGTTCCTACACTTCTAACACTGTTTCCTAGGGGCATTGATGATAAAAGTATAATTAGTGAACTTATTTATTCCCTCCTTGCCATTCCTATTCTTTTTCAGTTTATTATCCTCTGATGAGTCAATTTTCTTTTGGTTAAAGCTTTTAACTCCACTCACTCACTTTGTGATCTAGCACCTTCTTATTAGCTTTTCCCTTAGTAGCTATTGCTTTGACAAATTTTATCTTTTTAAAATTGGGGTTAGTTGCTACTAGAGTACTATTGCTAGTGCTAGCGGCATTAGTTCTAGTGATTGACAACTCCTTAATAATTGGCTTCTTATCCTAGACCTTGTTATAGCCTAATCATTTAGTTTGATTAGTACTATATTTTTCAATTATTTCCCTCACAATCTTTGAGGAATTGGTCCATTCTTTTATGAGATCTTGCTCTTCTTTTAGTTTGGCCTTGAGACATTTTTTAATTTCTAGGGTAGCAACAAGACGCTCCTTAGTTTTTTTGCACTCCTCTCTAATCTTTTCTAACTTAATTAGCTCAGTCTACATTAATGCATTCTTAGCGACTAACAGATCATTAGCTTGTTGGATTCTTTCATTCTGCTTTACTGAAGACCTTAAGGTAGCATACAAATTATAAATTTCAGTAGACATTTCTTTTATAGTTTATTTACAATCTGATAGAGACATTTTAGAGAGATTAGATTTTATCCATGTGCCCTAAGCTGGGTGTTGGATCCAGCTGTTGTCCCATTAGATGATATTGTTGCCATTAGTGCAAGATTGATAAACTCCTCATCATCGAACTGGTCTAAATCTGCCTAGTCTTTTCCCTCTACAATGAATGCCTTGTTTTTCTTGTTGATGACTTCAAAGTATTTCTTCTTATAATAGCCATCATCCCTTTTCACTTCCTTAATCTATTTGACAGATTTTTGCTTCCTGCATTCATTGGCAAAGTGTCCGGTTTCTTAACAGTCGAAGCATTTTATCTTTGATTTGTCAATAGTACCAAATGAGACAGGCTTCGTTCTTGGTGATGTCTTTCTAAAGCATTTGTTCTTCATGAATCTTAGATTCTTGAATCTCTTTGCCAAAAGGTCATAGATTCATCAATAACTTCCAATTCCTCTAGAGTATAGTTTTCATAATCAACATCATCTATACTATCAGCTTCATTAGCCTCAACTTCCCTTTCTTCTATGAGAACTGCCTTCTCATGAAGCTTCTTGCTCTTAACCCCAACCATAATTGCCACAGACTTTTCTTTTTTGTGGTCTTGGTTCAGATTCTCTCTTTGTTTAACCTCTAATTCATAGGTCTTGAGTTTCCATAGAGTTTCTCCAAGGATATTGAGCTCATATCCTTAGCTTCCCTTACGACTGTTGTCTTGTGTTAGGTTTATAGCATTTTGAAGATGATGGATATAATTAGAATATTTATATTTTCAAATGTACAGTAACTGCTGATATGTAACAATTAAGTTTTTGTAGCTGATAGTTTACTCTCTGATTGTTGTAAAATATTATTATAAGAGAGTAAGTTAAAATGTATTATAAGAGACAACAATGACTGCATTAGAGAGTTCAACAAAGTCAGAGATTATGTTTAGTCTATCAAAGATTAAAGATATGTTGAAGTTAGTCAAGCCTATAGGAGACTAAGAATTAGTTTATTGGAGACTAAGGATTAGCTAATGAGAGAAAAAACATTATGCTATTGGAGACTATTGTTGAGGCAGTAAGAGACTAAAGTATAGTTACTCCCTGATGCAATAAAGAGTTCTAATTCAAATAAAAGTTTGATTCAACACGGACAAAGAAGTTGTGTTGAAGACGAAGCTGGTGTAAGGATGAACCAGAAGAGTTTTTATTAGATTAGTATTCTTATTCAAATTGTAAATCATAGAAATATTGTCTAATAGAATTAGAAGTTGTACCTTTGATACATAATATATGAGAAATTATAGAGAATATAAGTTGTATGATTCATTGATTTTATTCATTCAGTACATATATTGTAGCTGACAATCAACTTGTGATTATTAGTGTTTGTAATCAGTTGTTGATCAATAAAAGAAATTGTTTACAGATTTATCTTGTTTGTTATATTCAACAAGTTTAACTACTTTAAACAACAAGAACTAGAAAAAGTTTCAAGAACTTGTAATCAACACCCCTTCTACAAGTTCTAGGCTATCTATTTAGGACAACAAGTGCTATCAGAGCTTGATTAATTTAACTCAAATCAAAAGATCCAAAGATGGATAATGATAAAAGAAGCAGTTCCAACCTGATGAACTATGTTGGGAATCGAGATGGTGGAACCAGCATTCCAGTACTGAAAAGAGAGAAATATGCTATCTGGAAACAAAAGATGTACATTCACTTGAGAGCTACTATGAGGACCCGGAGATAAAATTAGTCTATGAATAATTTAATTTATATTTTATATAAAGGATTAATTTTGTTCTATGTAAATAATTAATTTATACTTTGAGATAGAATTTTTTTTTTTTATATTCACGCGGAGTAACAATTTTAAACTACCAGAAGGATTTGGATAAATGAATCAATGAATGGAAATTGGCTAGATAAGCAAGTTATGGTTAGGTAAACTTTAAGAGTTACGTGTTTTAAGGTAAGGATTATCTGGAGATACATGTGAGGTTATTTGATTAATAAGCTACATGTGTGTCACCAGTTGATCAAATTTAAGCTACATGTAAGACAACAGCTGCTTGGTTTTAATACCAGCTATTTAAAGTGTTATGATGAACTGTCGTTTTTACCTCCCAAGTTAAACAATCATTTTATCTCAAATAATAATCTCAGCCTACTGTTCTAATCGACTCAAGAACACTATAAATACCCCATTTTGAGACAAAATTCTAATCTCTTTCTCTTAGAACTTCTCTTTAACCCACTATCTTTGTAAATTTTAAGTTCTTCCTCCTGAGCAACTATCACTTTAAAGCAGCTAAGCTCTCAATTTCTTCCTTAGAGTCGAAGAGGTAAGACCTTTATTAATCATATACTCTGCTTTACTCTGTTTTAGTTTCTCATACATGAACATTTAAGAGTAATAGTCGAGTATGCCAGTGTTCAAGAAGGAATAAAGTTGTCAAAAGATGCAGTAATATTTTGTTGCATATTGTGTATATGTAAAGAAGTAATACACACAGCAAATAGATTTATGATGTACCCTATGTTGGGTTTGTTTGTTGTTAAGCATCATCCATGAACTTATGAAAGGTCCTCCATCATAGCAGAGACAAGTCCTAATTTAGTCTCTGATGGGTAAAAGTTAGTCTCTGATGACTAATGATGTTAGTCTCTGATGAGCATCAATGATTTGTCTCCGACAAGTTTGGCGTTGGACAAATATCCAATGATGAGTTTGGCGCTAAACAATTATCCACTGATGAGTTTGGCGCTGAACAATTATCCACTGATGGGTTTGGCACTGAACAAATGAGATTAGTGCTAAACAATTATCCACTGACAAGTTCGACACTGAGTTTGGCATTGGCTAAATAGTTGGCGATGAGTTTGGAGACAGCCAAAAGAGTTTGGTGATAGTCAAAATTGTCCCCGACAAGTTTGGCGATAAACAAAATTTATCTCCTGATGACCAAAGGACCATCCCCTGATGATCAAAAACAATTCCCTGATGACCGAAAATGTATCCCCTGACGGGTAGTTTATCCCCTGACGGGTAGTTATCCCCTGATGGGTAAGTCATCCCCTGATGACTATTCCCTAACAAAGGATTATTCCCTAATAGACAAAGTTGTCCCTAGATGACCATCCCCTGATGGCCATCCCCTGTTTATATGCAGTTTCATATTTATTTTTCAAGACATAGATCTCTTATGTTATACCAATAATTATGTTTTACAGAACTTTTCACGAACCAGTGTGTTGAAATTAGAATTAGCTAAGGACCAAGGCAAGTATATACTCACTCTACTTCTTTTTCATTGATTACATAAGATCATTGATTCGATTTATGTAAATGATTGATGTTACTTCTTAAGCAAGACAATGTTTTTTTTTTCATAAATAAATAGCGTACGATTCATTGATCCGAAGTACATGAAAAGATGTTGCATATTGAACTAAGTATGATTCGACAGTTGCTAGCTGTTTTGATTCTTTAGCACGCCAAAGGGAAAATCATATATGGATATAGAAGCCTATTCTCTTATCATCTACTTACAAAGTATATCCATATGGGTAGCTAAGGGCTAGCAGGTGTGTTCACCTGGCACCACGGCTAGTGATAGGAAATGAAAACCAAGGCATCGATAATCAGACCCTCACAGACCAATGCTTTTTGTGGTGACTACGTACGTCATGACAAAGTCAAACGACTAGACTGACCAGCTGGGATGACATTTGATGAAGAGGAAGTCAGATAATGATCATGATGGTCAGATGATGCATTATCTAGTGAAGAGAGGGTGAATCAAGATTTTTTTTTATTGAAGAGGATCAACCCCTTGTTATCACTTGGGAACCCTTAAAATTGCATGGTTATTAAATTCCTAGAGGTGTCGGCTTTGCTTCGCCCAACCTCATTAAACACTTAAGCCTTTGAAATATCTATTCTTTTTGCTTGAACTTACCCAGCTTATGATTATATACTTGCAAGCATAAATCGCTTATGTGGATTGCTATGAAATGTTTTACAGATCATGTCAAAAAGGTCGAGTCGCCTAGTAAAGGAAAAGAGAAAATGGCATAGCGAAAGGTCATCGTAGAAATATTCAGATTGTAAGGCCAGATGGGCCATTTTTAGACTTCCGCTAGTAAATACCTAAGATTTTGTAATAAAAGGTTATATGCCTTTAGATCATATTATAAACGCATGGATTATGGTTTTGTAATAGAGAGTATACTTCTTTTAATCAATGATGTTTATGCTTGGTTTATGATGTTTTCTGTTGTCAATCCCTGGCGGAGCCCGGAGTCTAGCATGGGATCTTTGGGAATTGTCACACAATTTCTGATAGTGCTTGGAGCCCTACCTGGGATTTTCGGGGCCGCCACATCTACAGATCGTGATTATATCGATAGAATTGAAAAGGGTCCATATCAGCGAAAGTAATTTGTACCTACAAAGACTGTGGATGGAACGTTGATGACTGAGCACTTTGAATTTGCACCTGAGAGTGACTATACTACTGAAGAAAAGTTATAAGTGTTAAAGGATTCTAAGGTGATGAACATACTCTACAATGGATTGGATAAAATATGTTCACAAGTATAATCAACTGCACTACATCAAAGCAAATCTAGAATATCATCAAGTTTTTGTGTGAGGAGACAAATCAAGTACGAAAGAATAAAAGGTCATTGTTAAATCAACAATATGAATTCTTTCAAGCAAAGCCTGGTGAGCCAATAACATCAATCTATAATAGATTTAATGCTTTGTTGAATGACCGAGAATTCTTGGAAAGTCATATGACAATGAAGATGTCAATACCAAATTCATGAGGGCTCTTCCACCAAGTTGGGATCCTAAAACAACTGCTATAAGGGAGGCTCATGATATGGAAACTCTCACACTTGATAGGCTCTATGGTAATCTTAAAACACATGAACTAGAAGTATAGCGAAGGTTGAAGATGCATGGCAAGGACAAGGGAGTTTCACTGATGGTTGAGACTAACATGTTTCATGATGAACTGAATGATGAAAACTATTCTGCAAGTTTTGATGAAGAAGAACTTGAATCTGACACTGATGATGACATGGAGAAATTTATGGCCTTCATGGTGAAACAATTCAAGAAATTTAGAGCTAGTAGGAATGGGAGAAAGTCATGAAGAAAACCTAACTCAAAGAGAGAAGGTCAAATTGTGCCCTTTGACAAAAAGAAGATCAAATTTTATAACTATGATGGGTTAGGGCACTTTGCTAATGAGTGCAAGAAGCCTATATCAACTAAAAGATGTAAAGATGAAAAATATGGGAAATCAAAGAATGACCTTGCTGACAAGAAATATAAATTAAAGAGCAAGACTTTGATTAGTGAAGGCAAAGACTGGGCTGACAATGATTTTGATGAAGAGATTGTCAACTTTGCCTTGGTGGCTCAAACTGATTAGACAAGTGATTCTCTTAAGGTATGTGATGCAACTCAGAACCTCAATATGCTTAATGTCATTAATACATCTAGTATAGAAAGCATACAAAAATATATGTCTAATTTGCATGTTAGTTTTAGATCATTAACCATTGAAAATACTAGGATTAAAGAGTCACATGACAAACTCTCAAAAAGGAATAAATTTCTTAAAGAAAGACCATCACAATTTGATATTATCAAGTCTGACCTAGATAAAGCTCATCATATGATTGATGTTTTGAAAAAGAAGGAATACTATTTAGATGAACAACTTGAATTAGAATAGGCTAAGATAAAACAATGGAATCAATCCTCTAAGATACTGTGAGACCTGGTATGAAGTCAAATGATAGGTCAAAAATCTAGTATAGGTTATGATGAATGCCTAGGAAAGAAACCAGCAGTGGAAGAGAATGAAGAAATTGCTAGGTCCATGACTCACAAGCCAATTACCATTAAAAGGATTAATTTTGTCTCACTTATTAATGAACCTAAATTCATCAATGCAGAAAAATCAACTTTTCACTTCTCCTGCCAAGAAAGAACAAAATTCAGTGAATGTTGACGAAAAGAGTCCTCCTAAGAGATTGAACATAGATATTATAATAAAGGCTCAACTGAACAAGTGACTAGAGAAATCAGCAGAGTCTAAGAGAGATATACCATTGGAGACTAGCAATGGTAAAAGAAATAAGAATTGAAAATAGGCATTAATAAATATACTAATTATGCTAGAATACCTTATGCTCCTAGGAAGACTTGTCACATATATGGTAACCTCAGTCACATTGCTATACACTGCAAAGCCAACAAAGATAATGCTAATCTTGGCAGTCTCTCCCCTCCTAGAATCAAGACTGAAGATTGTCCATTAAAATTCACAATTTCTAAAAGGCAATCAACTTCATCAGAGTCTAGTCTTGAATCAAAAACTAGTGAGAAAGGAAACAAGAAAATTTGGGTCCCAAAGAAGTTTAACTAGTTGTTTTTACTGTGTAGGAAAAAAAGAAGAGATCATGGTTCTTGGACAGTAGATGTTCAAGGCATATGACTAGTAACAAGTCCCTGCTAGTACAGTAAGGAATGGCCTTAAGGTGACCTTTGGATATGACAACAACTGGTATACAAAGGGATATGACAATGTTGAAAATGGAGATTTCATCTTTACTGAAGTATCACTAGTTGATGACTTAAAACACAACCTATTAAGCACTAATCAACTATGTGATAGAGGATACAATGTCACCTTTAAAGAAGATCAATTTCAGGTGTGTGACAAGAAGACTGGAGATGTGATCTTGATAGGGAAGAGAAAAGAAAATCTATACATTGCAAATCTGATTTCTATTTCTAATCAAGTTACATATCTCTATAACAAAACCTCTGCTGATGAAAACTGGCTTTGGCATAAGAAGCTCTCCTACTTAAACTTAAAAAACATCAAAACTTTGGTGAGAAAAGGTATAGTATCTGATATCTGACATTTCTCAATTTGAGCTTACACAAGATGGACTATGTGAACCATGCCAAAAAGGAAAGCAGAGAAGTGTATCATTCAAGTGTAAACCAACAACATCAATTAGTGATCCATTAAAATTACTAAACATGGATTTGGTTGGTCAAGTAAATATGATGTCAATTTCAAGAAACAAATATGCATTGGCTACAATGGATGATCAAACAAGGTATTCATGGGTGAAATACCTTTATTCAAAAGATGAAGCCTCTCAGTTGGTTATTGATCACATAAAGAAAGTAGAAAATGAGTCAGGAAAGAAAGTAAGGGTTAAAGGAGTGACAGAGGTACAAAATTCAAGAATTCTCACATTAATGAATTATGCACTAAAAAAGGAATAACATTTCAATTCTCAACTCCTAGAACTCCATAACAAAACGGAGTTGTTAAAAGGAAAAATAGAACCTGTATTGAACCAGCAAGGAAAATGTTAGAAGAGTCTAAGCTTCCAACCTATTTCCAGGAAGGAACAATCAGTATTACATGCTTCACACAAAAAAGGACCTTGATCAACAAGATGTACAACAAAACACCTTACGAGTTAATGACTGGGAGAAAACCAATTCTTAAGTTTCTTCATGTGTTTGGATTTAAATGTTTTTTTCTGAGAGACTCATCAGAGACTACAGGAAAATTTGATAACAAGGCTGATCAGATAATATTCTTAGGTTATTCTCTATCCAGTAAAGCATATAGAGTTTATAACCTAAGAACAAAGGTCATTGTGGAATATGTACAAGTAGCATTTGATGATAACAAGATTCCTAGAATTATTGGTTAGAGATTATATGAAACTCTCAGGTTTGAGAATGAATTAGACGCAAGGAAAGACCCATCAGAGACTGATGAACAACGCCAAGATGACTATGTCCCTTTAATAATTGAGGGGGAGTTAATGGATGTGCATAAATTATCAAGGACTAATACTCCACCAGAGACTAGAGTATTAGTAACAAATAAACCATAAGAGACTGATAATACAAATGCACAATTGGAGACAAGGAATTAAGGAACAAGCCATCAGGGAACAATCCATCAGAGGATAAATCTCTACTTATGAACTAGTCAACAGGGGATAAATATCCACTTATGAATAAAGTCATCCGGGGATAAATATTCATTGATGAATAAAGTCATATCAAGGGGTATATATTCACTAATGAACAAAGTCACATCAAATGATAAATGGCTTAACACTACAGATCTCTACTAGAGTTCTTTAACAAACGAGAAGCCAACCAAGATCCATAACAAAGTTACAATTAGGATTTACAAGGTTGAGAAGCTGATTTGTTAAAGCAAACTGATAAAGTAATAATGATGTGACTTAATAAGAGTTGTTAGGTGACAGAGTTTACATATACTAATAAAGAGAAGTTGCTCTAATAGAACACAGTAGTTGTTAAAAGCAAAAAATATCAGAGATAAGAAGTTGTGTGGAAAGTACACAAAATACACAACACAGATATGAAATAGAATAAAAAAAATAGAGAGAGAGAGAGAGAGAGAGATTATTTAGTTATTCACTTTATAAAAATGAAGAAAATTCATAGAATTTGAGATGCAAGTTTTTCATAACTTGAGAAGCTAGAAACTATCTTCTAGCTTGCAGTTGTTCACACTTGAATAAATTTTAGTACCTGGTATCAATTTTTACTAACTAGATTGTAAGTTAAAATTTAATATCAATAAAATACATTATTTATTTATTGATACAATTTGCTTTGTTTTTATTTCCACAATATATTTTCAGATTGTATTGTGATCTTTACATTGGGGAACAAATTTGAAAATTATATTCAACCTCCCCACCCCCACACCGCCCTTTTACAATTACTCATGTGGGAATAACAAACATGGCTTTGGTTCTTTATAAGCCATATTTGATCACCAAAGGATGCCCAAACTTTGTGACACATATGTTGCTACCATTAAGGAAGAAGGAGTTTGACATGGCCATGATAACATCGTAACCCTTGTTACTCAATGCCCCATAATAGGTAAATAAAAAAGGTAACAAAAGGGGAATGAAGAAACCCAATGTCAATAGTGAGGCTCTCCTAGACATTGCATGTGAGGAGGGGGATTTTAAGGACCAAGTGAGCCAATGGATGGAAGAATGAATTGTCAAAGCAAGACTCCCAAAGGAAGAGCCAACAACAAAAATGAAAACTCAACCCGACTACTGCATGCTTCACAAGTTTGTTAGTCACCCCACGATAGAATATTATACATTAAGAAATAAATTCCATGAGATGATGGAAAGTGGAAAGGCCAAGGTGTGGCGGCCTCGAAAATCCTGAGTTGGGTTTCAGGTGCTGTCAGAAATTGTGTGACAACTCCCAAAGGTCCCATGCTGGACTTCGGGCTCCGCTAGGAATTGACAATAGAAAAACATTATGAACCAAGCATACACATTATATTATAAAGAAATATAATTTCTATTACAAAACCTTAACTTGAACATTCATGAAATAATTCCAAAGGTACATAACCTTTTATTACAAAACCTTAAATATTTAGCAGCGGAAGTCTATAAATGGCCCATCCGGCCTTACAATCTGAACATTTCTATGATGACCACTCGTTTCACTTTTCCTTTAAAGGTCATCCATAGGAGAGTAATCAAGAAACTCTTAACATGACCTGTAAAATATTTCATAGTAATTTACATGAGTGATTTACGCTCAGCAAGTATATAATCATAAGCTGGGTAAGTTCAAGGAAAAAGAACAGATATTTCAAAAGGCTTAAGTGTTTAATGAGGTTGGGCGAAACAAGACCAACACCTCCTGGAGAATCAATAAACATGTAACTTTCAGGGTACCCGAGTGATATCAAGGGGTTGACCCTTCTCTTTGAAATAAAATCTTGAATCATTCATTTACACCTTCTCTTCATCAGATAATGCATCATCTGACCAGCATGATCACTATCTGACTTCCTCATCATCAAATATCATCCCAGCTGGTCAGCCTGGTCGTTTGACGGCATCATGACATACGTAGTCATTCGCAGAAAGCAGTGGTCCACGAGGGTCTGAATACCGATGCCTCAGCTTTTTATTCCCTATCATGTGTCAGGGTACCAGGCATCCATACCTTCTAGCCTTTAGTCACACATATGGATATACATTGTAATTTATAAAATTTTCTTGATATAAAACTTCCAAATCCATAAAAGACTTCCTTTGGTGTGCTCAGCGAGTTAGGCAGCGACAACCAAAACTTTATTTCCATATGGGACTTTCTTGGGTGTGCAGAGCTAATTATCAGCCAGCAACAACCCAACAACACTTGGTTCAATACACAACATCTTTTAGCGTACTAGCGAATTAAAACAGCTAGCAACTACCCAATAATACTTGGTTCAATAAAAATATCTTTTCACGTACATCGGATCAATGAATCGTACGTTACTTATCCAAGAAAACATAGGCTTGCATAAAGAATAATATCAATCATTTACATAAATCGAATCAATGATTTTACATATTTAGTGAAAAAAAAATGTAGAGTGAGTAGATACTTGCCTTGGTCCTTAGCTAATTTCTAATTTCAAAACACTGGTGCATGAAAGATTCTGTAAAATATAATTGTTGGTATAACATAAGAAATTCACGTCTTGAAAGATAAATATGAAACTGTACATAAACAGGGGATGGCCATTAGGAAATGGTCATCAGGGGATGAGCTACTCATCAGGGGGACGGCTATCCATCAGGGGATGGCCAGCAGGGAATAACTTACCCATCAGGGAATAGTCCATCTGTCAAGGGATAAGCTACCCGTCAGGGGATAATTATCCGTTAGGGGATAGGCTACCCGTTAGGGGATACACTTTCGGTCATCAGGGAATCGCTCTTGACCATCAGGGGATGGCCTTCGATTATTAGGGGATGAATTTGTTCATCGCTAGACTTGTCGGGGACAAATTTGACTTTTGCCAAACTCTTTTGGTTGTCACCAAACTCATTGCCAACTGTTTAGCTAGCGCCAAACTCAGCGCTAAACTCATCAGTGGATAATTGTTCAGCACCAAACTCATTTGTTTAGTGCCAAACCCATCGGTGGATAAATGTTCAGCACCAAACTCATTTGTTCAGTGCCAAACCCATCGGTGGATAAATGTTCAGCACCAAACTCATTTGTTCAGCGTCAAACTCGTCGAAGACTAATCTTTAATGCTCATCAAAGACTAACATTGTTAGTCATCGGAGACTAGCATGTTTTCTCATCAGAGACTAACATTAACTCATCGGGACTAAGTTAAGACTTGTCTCCGCTAAAATGGAAGACCTTTCATAAGATCATGGATGATGTTTAATAACAAACGAACCCAACTTAGGTTGCATCATCATCCTATCTGTTGTATTTTATTTCTTGAAAACTTAGTATGCATGACTAATACTCTTTGATGTTATGCAAGAAAGAAATCATAGCAGAGTATAAAGCTTTTACCTCTTCGACTTTAAGGAAGAAATTGAAAGCTTTTCTGCTTTAAAAGGCAGTTACTCGAGAGGAAGAACTTGAAATTTATGAAGATGGTGGGTTAAAGAGAATTTCTAGGAGAGAAGAGATTAGAATTTTATCTCAGAATGGGGTATTTATAGTGTTCATGAGTTGATTAGAGCAGTAGGCTAAGATTATACTTTGAGATAAAATGATTGGTCAATTTGGGCAGTAAAACGGCTACTCATCATAACCTCTTAACAACTGGTAAAATACTAAGCAGCTACTATCTTACATGCACTTAACCTTAATCAGTTGTTGCCACACAGACAACTTATTAATCAATCAACATATGTACTCATCAAATATAATCCTTACGTAATCCTTCCAAGCTTATTTATCTTAATTTTATATGAGATTTGCTAAACTCATACCTATATCATGGCCACGGACACCAAAAGAAGATATATATATATATATATATATATATATATATATATATATATTTCCTTTCAAGACATAAATTAGCTAAACATATAAATTAGGAATTAACTCCCTATACAAGAAAATAAATTATCATAAAATCTTTTTTTTTCCCCGGGTTCTCACATGAGGTGTGTGATCCTAACCATAAAGAGATTTGCAACACAATCATAAGTTTTAATGAGATGACAATGAAACTTGCAAAATCTTCCCAAGAAATTTGGGGCATCATAGCCATACCACCAACACACTCATTCGTGTCATAGAAGAAGAGAGTCTTCGCTACATTTATGGATGCGTCAAGTTTAAAGCCACAAGGTGATTACAAGAGAAAGAAGCAACGACTTGAGGATAACCTACTCCACCATTACTTACAAACCACAAGTGCTCACGGAGATGAATCGAAGAAGAGAAAATCAAGTATATGACACTAAGAGAAGCCCCAACTGTAAAAATGAGATCTAAGCTAAACTATTGCATGTTATGCTAGTTCATAGGACACTCTATCATGGATTGCCATATGCTTCAAAAGAAATTCAATAAAATGATGGACAAGTCTAAGGAAGTCCATGCACTTGGTGGAGGCACATCCAACCTCAACTTGAATGTTAAAGCACTTATGGTGGAGAGGGAGGTTACAAGAAGCTGTGAACAGATTAGCTCGCAAAGGGTGGTGATGGTTGGAACTGAAAATGTCACACTCAAGAGACCACCAAACCCTACACCGCAAGCCATGCCTTATGAGTCATATAAGCCCCAACCAATAAATGTGGAGCGAAACAAGGATATGTTGTAAGAGTTAGTCAAATCCAAGAAGAAAGGAGGGAAATATGTCCCCTCCTTAAACAATTTGATGTTGAACTGATAGTGTCAACTTCCCTCAGCCAATGGCCAATGATAAACAATGATTTCTCTGACCCTACTACAAGCCATCCCGAAAGGATCAACGAAGCAAATAAGGATAAAAGTATGATCAACAGCATGAGGGTAACCTTCTAAACAATGTTGGATAATGAGCTACAGTCTATACCATGAGAGCAAGACTTTCCAAAGGAAATGCTCAAGGACATACAAGATAGACGACGAGAATGATGGCTTGAATCCTCATTATACAACATTTGCAGAATCCCACGAGTACAAAGTCTCAACAACTAGAAGGACAAACTAGGAGCAACTCAATTTGAATAAGAAAGAAAAATGTTCATAAGAAGCTGAGAATGGAGTACGACCTATCAGTCCCACCAATCCCTCATGGAAAGGAAGTTGTTGAAAACCTCGTTAAGCTTTGGGTCAAAAAAAGGATACTTTCTCCAACAGAAGTTATGTCTAGACCAGATTACTACACATTCCACAATTACCCTGGACACCCAACTAGAGATTGTTAGGCAATTTGAAAGAAATATCATGAAGTCATAACAAACGCTAGAAGGGAGGTGGACAAAGAACAAGAAAAAATCCAAAAGGTCACATTCTTAAGATGATGATCAGTTGAGCAAGGGACATCATGCCCAACATTAAATATGAAGTATGGAGAACAAGAGACTTCATATGCAACACTTGTAAGGGGCATAAATTACTATTAACAATGAAATAGAGTTCCATTTGTCTAAGAAGATTGTTCCATGCCATCACTGTCACTTAATCTGCCCACAACAATGATCAAGTCTAGTAAAAATGAAGAGAACATGTGGGGAATGTTCTCTTTAGCACTCACACCAAAACGGAGCTTTTCCACCTAGTCGAGATGAAATTGCAACTATCACATGATGATTGGCATGAAGCCAAAACTCCTCGGTCAACTCATGCCTCTTCCTAAGGTAGTTTCATGAGTTTACACTCATGCCCCTTCGTAAGGTAATTTTACGAGTCCAAAGAAAAAAATTCATCTCATGCCCCTTCAAAAGGCAGTTTCATGAGTTCACTCATGCCCCTTCAAAAGGTAGTTTCATGAGTATTCGCTTGTACCCCTTTTATAAGGTAGTTTTATGAGTGCAAAAAAAAATTCAACTCATGCCCTTTCAAAAGATGGTTTCATAAGTATCTGCTTGTGCCCCTTTCAGAAGGTAGTTTCACAAGTGCAAAAGTAAATTTAACGCATGCCCCTTTAAAAGGGAGTTTAAGATGTTCACTGATGCCCCTTCAAAAGGTAGTTTCATAAATATCCGTTTGTGCCCTTTTTATAAGGTAGTTTCACAAGTGCAAAAGCAAATTCAACTCATGCCCCATCAAAAGATAGTTTTATGAGTATCCACTTGTGCCCCTTTCATAAGGTAGTTTCACGAGTGCCAAAGTAAGTTCAACTCATGTTCCTTCAAAAGGTAGTTTTATAAGTACAGTAATGCCTCTTCAGAAGGTAGTTTTATGAGTATCCGTTTGTGCCCTTTTCATAAGGTAGTTTCGTGAATGCAAAAGAAAATTCAACTCATGC
>CM025780.1:10564295-10576922 GCA_014636745.2 Centella asiatica | reverse complement strand
GAATTTATTATCTGGGTTAAAATATGAGGGAGAAATGCACATGTGATATCCTTAACTTTTAACGTCTCAATCTGATATAAAAACTATTAAGGTTAAGAAATCAATTCAAACATCTTAAAATAATTTAAGAAAATAGCATTTTATAGTTTTTAAAACAAACTGCGCATCAGGGAATTTCTACGCTTTAATTCATCGGGGATTAATATCTCATCGGGGATTAACTCATCGGGGATTAATAACCCATCGGGGATTAATAACCCATCGGGGATTATCAACCCATCAGGGATTAACTCATCGGGGATTATCAACCCATCGGGGATTATCAACCCATCGGGGATTATCAACCCATCGAGGATTATCAACCCATCGGGGATTATCAACCCATCGGGGATTATCAACCCATCGGGGATTATCAACCCATCGGGGATTAACTCATCGGGGATTATCAACCCATCGGGGATTAACTCATCGGGGATTATCAACCCATCGGGGATTAACTCATCGGGGATTATCAACCCATCGGGGATTAACTCAAACCCGTCAGAGACTAAGTTAAAGTCTGTCTCAGATACAGGGTCGTCTTCCTCACTCCTCCATGTGTGGTGCCCTCAACCATATCCACACTTAGGTCAAAACTCATCATTCTCTCAGTGATACATAACATTTCTTTTGGTCTGCATGCCATCCTAAACACGGTTTAGGGTAAAGAAAATCAGGTTAAGGAATACTCAAGCATGGGGTTGCGACTACTGTCAACAGAATGTTTAGTAGTTAAAGGTTTGTCCATCAGGTGGTTGTCAACAACACTACACCCATCTAGACAACTTGAAATAAATGACATTTACTCCGATCGTTAGAATATGCATTAAGTCATACTTTTGAAAATAAATGAACATGGTATTAAAGGTGGTAGGTAGAGCAGAGACGCAAGAAATTTAGCAAGACTTAAATAAGATGCTCTTACCTCCTTACTGTAGGAAGAAAATAAATGCTCCGGTTTATCCTTCAAGAAGAACTGCTGTCTCGAAAATCAAATTTAAGTTTGATGGAAGTTTAGAAAGGTAGAATCAAGGTTACAACAGCGTGATGTGTATATATATCACTTGGTTGAACAACAAGAACCGTAGGATCAACTTGATCTCAGCTGTTGGTTATGAAAAGAAAGGAAATGACTGAAGAAGGAGAGAGTGATTGAAATGGCTGCTGCGTCCTTCGGTCATCTTTCATAGCTGACTCTAGGGTAATGATAGGGATGATGAGCATTTAATGCTGCTGTCCCCCCCCCCCCCCAGCCGTGAAGTATTTTAAAAAGAAGATGGGTACTGTAGCTACCCACGAAACACTCTTTTAAGGGTAGAACAACTCATAACCTCATGAGCTTTACAAAATAATAAAAAAAAAAAAAAAATCTTTTGGACATCACATTGCAGATAAATTTTTTTTTTTTCATAAAAGAAATATATAATTTCGATATTCACAACTTATAAGAAAATAATTTTCATGAAGAAAATAAGCTAAAATAATTAAATTTCATAACGAAATTTATTTACAAATCCGGGTCTTCACAGCTTGTGTCTCTATCATAATGTAGTTTCATGAGTGCAAAAGCAAACTCAACTCATGCCCCTTCAGAAGGTTGTTTCACGAGTCACTCATGTCCCTTCAAAAGGTAGTTTCATGAGTATCTGCTCGTGCCCCTTTCATAAGGTAGTTTCATGAGCACAAAGACAAAATTCTATTCATGCCCCTTCAAAAGGCAACTACATGCCCTCATAGGCATTCTCTTATTCAAAGCCATGTTGCCCACAATCAAGTATGCCATAACCAAAGGTTCCCTACTTACCAAGATAGAAGTACACTCATTGCATGAATGACATTATAGCCAAAACTCGGCTCTCCACCATGTTGAGATGGAAGACACCCATAGCATAATGACATGTGTGAAGCCAAAACCATACATAACCACCTCATCGAGAATGAATTATATCCATCGCATAATAATGGGTGGAATGTTAACATTTAGCTTTATCTTACAGGACTTCCCAAAGGCTTACTTTCAAAAAGAGAAAAGAGGGATGGACTACGATGGGGGAAACCAATCTAAATCATGTCCTATGGGCAAATTTAGGGAGAAACAAACAAGTTGCTCCTATAAATTGGCCACAATAATGTCTCGCTTAGGCTCAAATCTGTCACATCAAACTATATTAGCATCCATAACCCCAAGGCATGTTCGCAAGCGTGGATTTGCTCTTGCCAAAGACAGCGCTCTCTTTGACATTCGGATAGCACACGAGACCAAGGGATATTAAGCCCCTCAATTTTATCATCTCCTCATAATTTGTTTCATTCACTTGGAAGTCACTGGGGTGCCCTTCAAGATGTTTTGCATGAGCTCTCATCCAAGCCAAGTCCATCACAAGAACGATGTAGTGGCCAAAGCCTCCATACCTTGCCTTAATAAGATGGAATCCCACCTATAAAGAATGACAAACGTGAAGGCCATAACTAAAGTTTTTTTGTCTTCCAAAATGGAACTACACCCATTACAAGTATGTGCCTCTCAGTCTCATTTAAATTGAGTTGTAACCATTATGATGGAAATACCCTTGTCAAGCACTACAAGCGTGAACACAATAGTAAAGCCTCATATAACTGTATCCATGCTCACAAATTGTGATCTCCATATCAACAGGATTACAAACAATAGACTGGGAGCATGCATGCGCCGCTAAGCTAAGACAAAAGACCGTTAACAAAGAGAAGTTGTGCCGCCGCATTAAAAGCTAAGGCAATGGAAGCGCAATACTACAACAACTAATACGAGTCATGGCCTAGGGGCAAGCCAAGTGAAAAGCTTTCAAGGAAAGCTCACCAAATTGAAATACCTTCAAGTTCACACTTCCGCCACCAAATGACTCCAATGTATGTGGAGAAAGGCAGAACAAATGCTCCAAGGGAGAAACATACCCTAAAGAAGGCCTTTCCAATGCTAAAGATTGAGCCATCAAATGCTCCTCTTCAAAGACACAACTATAAGGAAAGAAAAGACATATCTTAATCCAAATTATGGAAAACCTCAACCAACATGACTATGAAAGCATGATGGATGCAAGAATTAAGTCCCAAAAGTCACCAAATCAAAGAATGTCAACAATGGACAACAATGACATAATTGGCAATTACATCTCCATAACTAGCAGTTACACCCGTCAGTCTGAATAAGGACACGTAATGTAATGGGCAATTATGTTCATGCTAACTTAAAAAGCACGAAGGAGGGCACAAGTTACATCAAGAGGGGCCAAAAGAACCCTATGAGATATAAACTTTCCAAGAGAGTGACACAAGTTCATGGTTGAACATGGCTAGGGAGTACCTCACCAAACCTCAAGGCACCATGTGTCACCCCCCCCCCCCCCCCCCCAACAAGGGGCAAAGTTTTTATAAGTATCAAACACCTAAAGTACAAAGCAAGACCCCTTGCCCCTATGTGTTCCTCTTCGATGCAAAATTTTTCTAAGTATGGGAAACTCAAGATGCGGGACAGAAAGAGTGATAGGCAAAGAAGACAAAACAAAGCCAACCCGAAAGATAGACATCAAGGGGGAGACCTCTATGGTCATCGGATGAAAATTTCATGCCCTAACCAAATTTATTCTATGAGATAGACACATAAAGCGCAAGGAAATGGGCAATAAAGGATGGCAAGGAAGGAATTCACAAAGCCAAACCTTAAGGAGACATACCCACAAGGGGCGGCCTTTAGGGGCAACAACCCCTTAGTAGAGCCCTCGTGCCTTAGCCAAGCTTTGTAAGGATATTTCATGTAAGCCATATGCATTAGTGGGTTCTCCTAGGCCAAGCATTGTTACATACATATTGGACATCCAACTACCTATGGTGTGACCCCACAAACACTACTTATTGCTGCAAATCAACATCTATGGATCAAATGATTGTGAGCATAAATGAGCACACCATTAGTATGTATCTTAAAGAAGAAGCTTACTTCAAGAGATAAAGAATACACCAAATGACGATGAAAGAAGCACTTGCAAAAGCCTCTCTTGCCACCAAAATAATTACCACGATTTTCACTACAAAACACTTCAAGAAGGAGCCCAAATAGTCCACTTCAAGACAAGCACTCCTTATCAGAAGTCAAATTTTAGCATACTTGATGTAGGGTGTTTAAGCCTACAGCCTCGATTAACTAAATCAACTTATTGATATACGCACAATAAGCCAATTTAGAGTTCTTAAACGAATCACACGTTCAAGGCTATTTGAATCACACGAATAGGGTTTTGTTTATATCTCACAAACAAGAAGGAATTGCAGAATAACTCTGAATTTTATTAATCAATCAACTAACTCTTTATTGTACAACACAAGCAGCTATTTATAAGCTGTTAAGATCCCTAATTCTAATTGGAAAAAATAATATATTGGAAAGAAATCTAATCCAATAAAGAAAGGAAACAAACCTATTAGAACTAGGAAACAAATACAAAACAATTACATAAATAATTAAAATATATGAAAAATAATAACCGAAACTGTCAGTGGATAATTAAGTTGTCGGAGACTAATTATCTTCTGACGAGCAAATTTGGCTATCGAAGACTAATTAGTCTCTGATGAGTAAATTTGGCTTTCGGAGACTAATTAGTCTTTGACGAGTAAATTTAGCTATCGGAGATTAATTAGTCTCTGATGACTTGAACTATCGGAGACTAAGTAGTCTTTGATATAGAAATGAGTCTCTAACGTGACATCAGCATTAGTCTTTGATAAGTAAAAATCACCCGCTGATGACGTCACTAGTCCCCGATGCTTGTTAGTCTCGTGTGATGTCAGCGTTAGTCTCCGATGCGATATTTCACACCTTGGATGACGTCATTAGTCCCTGACGGCTAATCTCCAATGCATTTCTCGACTAAAATTGAAACAAATTTATCTCCAATTTTTGAAAACAAAATAATGACAGACTCAAAAGAATTCCTTGATGAATCACAACGCATGTTAGCCCATTCCCAAGTTTCAATACCTTCATCATAATTCACCAAACATAGCCCCAAAGCTTTTAATTCTTCAATCTTCAAACATGTTGCACTTGACAAGCTCACAGCCAACTTCTTAGTCCTTGATCTACTAACTGGACCCTGTAATCTGAGCTCTTGCCCACCATCTGATTCCTTCCCGTCTATGCCCACATGTTGTGGGAAAAGATTTTTCCTCAAATCTTCTTCATTACCATCACCAATAAAGGGAATCAAATCAGAAACATTGAAAGTGGCTCAAACTCCAATATCACCAGGAAGATCAATTTTTTATGTATTATCATTGATTTTCTCAATTACTCGAAATGGGCCTTCGACTCTCTTTTGCAGCTTAGACCTGCGTTTCAAAGGAAATCGTTCTTTACGTAGGTAGATCCAAACTAAATCTCCAACTGTAAAAACATGACTTTGTTTTCCTTTCTTTGTACGTCGAATATAAGCCTCATTAGCTCATTGCAACCGCTCTTGAACTTCCCCATGCAGTCTTTTGACAAACTTCGCTTTAGCTTGTCCTTCCAAATTGATTGCATGCTCAATTGGGATTGGTAACATATCCAACGGAGTCAATGGTGCAAAGCCATAAACGACTTCAAATGGACATAAGCGAGAACCAGAATGCACACTCCGATTATAAACGAATTCAACATATGCGAGCTTCTCATCCCAGTCTTTCAAAGATTTTCCCACGAAGGCGGGCAGTAAAGTTCCCAAGGTTTGGTTGACCACCTCGGTTTGCCCATCCGTCTGCGGATGACTAGCTGTACTAAACAACAGTTTTGTTCCCAGCTTATGCCATAACGTCTTCCAAAAATAACTGAGGAATTTAACATCTCTATCACTCACAATTGTTTTTGGCATTCCATGTAGACGTACTACTTCTCGAAAGAATAAATCAGCCACATGTGTAGCATCATCCGTTTTATAGCAAGGAATAAAATATGTCATTTTTGAAAATCTGTCAACAACAACATAGATGGAATCTTTTCCTCTTGCTGTTCGTGGCAACCCCAACACAAAATCCATGCTCAAATCAACCTAGGGATGACTTGGAACTGGTAATGGCATATACGGCCCATGTGGTTGTTGATGTGCTTTAGCTTGTACACATGTAACACATCTTTCAATTACTCGGTGTACATCACGATCAATGCTCGGCCAATAAAAGTGTTCTTTTAAAGCTTCCAATGTTTTTCCTTCTCCGAAGTGACCAGCAAGACCTCCCCCATGTGCTTCTCTGATTAGCAGTTCCCGTAAAGATGACTTTGATATACACACTCGCTTTCCCTTGAAAAGGAATTCATCATGCACAAAATATTGTCCATTTGCGCCCTTGCTGCAATCTTCTAAAACTTTAGTGAAGAAAGGATCGTGTGCATATTGTTCCTTGATTAAATCAAATCCCAACAAACGAGAATTAAGCAATGACAATAGAGTATACCTCCTTGACAGTGCACCGGCTACAACGTTCCCTTTTCCTTGCTTGTACTTGATTATATAAGGTAATGTTTTCAGAAATTTAACCCATTTGACTTGTCTTTGGTTCAGTTTGCCCTATCCTCTAATATACTTTAGGGATTCATGATCTGTATGTATTACGAAATCTTTGGGCAAAAGGTAATGTTGCCATGTCTCCAAGGCTCGGATTAATGAATAAAATTCTTTTTCATAGGTGGAATAATTCAGACTTGCCCCACTTAGCTTTTCACTGAAGTAAGCCACTGGTCTGCCCTTTTGCATTAAAACAGCCCCTATACCTACACCGCTGGCATCGCAGTCCACTTCAAAAGTACTGTTGAAGTTTGGCAATGCTAACACAGGTGTTTCAAATAGCTTCTGCTTCAGTAATTCAAAACTTTTCTGGGCAGATTTTGTCCATCTGAACTCACCTCCCTTCTTTAGACACTCAAGCATAGGTGATGCAATTGTACTAAAGTCCCTTACAAACCTCCGATAGAATGAAGCCAAACCATGAAAACTCCTTATGTTACTTACTGATTTCGGTTCTGGCCATTCCTGTATTGCTCTGACCTTCTCTTTGTCCACTTCTATCCCATTTTTGGATACGACGTATCCTAAAAATATCAATTTGTCCTAAGCAAATACACTCTTCTTTAAATTAGCATACAACTGATTTTCACTTAGAACATTAAATACCTCTCGTAGGTGTATCAACTGATCATCCATGTTCTTGCTGTAAACTATGATATCATCAAATTCGCGTGCGATAAGGAGATGAATGGAAAACTGCATTCAAGATTAAGCATGGGTTATATGAGTGGATGGTTATGCCATTCGGATTATCAAACGCACCAAGCACTTTTATGAGACTCATGAACCATGTTTTACGCAGGTTCATCCAATCTGATGTAGGGTGTTTAAGCCTACAGCCTCGTTAACTAAATCAACTTATTGATATACACATAATAAGCCAATTTAGAGTTTTTGAACGAATCACACGTTCAACGCTATTCGAATCACACGAATAGGGTTTTGTTTATATCTCACAAACAAGAAGGAATTGCAGAATAACTCTGAATTTTATTAATCAATCAACTAACTCCTTATTGTATAACACGAGCAGCTATTTATAAGCTGTTAAGATCCCTAATTCTAATTGGAAAGAATAATACATTGGAAAGAAATCTAATCCAATAAGGAAAAGAAACAAACCTATTAGAACTAGGAAACAAATAGGAAACAATTACAGAAATAATTAAAATATATGAAAAATAATAACCGAAACTGTCAATGGATAATTAAGTTGTCAGAGACTAATTATCTTCTTACGAGCAAATTTGGCTATCGGAGACTAATTAGTCTCTGATGACTTGAACTATCGGAGACTAAGTAGTCTTTGATATAGAAATGAGTCTCTAACGTGACGTCAGCATTAGTCTCTGATAAGTAAAAATCACCCGCTGATGACGTCACTAGTCCCCGATGCTTATTAGTCTCGTGTGATGTCAGCGTTAGTCTCCGATGCGTTATTTCACACCTTGGATGACGTCATTAGTCCCTGACGGCTAATCTCCAATGCATTTCTCGACTAAAATTGAAACAAATTTATCTCCAGTTTTTGAAAACAAAATAATGACAGACTCAAAAGAATTCCTTGATGAATCACAACGCATGTCAGCCCATTCCCAAGTTTCAATACCTTCATCATAATTCACCAAACATAGCCCCAAAGCTTTTAATTCTTTAATCTTCAAACATGCTGCATTTGACAAGCTCACAACCAACTTCTTAGTCCTTGATCTAGTAACTGGACCCTGTAATCTGTGCTTTTGCCCACCATCTGATTCCTTCTCGTCTATGCCCACATCAATACTTGAGTACCCTCCTACAAAAATGAGCCAAAAAACACATAAAATTTCCATATACAGTATTTTCCAGGACAACTAGAAGAAAAAGTGCACACAACTCTACAACGACAGTCCAAACTTACTCACAAGGGGAAAATGTATCTAGGGTGAAATTGATGACCCTAGCTAATGCCAAATAATCCTAATTAATCATAATTAGTGATTTTAGGACCCCACTGGGGTGCCATATCATCAACACCTCAAACATGTCAATATCATTTGAATGTCTCAAGAACATCTCATGAGGTTCCAAGGATGCCTAAGTAGGCCCATGATCAACCTTGAAGGAAACCATGCCCAACAAGAGGAGAATTGGCTAAGTATTGACAAAGGCCTAGCAAGGCCATGTTAATTCTAAGTCTAGAAGCGATGAAGGGTGTTCCATAGTAGGCCTTTCGAGATAAAATACTACCAAGCCCCATATTGCTCCTACAACCTCTCCTCACATATACAAGATGATATGAGAAAACTTGGTGCAACACATTTTGGCAGCCATGTATGGAAATCCCCAAACTTAACCTGAAATTTGCCAAGTATGGGAACGTGACTGGCAAGCCAACCTGAGCATAGTACTATACAAGGATGCCATGAGGCATATGATCCCTAATCCATATATACATGGACCTTGTGGTACCAAGAAGGAAAATCAAGGGCCAACACCCCAAGGGGAATAATAAGGAAGAGTTGGGAGCCCCTTAGTGCACTTTCCTCATAAGAAATTCAATAAGGGAAGCCAATAATCTCACCAATACCCCATGATCAAGGTGTTCAAATGATTTCCAAGTGCTCCACTACATCAAGGACCAACTCAAATGGAAACAACAATATAGCCAATGAAGGAGTAAAGGAGGCCAGAGGTAACCCTCCATAGGGGCGGCCTCTGGCTCCCCTTCCTAACCAATATTTTGTCTTTTAAGGCTCATGCACTCCTATGGTGAAGTTTCAAGGTTCTCCAAATCTCACACCAAGCAAGGGGCACTTAAAGGGACCCAAATGAGAGACAATGTGCATGAAAACAAGAAAAAAGGGAGAGGGACAACGCCTTCCTATTAGGGGTGGCCTCTGGCCTTCTATATTAATCCATTTTTTTTCTATTTAAGCCCTCTCCTATTACACTTGGCCCCCAACAAAGGTGGCCTCAAGGTTCTCAAAGTCTTACAATAAGTTAGAGGTGTTCAAAGGCATCCTAAAGAAAGACAAAAAACATGAAGGGAATATGTAAGTGGGAGCCTAGAGGGTACCTCCCTATAGGGGCTGCCTCTAGGCCCCCATACTTAGCCAAATTTTGGCTCCTTAAGAAATCATCTCTCACAAAGTTCTTCCAAGGTGTTCCATGTCAAAAATTCAAGCATGTGCTCCTTAAAAGGATGTCAAGAGGAGGCCAAAAGAACAAAGAAGGATAAATGAAAGTGAAGAGGTAGAGGCACCATATGGGGGTGGCCTCTACACCCCATATTTACCCAAATTTTGGCTAACTTAAGCTGTCTTACTACATGTTGTGCTTTACAAGTCACTTCCAAGGTTCCCCAAGTGTAAGGCCATTCATGAAGTCTTCAAAGGCACCTATAAAGAGGACATTGAGCAAAGAAATGAGGAAGGAGGGGAACCCCAAAGGGTACAGCCACAAGGAGCAGCCTCTGGGGTCCCAATTTTAGCCAAATTTTGGTTAATTTAGGCCTCCGCTCTCACTATATGTTTCCCAAGATCTCCAAATCTCAAATCCAAGTGTGAAGGCATTCAAGGGATAACTAATGAAGGGGAAACAAGTCAAGAAATGAAGCAAGGGGCATGGGGAAGAGGTCTCCTATTAGGGGCTACCTTTAGGCCCCATGCCTTAGCCAAATTTTGGCCATTCAAGGCTCGTGCACAACTATATTCATTCTCAAGGTCCTCTAAACCTTCATCCAAAGACATGATCAACTATAGGACATCAAAGGAATACTATTCACTAAGGAGAAGATGATAATGTTACAGATCCACTGACCAAGTGTGACGACCCCAAAATCCCTTACTGGATCAGGGCTTCGTCAAGAGAAGGAAAAGATAACCACACATCCCTTCATAGTATAAATACTGGAAAAAGGCAATATTAAAGAGTTATTACAACTCAAAAATTAATATAATTTCAGTGGAAGCTATTTCATTTTTATAAATTACAAATCAAAGATCATTACAACTTCTAATATCTTCCTTCCTTCCTCAGCGTTATTAAAAAAAGTAAATAACTTAGTAGTCGATCATCTTTGCTTTCCCCTTGTCAGAGGGTTCAGCCTTTGTATTATGTCCTACAAGACATTTAAGTTCAACAAGAGTGAGCGATTTACGCCCAACAAGTATATAAGCAATTTTGAGAAATAAAACTGAAATATTTAAAGAAGTTCAATTCTTTTTGTGAGGCTCAGTGAAACAATACTAATGCCTTGAAAATCTTAAAAGAAAATTTAGGATCACTGATGATAAACAACATGTAATCCTCCTTGAAGAAAACAGGTATTCACCTGCATACAATCCTTTCAAAAAAAAAAAATCCATCGAGGGCTAAACCCGTTGGATTTTCTAACCATACAGTATACAGCTGGCCCTACTGTGACTGCATGATCCCTCCTTGTGTGAACGTACGTAGTCACGTAAAATTTCCTCTAGGTCAAGTGAAGAACAAATCAGCACCTTACCTTTCCTCTAGCCAACCATGTGGCATAACCCATTTAAGGGACATATCATTCTCATTCATTTGCACAGGTAAAAGATTGCATAATATTTGATAAATCAAAGCTCTTTTATATCCATGCACTTTCATTCATATCATGCTAGCGGAAATTAAAGCATAGCATGCCGATTCACAAGGAATTTTAACATAAAAGTCATAACCTTCTACGTATGTTGAATCAATTGATCATGCGCTTAACTGAAATAAGCATAAGAGTGAAAATGTACTTGCCTCAGTCCCTCGCACACAAACAATTTCAATTTACTTGAGAGTGAAAAATTCTGTAAAATATATATATCCCAAAATAAATTTAGTACTTGGTTAAAATATGAGAGAAAGTGCATATGTGATGTCCTTAAACTTTTAATGTTTCCAAAACTACTATAAGAACTATTTAGGGTAAATAAATAATTAAAAATTTATAAAATAATCTCAGGAAAATAATGCGTTTATAGTTTTAAAGACAAACTGCACATCAGGGGATAACTGACCATCAGTGGGTAAACTACCCATCGGGGGATATCTCGTCCGTCAGGGGATGGTTTCCCCACAATCAGGGTAACATTCTCTCGTTAGGGAAAAGTCATCAGGAGATGACTTCTCGACCGTTAGGGTATCTTTCACCCGTCAGGGAATAATATCTCAGTCGTCATCAATCATCAGGGTATGGCTTGGTCATCACAAAACTCGTCAGGGACTAACATATTTTGCCCGTTAGAGACTACTGATGACATCATCAGGGACTAGTCTTAGCCTGTCGGAGACTAAGGCTAACGTCACGAGTGACTAATCTCAAACTTCCTTCATTAGAGACTAACAACACCCTTCCTTCACCGGAGACTAACACATCTCATCAGAGACTACCACCAACACTGTCGGAGACTAACTTATACCGTTGAAGACTAACTTTAGAAGTTGTCTTAGGTACAGTGGTGTCTTCCCCACTTCTCCAAGGGTGGTGATCTCAACCATAACCACACTAAGGTCAAATCTCATCATCCTCTCAGTGATTCATGACGTTTCCCAGGGTCTGTAAGCCCTCCTAGACATAGTTTAGGGTTCAAAACTCAGGTTGAAGAAAATACTCAGGCCTGGTGTCGTAACTACTGACAATAAGGAATGTTTATTAGTTAAAGGTTTACCTACCAGGGGGTTGTCAACAATATTACACCCAACGGATAGCTTTTCGAAATAAATGATATTAACTTTGGGTGTTAAAAACATGCCTCAAATCTTGTTGCAAGAAACAAAGTGTAAGAAATAGAGCAGGACTTTAATGAAATGCTCTTACCTCCTTGGCTGCAAGAAAGAGTTAAAAGCTCTAGTTGTTCTTCCAAAAAGGATAGTTGTCTTGAGAGTAAACTTGGATTTGGTGGTATACTGTATACAAATTTATGAAGGTGGGACTAGGGTTATAACAACGTGATATATATATATATATATATATATATATATATATATATATATATATATATATATATATATATAT
>CM025780.1:10532734-10562421 GCA_014636745.2 Centella asiatica | reverse complement strand
ATACTTGCATCGACTTGCAATAAACAGAAGATTGTGAATATACTTGCCTCAGTCCTTTGCACAAAAATGAAATCAAGTTACTTGTGAGAGAGAGATTCTGTAAATTATGCAAGTAATATTTTAATACCTTCATAAGAATTTATGAAAGAAAATATGTATAAGATGTCCTTAGACTTTACTGTTTTAAAGAATAACATCATAAAATAATTTTAAGAAAATAATGTTTTATAGTCTTGATAACAGACTATGCATCGGGGAATAATTTTCTCATTATCAAACCCGTCAAGGACTGATATCCTTAGCCATCAGAGACTAACATATTTTTGCCTATCAGAGACTAGGAAATTCCTCCATTGGAGACTAAGAAATTTTGCCTGTTGGAGACTACGGATGACGTCATCGAGGACTAAACTTAGCCTGTCAGAGACTAAGGCTGACGTCATTAGAGATTAAATAACTCATCGGACACTGATGACGTCATCTTAACTCATCAGGGACTAAGGGTGACGTCATCATCAGAGACTAACAACATCTCATCAAGAGACTAACAATATCTCATCAGAGACTAAGAATTATCTCGTCAGAGACTAAAATTATCTCGTGAGAGACTAAGAATATCTCATCAGAGACTAAAATTATCTCGTCAGAGACTAAGAATATCTCATCAGAGACTAAAAATATCTCATCAGAGACTAACAATTTTCTCGTCAGAGACTAAGAATATCTCATTAGAGACTAAAATTATCACATCAGAGACTAATATTATAGCTTGTTTTTGTTACCATGGAAGGCTTATCATGAACAAACTCAGCCTCAGAGGTCTCATGAGAATGCAGAAGAATATAAACTTAGCATAAATCTTTGATGTTATGCACAAAAGAAACTAGGTAGAGTTCCAGGTTCTTACCTCTTCGTTCTTAAGAGTGAGATCAAAGCTGGTCTAAGAAAAGAAGAACTTGGAAATTTATGGAGATGATAAGTTTAAGCGAAAATCTTTAAAAGAGAAATTTTGGTAAAGGAGTTAAAATTTCATCTCGAATGAGGTATTTATAGAGTTCAAAAGCAGTAAGCTAAGGTTGAGCTTTAGGATAAAATGATTGGTTAATTTGGACGGTAAAATGGCTGTTCATCATGACTTCTTGACAGCAAACAGCTGTTGTCCTACATGCATTAAAACTTAGCCACCTAAACAGTTTCTAATCAAAAACGTAATCACAAATCCTACGTAACTCTCTCCTCTTTTTAAATGGGATTTGCTAATCCCCTTTTTAATACCTTTTTAAGGAACTTAACCTCATAATCGTGGATATCATATCATCACAAAACTTTTCATTGTAGATATGAATTTATCATTCATATTTAAAAAGACTAACCTCCATGTAAAAATATAATAACACAAAGTAAATTATTTCTTATTATAGAATGCATTTAAAATTTTTCGGGTTCTCACAACAACACTTCTTAAAGTGTCATAACGGTCTATTTTCTCATAAGTCATTTCCTTAACAGTTTTTACACAATCAGTTTTTTACATGTTAGAGAAAATTTTGAGACTTACTTGTGAGTTGCTACTGTCTGTGGATGAGGCCATCAGAGCTAGGTTGACATATTCCTCAGTGTCTTCTTCATCTGAGTCAGCCCAGTCCTTTCCCTTTGCAATATAAGCTTTTCCCTTCTTGTTGGCACTAAAAAGGTCGAAGTATTTCTTCTTGTATTCCACTTCAACTTCTTTTCCTTTGGGTTCACCTTCTTTTGTGGCCTTGCGGCACTCATTTGAAAAGTGGCTCATCTCAATTCATTTGTTGTACTTTATTCTTAATTTATCAATAAAGTTGTTTGTGCTACTGGGTTTCCTTGCTGAATTTTTTTTTGATCCAGATGGCTTTTGGAATTTCAGTTTAGAAAACCTTTTTGCAAGAAAGGCCAAGGTTTCATCCATCTTTTCTAACTTTTCTGGAGTGTACTCAGTCTCTTTTGAGTCAACTTCATAGTCCCCTTCTTATTCAGCATCTCCAGACTGCTGCTTCATCAAGACACTTGGCCTTGCTTCAACTTTATCCTTCTGCAATTGTGTTTCATTTCTCTTTGAACAAAGTATAAGAAATGCCTATCCAAGTCTAGGAGATTCATGTCCTTGGATTCTCTGGTGACTGTTGTCTTCGGATCCCATGATATGGGAACTGCCCTCATGAACTTTCTGTTCACATCTTTATTGGCATAGGTCTTCTCATACATCCTCAGGTCATTTACCAACTTGTTAAATCAGCCAAACATTTTAGTGAGTGATTCACGATTTTTCATTGTGAACCACTCATACTGTTGTGTTAACAGCTGTAGTTTATTTTCCCTCACATCTTTAGTACCATCACATAAGATCTGGATAGTATCCCATATTGACTTAGACGTTGTAAGATTTATGATATTGTTTAGCATATCATCGTCTAAGCCATTATATAGAATACATGTGGCTTTTAGATCTTTCTTTACCTTCTCTTTTTCTTCTAGAGTCATCTCTTTAATAGTCTTTGAGACTAATCTTTCAGGGACAGTGACTCCATTCACCACTTCTTGAGGAATGAGCTTTGTTAGTATGTGAGGGTCTTCTTCTATAATCTGTAAGTATTCATCATCGATTGCTCTAAGATGAACTATCATGCGTTGTCTCCAGAAGAATTACTTTCCCCTTTCCAACACGGGGACTTTACTATTTCCAGCTTTGGTGGCCATTGTTCAAGATCTTTTAGCAAGTGTTATCTGCTAGTAGGCTCTGATACCAATTGTTATAACAAAATAAGCTCAAGTGTTTGTAGAACGGGGGGCGGGTGAATACAAACACTACAAACTTTTTGCTCTTTTAAAACTTGTTTAGCATGGGATGGAATAGCTATCAAAACCAGAAAAACTTTAACGAAATTAAGATGAATACACAAGCATTCAAGTTAAAATAGTTGTATTAAAACTTGATGTTTTTTCTGGAAATATGTTGAAACACAATCATGATTAATAGCTACAGCTCTGTAATAAGATACAGCTTCTCTGTAATAAATTACATCTTCTTTTTCACTCTCTCACTAACTACATTTTTCTTTGAATATCTCTTTCAAGATCTATCACAAAGCTTCCTTCTAGTGTTTGAGTGTTATAGCTTGCTTGCTTGGTTTTTTATGTAACAACTCTTTTAGTTGGTGAACCCATGTGCTAGACATGCTTTTTTTTCAACATAGTCGCAGTATGTCACATCAAGGTCCTTCCGGAGTGGTGTGTCAAACTGCTGTTTGCTTTTGTTACTTCTTTTTCATCCCCTGATCTCTATGTATTTAATGCTTGAGTGTTGTTATTAGATAACCAAACTTCAAGGAATATCTTTCCAGTTATACCCCTTGCTTCCGTAACAAGTATCAATGATTTGCATGTAAGTCCTGATGACGTGTGGATTAGGTCATAACGATCCACTGATGCCAAGCCCTGATAAAGACTTGATCATTTCTTCTGGATCCATTGATGGCAAGTTACTGGTGAAAACTTCATCAGTGCTTCTGGATCCACTGATGCCAAAGTCATTGTTAGCCATCGCCAAACTCGTTGTCAATGGATAAAAATGATTATTGCTAAAGTCACTTTTACCCATCACCAAACTCGTTGCGAGATAAACTATCGCCAAAGTGATTGATAGTCATCTCCAAACTCATCAGGAGGTATGTTGTTGCCAAAGTTTGGACATTATAGTGTTCCCTTGATGGGTTCCCCTGACGAGGTCATCTCCTGATGCCTTCCCCTAACGGTTTCCCTGACAAGGTCATTCCCTGATGAGTTCCCCTGACAGCTTCCCCTGACAAGGTTATCTTCTGGCAGGTTCCCCTGATGGGTTTCCCCTAACGAAGTCATCCTCTGATGGTTTCTCTTGACAAAGTCATCCCCTGAAGGGTTCCCCTGATGGCTTCCCCTAACGAAGTCATCGCTTGACAGGTTCCCCTGATGGATGTCATCACCTGACACAGTATTTTTAGGCTTCCCCTGATGGGTTCTTCTTACTGATGCCCTTAAAAATACTTGTCCTTTTGATCATTGATACTTTGTTGGCTTTGCCTGGAATGTCTGTCTTGCGAAATACATATCTTCTATTAAGTAACAACAGTCATTCCTTAACACTATCGCGTCTGTTCAAGTTAACACTGATGACTCTCCCAGTGCAATGAAGTCCATCCCCTGATGACTAAGTCGTCCATCAGTGGATGCAAAACTTGTGCAGATATACTAAGGTTTATAGAATACCTTGAGTATTTATAGATGCACATTTATTCCCTTAAAAATCATCATAATCATTTATATCTAACACATATCATAAAAGAAAAATCTAGAGTTCTTATCCCCTTCATTTAGCCATCGTAATCGGGACTTTTATGTAAACAAAATTTCCTCTGTGGCTAAAGAGTCTCAATCAGACTTGGTACATGCTCTATGTTGGGCAATGAGATCAGAATAAAAAAGATTTGCAATAAAAGGAATCTTGATTTCATTTCGTCATTTGATTTTTGTACTGTAATACCCCATAATTGTGTAATTGTTATTATAACATTAATAAATAAATTTTAGACAAAATTTTAGATTCTTGCATAAATAAATTTTGGTTGAAATTATTTATGAGCATAAGAAATTATTCCTTTATAATTACCGAAAGGAATAATTTGCTAATTTGTTATCCGAATTAATTTTGGTAGTAATCTGAATTATTACTACTACAGAATTAATTTTTGGGTGTAAGATATTATTGGAATTAATTTATGTGATAGTACGAGTTAAATTAATTTTTGGTATTATTGGAAATTAATTTAAAGGATAGTGATATGAATTATCACTATGCCTATTATGAGAAGGATAACTGAGTAATTATCCTGTATAGTGAGTAAGCACTGTGTAATGAGTATATATCACAAGTGTTGAGGTGATTTTTAATGACTAAGCGTAGCAAAAGGTGAGTCATATGTACTACCACTTGACACCTATTAGTATTCATACTTACGTGTAATATTGATTTAGTAAATTTCAAGTCCGTTAGTAATCTAAGTAAGAAATATCTCAGATATTTTTACTTTCCTAACACCTATATAAGGAGAACCTCTACTACTCATTTTCCTCACAACACTCTCAAATACATAAATTCCCTAAACCCATGATTATATTCCTATAATTAGTTCTGCAGTAGCAAAAGCTTGTCAGGTAAATATTAAATGCTTTTATTAAGTTATTTAATTTCATTACTTGGTCATTTAACTTAAATAGAAATCTGTATGAAACCGTAAAATTATGTTGTAAAATAAAAATAATAAACCACAGACAAAATATATTAGTCCCTAATAGACAAAATTTATTAGTCCCTGATAGGCAAAATTTATTAGTCTCCAATGATGACGTCAGCATTAGTCTCTTATGGGGTTAAGATGACGTCATCAGTCTCTTATGAGTTAATTAATCTCCGATGATGACGTTAGCGTTAGTCTCTTATGGGGTTAAGATGACGTCATCAGTCTCTTATGAGTTAATTAGACTCCGATGATGATGTCATCCTTAGTCTCTTATGGGTTAAGATGATGTCATTAGTCTCTTATGGGTTAATTAGTCTTCGATGATGATGTCATCCTTAGTCTATTATGGGTTAAGATGATGTCATCAATCTCTTATGGGCAAAATTTGTTAGTCTCTTATGAGCAAAATCTGCTAGTCTCTTATGGGCAAAATTTGTTAGTCTCCTATGGACATAAAACTCATCCCCTAATGCGAACTTAGCATGACTTAGATGTTATAACCTTATTACCTAAGCATATTTATAATCCTAATTTCTTTTACTTATTCATGAATTATGAAACAGATTTCGCAGGAAACCAAATAGTCACCAGTCAAGGCAAGTGATCTATTTATTTTATATATCTCAGTTGCTCTGAGATTTTTTTTGCAAGTAATCTATTTATTACGTAAAATAATGTTTCTAACATATAAGTTAGTTGTTCTACGTAAATTATTTTTAAGTGATATATTGTGTATTTTCTCAATATATCACACAATTACAGAGGCAAGTATGATGTTTATTTCAAATTGAACACATGATCAACCAATTCGATCTGTGTTAAGACAAGTACTTAAAACTTTCTTCTTACGTATACATAATTGTTTCGTATGCGTATTGATAGAGAATCATTTCTTTAATTGAAGTTAATACCATTTTTTTTAGAAATGCTTGATTATAATATCTTGTTTACAAGCATCTAGCTATTCTATGTCAAATACTTGACATCTTGAGCTATATTCAGTTTAAATTATCTTCAGTTACTACAAGGCTAATAAATACCTTGTGACCTTCACTGTGACTACAAGAGTGCTGTGTGATCGTCTTGGTAAGTCCCTTGAGGTCAGACCCTCATTAAAATTACAAGGATATTATGTAGTCACCTTGGTAAATTCCACTGAGGCGTCGAAATCTTATCCACTATAAGGACTTTACTTTGAGTAAGGGGATCAACCCGGATATGAGAATGGGATACTCTATTCTCCCGGGCCCATGAGAATGTAGTGTAATTAAATCTACTATTAAATGTTATACGTATGTGTGACGACCCCAAAATCCCTCACTGGATCAGGGCTTCGTCAAAAGAAGGAAAAGATAACCACACATCCATTCATAGAATAATTACTGAAAGAAATGATAATAAAGAGTTATTACAACCCAAAATATTACATATATAGTGGAAGCTATTCTATCTGTATACTATAATTCAAAACATCACTTTACAGGTCGTCTTCTTTTCTTCCCTCCTTATTGGTATTACAAAGGCTAGCCAACCTCAATAACCGATCATTTTTGTCTTTCCTTTGTCCGAGGGCTCAACCTTTATATTCTGTCCTGCAAGGCATTAAAATTTAACAAGAATGAGCGATTTACGCTCAGCAAGTATATAAACAATTTGGGAAAAACAATTCTGGAATGTTTTAAAAAAATTCAATTCTGCTAAGAGGCTTAGTGAATCAATACTAATGCCTCAGAAATCTTTAAGGAATCTTTAGGACTACTGATGATAAACAATTGTGTAATCCTTCTTAAAACAAAGCATAACTTCCTTGAAGTAAAATTATCCATCGGGGCTAAAACCGCTGGATCTGCTAACCATACGGTATACAGCTGGCCTAACTGTGCCCGTATAATCCCTCCTTGTGTGAACGTACGTAGTCACATAAAATTCCTCTAGGTCAGGTGAAGAACAAATCAGCACCTTTCCTTTCCTCTAACCATCCATGTGGCATTATCATTCAAGGAACATAGCATTCTCATATATTGCACAGATATAACATTGAAAAATAGCTGAAAGAGCAAAGCTTCTTTATATCCATGCACTTTTATTCATATCATGCTAGTGGAAATTTAAAGCATAGCATTCTGTTTCACAAGGAAATTTAAATATAAATA
Organism: Centella asiatica; assembly: GCA_014636745.2. NCBI lineage: Eukaryota > Viridiplantae > Streptophyta > Magnoliopsida > Apiales > Apiaceae > Centella > Centella asiatica. The sequence goes on along the minus strand of CM025780.1, from coordinate 10,554,965 downwards.
TCATAATTTTGTACGCATGTCGAATCAATTGATCATGCGCTTAACTGAAATAAGCATAAGAGTAAGAATATACTTGCCTCAGTCCTTTGCACAAAATTCAAATCAATTTACTTGTGAGAGAGATTCTATAAATTATGCAAGTAATATTTTAATACCTTAATAAGAATTTTTGAAAGAAAATATGTATGTGATGTCCTTAGACTTTACTGTTTTACAGAATAACATCATAAAATAATTTTAAGAAAATAATGTTTTATAGTCTTGATAACAGACTAGGGATTGGGGAATAATTTTCTCATTAACAAACTCGTCAGGGACTGATATCTTTAGCCATCAGAGACTAACATATTTGCCCACCAGAGACTAGGAATTTCCTCTATCGGAGACTAAGAAATCTCCTTCATCAGAGACTATGGAATATCCTTCATCAAAGACTATGGATGACGTCATCAAGGACTGAACATAGCCCATCGGAGACTAATAAATGACATCATCAGGGACTAGCAACTCATCAGGGACTGATGACGTCATCTTAATTCTATCGGAGACTAAGGAATGACGTCACCAGAGACTAACAACTCATCAGGGACTGATGACGTCATCTTAATTCTATCGGAGACTAAGGGTGACGTCATCGGAGACTAACTTCTCATCAGAGACTGATGACGTCATCAGGGACTAAACTTTAGCCTGTCAGAGACTAAAGCTGATGTCATTCGAGAGTAAATAACCCATCCGAGACTAATGACGTCATCGGGGACTAAACTTTATCCTGTTGGAGACTAAAGCTGACGTCATCGATAGAGATTAACAGAATATCTCATCAGAGACTACGAATATCTCATCAAAGATTAACAGCATCTCATCAGAGATTAACAACATCTCATCAGAGATTAACATTAGAACTTGCTTCTGCTACAATGGAGGATCTATTATGCTCGAACTCAGCCTATGATGTCTTATTAAGATGCAAAAGAATATGAACTTAGCATAAATCTTTGATGCTATGCACGAAAGAAACTGAGTAGGGTTCCAGGTTCTTACCTCTTTGTTCTTAAGGGTGAGATCAAAGCTGGTCTGAAAATAATTTCCGAAAAAAGAGCTTGGAAATTTATGGAGATGATATATTTAAACGAAACTTTTTAAAAGAGAAATTTTGGTAAAAGAGTTAAAATTTCAACTCGAATAAGGTATTTATAGAGTTCAAGAGCAGTAAACTAAGGTTATGCATTGGAATAAAACAATTGGTTAATTTGGACGGTAAAACGGCTATTCATCATGACTTCTTGGTAGCAACCAGCTGCTGTCCTACATGCATGAAAACTTAGCCACCTAAACAGTTTCTAATCAAACACGTAATCACAAATGTTACGTAACCCTCTCCTCTTCCTCCATGTTGTTCAATATAATCTTATATGGGATTTGCTAATCCCCTTTTTGATACCTCTTTAAGGAACTTAACCTCATCATCATGGATATCATATCATCATAAAATTTTCATTGTAGATATAAATTTATCATTCACATTTAAAAAGACTAACTCCATGCAAAATAACACAAAATAAAATTATTTCTTGCCGTAAAATACATTTAAAATTTTTCGGTTTCTCACAATATGTATATAGCAGATCACATTGAAGTAGCATTGGCCCGCTATTATCATATGATAAGAGATATTCTCAGTAGGCCCATGTGCTGAACAAAATTGATGATCAAGTAAGTCATAGTACTGAAAGATGTCATGAGAGAGATGTTCAAGTAAGTCATCGTACTGAAAGACATCCGAGAACTTATGTGGATTTCTTTATTTCTTCAGAGGCATGATATTGCCAATATTTCTTCTAGTTAAAAACTTGGGTTCTCCTCATTTGAATCCAATAGTTTAGATTCTTTATATTTTAACGTTGCCATAAAAATGCTATTTTTAAATAGTTTCAGACTCACTTATTTTGGAATATTATATTACTTGCTGAGCTTTTGTTGCTCATACTTGTTTGTTCTCTTTCAGTTCAACCCAAGAAGGAAGAAAATTCTAAGGGTAAAGAAAAGTTATACCAGTTTCAGTAGATTTGGCAGTCCGGGGCTCATAAATATGATTTTCGGTTGGTTTTGATCTGGTTGTGTTTTAAAGAAAAAGTTATGTCATTCCGCTGCTAGAATCTCTCAAAACAATGTATTCTCTGTTTTAAAAATTAATATTATGAAGAGAAAAAAGTTGTTTTCTTGGTGTGATAGTTCTTTCACTAATGATTTAGGTCTTAACAGTTAATATTAAACTGGCGACCTGGTCTAAGGTTGGGAAAATTGGGGCTGTCACATGTACAATTTCAAAGATATTTTCATGCTCTTTATTTAGTTCCCTTAGAGATTTTTTTTACCCCTATAAATTTCTGAAAGTGGGATTTCATAGGGTTGCCCTTGATAGGTAGATTCCAGGCCTTTTTAATAGTGGAATGGTAATTTGGAAGCTTCATAAGGTGATGAAATAATTGCAACACTTTATGCACTCCTCTAGTTGGAATACCGGTGTCGACAATCATTGGGTTGTGATTTGACAAACCCATAGGACCAAAACACCCATAAACAATGGGAAACGAAGCTGCCATGACAAGTTGATAAGTATTATGTCAAGCTTTTTATATATATGATTAATAAGTTGTGAGTTCCACGAGGAAAAGAACGAGCCACAAACATTCAGGTCCACCATTGAGATATCATGGAGACAAATCTTAAACTCCTCCATTCCTAAATAAGAGGTACATTTCCCCCCAAGATTCTCAAAGATGGAAGTTACCTCTTTAAAATGCCCGATGATAGACTAGGCTAAGTTTTCATGGTTGTTGTGAAAGGAAGGCAATGTTACCCTCCTCATTCGTTATCGCAAGGTTTCTATTCCTATTCCAATTGGATTAGATACCCTAAAACAAAATCGAGAGTTCTTCTCACCTTCATTTATCCTTCTAATCGAGACTTTTGTCAAAAAAAAACTTCCCTCTTTTGCCAAAGAGTCCCAATAAGAGTTGGTACATGTTTTATGCTGGGCAAGAAGATCAGAATCAAAAGTCTCTACAACGAGAGCATTCTGGATTTCACTCAGTTAATGTCGAATCAGGATCAACTAGGACAGAAATAAAGCATTGGGTCGAACTCTTCTTTGGTGTCTTTGTGGGATCGGTTTCCCCACGAGAGGTAATGAGAATAATTATAGAATGGATTGCTACCTATGCCTAGAGAAAGGAGAATAAGAACGAAAAAAGAAAAAAGAATTTAATTACACTACTATAAAAAGAGATCCTTTTTAGAGACATTTGATCAGTCAGCTCCACTGCGAAGATTGAGGGTTCAACAAGCAATCGATATTTCACGATCAAGGGTGTAATACTCTTTGTAGTAGCGGTCCTTATATATCGTATTAACAGTCGAAATATGTTGATTTTTGTACAATTTCATAGGTCTTTCCATGCTCTTTATTTAGTTCCCTTACAACCATTTTGACCCCTTTAAATTTCAAAAAAAGGGATCTCATAAGGTTTCCCTCGGGAGGCAGATTCTATGCCTCTTCAATAGTGGAATGGTAATTTGGAAGCTCTATAAGATAATGAAATAATTGAAATGGTTTATGCACTTTGGTAGTTGGAATATCGGTGTTGACAATTATTGGGATATGATCTGACAAACCCATAGGACCAAAACACCCATAAACAATGGGAAACGAAGCTGCCTTAACGGGTTGATAAGTATTTTGTCAATGTGACGGCCCCAAAAATCCCACACTAGACTCTGAGCATCATCTGACATTAAAAATAGATAACAACACTAACATCTATTGTAGCGGCCCTAGAAATTCCCCTAGCCGGGCCTCGAGCACTGTTAGCAATTTGGGTGACAGACCCCAAGGTCTCCAAGCTGGAACCCCGGGCTCCGCCAGGAAACACAAAACAACAACACCATAGCGACAGATACATCATAGCCAAGCATTAATATTAGTGAAATGAGAAATATATTCTCAGATACATCATGTTCAAATTTAGAAGTTTACAATCTCTTACAAAACCTCAAAATTCAAGTAAACAGACTGCAGCGGAAACAAAACTTTAGATGGCCCATCTGGCCTTACAATCTAAACATTTGTATGATGACCTCTCTTTTCACTTTCCCTCTAAAGTTCATCCATAGGAGAGAGATTAAGAAACTCTCACTATGCCATTTCCTCTTTTCCTTTATTAGGCGACTCGACCTTCTTAACATAACCTATAAAATATTTCATAACATTCCACATGAGCGTTTACACTCAGCAAGCATATATTCATAAGCAGGAAGAATAGATAATTCAAAAGCTTAAATATTTATCGAGGTTAAGCGAAGCAATGCCAACACCTCTTGATAATTCAATAAACATGTATCATTTAGGGTTCTCGAGTGATATTAAGGGGTTAACCCTCTTTTAAATAAATCTTTGATTCGCCCTCTCTTCACCAGATAATGCTTCATCTGACCAACATGATCATTATCTGACTTACTTTATAATCAAATTTCATCCCAGCTGGTCAGCCTGGTCGTTTGACTTCATCATATGACATACGTAGTCAGCGCAAAAAACATTGGTCTGTGAGGGTCTAATTACCTATGCCTCGGCCTCTCATTCCTTATCATCATTGGCCGAAATGTCAGGCGAAAGCACTCAACAGCTCCTTTACTACCCATATGGATATATCTTGAAAACATTTTCTTGCTATAAAACTTTGGCGTGCTCAGCCAATTAATAGTGGCGACTACTAAAAACTTTGGTGTGCTCAACCAATTAAGAGCGACGACAACCAATAACTTTTGTATATATATCCATATGGGACATGCTCGGGTGTGCATACAAGTTCACGGCCTGCAACACCCTTACATCATCTTTTGGTGAGCTAGCAAATTTTAAACAGCCAGCAACCACCCAATAATACATAGCTCAAACATCGACATCTTTTCACGTACATCGGATTAATGATTGTACGTTATTTAATCATAAAAAGAAATCATTGTCTTGCATAAGCATTGACATTATTCATTTACGTAAATCGAAACAATGATTTTACGTAATTAGTAAGAAAGGAAGTGGAATGAGTATATACTTGTCTTGGTCCTCAGCTAGTTTCTAATCTCAAAATACTGGTGTGTGAGAGGTTCTGTAAAATATGATTATTGGTATAACATGAAAAATCCATCTTTTGAAAGATAATATAAAACTGTGCAAAAAAAATAGGGAATGATCATTAGGGACTGAATTAACCATCAGGGGATTAATCATCCGTCAAGGGATGGTCTTTGATCTTCAGGGGGATGATTTCTTGGCCATCAGGGAATAGCTTTCGACCATCAGGGGATAATTCATCCGTCAAGGAATAGTCATCAGGGGATGACTTACCCATCAGGGGATAATCTCGTTCATCACCAAACTCGTCGGGTGATTACTTGTTCAACGCCGAACTCCCCTAGTCATCGCTGAACTCATCAGAGACTAAATTTTACCCATCAGAGACTATTGACGTCATCAGAGACTAAACTTAGCCTGTCGGAGACTAACTTTATCTCATCAACGACTAATGTTATCTCGTCAGAGACTAACATTAACTCATCAGAGACTAATATTAACTCATCAGAGACTACCATTAGAGCTTGTCTCCATTTTGATGGAAGGTCTTACATGAATAAACTCAACCTAGGATACCTTATGAACATGAATATGCAAATGGACGCGCCTTTCCTTTAAAGCTTTATTCTTTCTTGGAGACTTAGCATACACGGCTAATACTCTCGAATGTTAAAAAAAAAGAACAAAGGAGAACATAAGATTCTTACCTCTTGACTAAACGGAAGGAATTATAGCTTGCCTGAAAGTAATTTTTCGAAAGAAAGAACTTGAAATTATATGAAGATGGTAAGTTTAGAGAAGAACTTTAGAAGAGAACTTTTTAGAAAAGAGATTAAAATTTTACCTCTGAATGAGGTATTTATAGCAGACTAAGATTAAGCCTTGAGATAAGATGATTGGTTAGTCTGGACAGTAAAATGGCTGCTTATCATAACTCTTTAACAGCTAACAACATAATAAGCAGTTGTTGTCACACATGCACATAAGCTTCATCAACTAATGACACACAAGCAGCTTACTAATCAAAACAACAAACGTACTTATGAGATCATTTCCCTTACGTAAGCCATTCCAGTTGCTCTGAACGAAACTTGTTAGTCTTCATACTTGCATTCCTTTAAACAATTTACAAACACTACTAACACATATATTGCTTGCCCTATCTAAGACATCAAGATCATAATATTAACTATACACGTAAATAAGAAATTAATTTCCTAATACAAATATGTGTGGAAAATTAATTGTAGACAAACTAATTTTCAGGTCATCACATCTATACTTAAAGATAGGGAACAATCAACTGTTGTTCGGAACTACTACAAAACATCAGAGTACTTTCTGTTACAACAAAAAATAACTATGACCCGTAGGTCTCACAAATTTAAGAATACTTTTGAATCCCTTGTCCTCTGCTTCTCCTCACCATTACCCACAGTTAACTCACAATAACTTTCTACACTTGCATCTTTATTTTACATTTATCACCTATAAAACATTTAATAACAACAAGGATGAGCGATTTATGCTCAGCAAGTTCATAAACATGTGTGGTGGGTTTGAAATGCAAAAAGGGCTCAACCTATTTGTGAGGTATGATGGATTCAATGTCAAAACCTCTAGAAAATTAGAAAATAACTTTGAGGTTTCAAACTCTTGGATCTCCACTTAACCATCTTGCATGTCTTACTTAGCTTAAAGGAGGTTCTCATAAACCATGTAACACATCCTTCCTCTTAAGACTAACTTAAGCACGTGCTCAACTTCCAAATGGAACATTAGAGCTTAATAACTTTGGAAAAATGCACAGACATAACATTAAAGAATAAACTGGTGAATCAAACATCAATTACATCTATGCATATTCATTCATATCATGCTAACAAAAACTAAAGCATAGCATCATCATTCACAAAAGCAATTGAAGCATGTGAGTCATAACATTGTACGCATATCGAAACAAAAGATAATGCGCATTAAATAATAAGATATGAGTGAGTTTGTACTTTCCTATCATGTCGTGACATATCATTACGCATATCGAAGCAATTGATCATGCATTTAATTGAAATAAGCATCAGATTGAATATATACATGAAATAAATAAGAAAATGGATATGTACTTGCCTTTGTCCTTAGCTAAGCTTAAATTAAATCACTTGTGGGGTGAAAGAACTCTGTAAAATATGTACATTGACATAACATGAGATATCATGCCTTGAATACAGATGTGAAAATGCACATATGTGATGTCCTTATATCTTTGATGTTCCAATTTGTCATCTGTAATATTAGGATTGCATTTTTAACCGCAACCAAGTCCAAGAGATTTTCAGACTAGTATTTAGTCACTTGTAGGCATCCATATAATTCATTAGAGTTATTGGAGGTTGTAGGTTAATTATCCATTAAATAATTCTCAGCTTGGGTGATTTTATAAATCATTCACTATTAATTGAGAATTATCAATTAATTATTATTATCTTAAATGATTCTTTAATTATCCATGAAGGTATTGTTTCATTCCTTTAAATTCAGTTTTAGCAATTGGTTAGTTCTTATTAATACAATCTTGTGTATACTGTGAAGATAACACAAGAGTGGGTATGGTAAAATAATTATCCTCTTATGGTATTAGTGCTAGAGTATAAAATTGCACATCAAAGAGAGACTGTGCATCAGTGGGTACTAAGCATAGGAGTATAACCTATGCATCAATAGTTACTGCTGAAGCTATATAACTCTATACTAAAAGCTCAGTAGGTTCTGTTTTATGTAAAACATTAGATGTGTCTTAGTTTAAGTGTTATAAGATTATATATTAAGGAATATCTGAACTCAGGTTGTTAACTTAGAACAATCAGAGATTAAATGACAGTTGTGTAGTGGCTGAAGGCACTATTAAGCATTGCAAAATTTTCCCAATTGAGTCAAATGAGGTCTAAGGCTTACATTTATCATTCTTGTATACCTAGACAGGATTATAATATTTTTAAGGATGATGTATAAACTTAGAATTACTAAGTCTGGTATGGTACAACAACTGTTGTTGTTGTTGCAGTGTACATGCATCAGTGGATAATCCTTTATTATTGAAGCTCTCTAAGTGTTATCATCTGATGAGTTCTTGTTCATCAATAGCTGATGGTTAGGTTCAGGGGTTAATTACCCTCTGAAGGTGTAATCCGAACTTTAGAGAATGATTAACAAGTAAGTGGATAGCCATCAGAGGATAAAATTCTTGTTCATCAAAGACTAGCATGTTCATTAGGGACTAACATGTTCATCAGGGGAAAACTTTACTTAAGCTTATAAAGATTTTCCTATCGGAGACTAAGATCTTACCTATCGAAGACTAAGATTTTTTTTTTGTCTATCGGAGACTAAGATTTTTGCATGTCGGAGACTAACAATTTTGTCTGTCAAATACTAACAGTTAAAGCTGTAAGAGTAAGGTAAAATTACTCTCTAATATAGAGGGTGAATTTTTCATTTATCAGTGGATAGATTTTTCTTTTTTTATTCATCAATGGATGATGTCATCAATAGATAAAACTTATTGAGGACACTTCCTGATCATCCCTTCTACAATGTTTGTTAGAGTTCTGCAGTTCTTGAAATTTTGTTATATCCTTAGAGGGATTAGAAAGGAAAACTTAAGTTTTCCTTCTTATTTCTTATTTTTATAGACAACTGCTAAACTCAAGGAAACTCTGTTTCTTCATGACACAAGCATAGTGTCTTTTTACAGTTTTAACAACTGACAGTTTCAGTTTGTTTTTTAAGTGTTCTTCAAGATTTCTTATTCTTTTCTTGGATAACTTTTAGGATACATAACTAATAACTCCTGTGTGTTATGTGCATATTTTAAATCATGCTTTTGGAAGTGAGTAAACAAAGTATTTTACAACATGACATGAATCAGAAGGACAAAACAAAATAGAATATAGTAGGGCTTTAATATAGTGCTCTTACCTCTTTGAGCTTTAATGAATAAGTTAAATATGTGAGCTACTCTTAAAAAGGACAGTTGCTCTTGAAAGTGAAATCTGAAATTTATGTGGGTGGTCGGCTGAAGAGAAATTATGAGAGTGGGGCTAGGGTTGTACATGTTCTATGTCGGGCAATGAGATTAGAATAAAAAGGCTTTGCAACGAGAGCATTTTGGATTTTAGTCAGCTAGTTGTTTAATTTTTGTACAATTTTAGAGGACTTTCCATGCTGTTGATTTAGTTCCCTTACAACTTTTTTAACCCCCTTAAACCCTTAAATTTCTAAAAGAGGGATCTCATAGGGTGTTCCTTAAGAGGCAAATTTCAGGCCTCTTCAACAATGGAATGGTAATTTGGAAGCTCTGTAAGATGAGGAAATAATTGAAATAGTTTATGCACTTTGGTAGTTGCAATACTGATTTCGACAATCATTAGGCTATGATCTGATAAACCCATAGGACCAAAGCACCCATAAATATTGGGAAACGATGTTGCCCTGGTGGGTTGATAATGTTAGAGTGTATGCCCTAGTGGCCAATTATGTAATGATTGTGACACTATATTTATGATATGTTTTTTGGTTAATGATAATTTATTATGTTTTATTTACTGCGTTATATAAATGTTAACATAATAAATGTCCTTAGAAGAATGATACTAATTATATGGATTCAAGTATGTGACTTGAATATGAGATCATATAAGCATGTAATGTATCATTATTCTTAAATGTCCCTAGTCGAGTATCATTGTCAGCGGGACAACAATAATACATTGAGACTAGTATGTGATTAACTGATGGCCATATCTCATTGGTCATAAATATATACGAGATATATTAAGTTGATACATAGGTACATGTTAGAGAACATAGTACTGGACAGACCCACCATGAGAATTCTACATGGAGCGTTATGCTATGTGTCATAAGTAATTCTCATATTGACAATGATGTAATGGTCCTTCGACCTGAAGTCATGACATTTCTACATAAGGAGTTATGTGTTTTGACATTATCAAAAGTCACCTTTAACCGGGTGGACGATAAAGGTAATTTTTGGATGCATAATGAGTTATGTGAGAATTGAGAATGATGTAGATGGAATTTAACCCTTCTATAAATTAGGGGTGATATCTATAGGCCTCTTGATTGAGTGAAACTATGAAATGCATGGCCATGCTCAAATAGAGATTTGTTTCATATAGTTTACTCATTGATCAAGAAAACTAAGATTAAATTATGAAGAGGATGACACATCCATGCCTTGAATTTAATCTTAGATATCATGGTTAAAAGGATTAAGTTACATTGAAACATTGGTCACGAAAGGTAACGTCGAATCTATGACTTTATTATTACTTGGGTAACAGTGATGTATTACTAAATGCCGCTCACTGTTTATAATTTTATAATATGATTTAAAATTATTGCCAATTATTAATAATAACCTACAGGGTCACACACAAAGAACATTCGTCAAGGAGATATAATTTAAATGTCAATGATTTTAATATATCAATAAGATTGATTTAATTAAATCATGGCTTTAAATTATATACATATATATTAATATATGTAATCTGTATGAAATAGAGTCCTTTGGAAGGAAATACGAATATATATATTTATTTGTGCATATATATATTAATTAAGTGAGACTTGATTAAATATATATATATATATATATATCTAATAAATATAAAATTTGGATTTCAAGTTTCCTAATTAGATTAGGTTTTGCATTTACTCTATGAAAGGCTATATATATGATATATCAGCTATTCTCTTAGACCAATATTTTCATGTATTCTAAGAACCCTAGTTGCTCATAAGAGAGAAACTAGAGTTCAGAGATATAGAGAGAAACTAGAGTTCAGAGATATAGAGAGAAAAGAGATATACAGATCGTACAGCTAGTACTGTAACTCTTCTTGTTTGGATCATAAGATGATTCGCGGGTGTTCGTGTGGATACCGTAGAGACGCTGTCCTGTTGGATTGCGTTAAAGATTTGGAGACGATCAACACCTTCACCAAAGCTTCAGATTCGCACTTTTAATCGGTAAAATCTTGAACTATCTGTATTAAATTGTTTCGCATAGATCCTCGGGTTTGGGTTTCATTTTTGTTTTATTTTAAATCGTATTTTTCCGCTGCGTTTTATTCTACGAAACCCAACAGATAAATATTTTGTTTAGTTTTTTATATATGTGTTTAACAAGTTGCGAGTTGTACTAGGAAAAGAATGAGCCTCAACCATTCTTGTTTTCCATAGAGTTATCATGTAGACAATTCTTAAACTCCTCCATTCCTGAATCAGAGTTGCATTTGCCCCCTAATATCTCAGTGATAGAAGTTACCTCTTGAAAATCCACGATGATATACCAGACTAAGTTTGCATGGCTCTTGTGAAGGAATGGCTAAGTTACCCTCCCCATCCATTATCCCAATGTTTCTATTCTTGTTCTAATTAGATTTCATACCATAGAAGAAAAATCTAGAGTTTTTGTCCCTTTTATTTAGCCATCGTATTTAGGACTTTTATCTAAAGAAAAATTATTCTATGCCCAAAGAGTCCCAATAAGACTTTGTACATGTTCTATTATGGGCAATGAGATGAGAATCAAAAGGCTTTGCAATGAGACTAGCTTAGATTTTAGTCAGCTAGTCGTTTGATTTTTGTAAAATTTTAGAGGTATTTCCATGCTCTTTATTTAGTTCCTTTTCAGCTTTTTTTACCCCCCGTGAATTTCTGAAAGAAGTGTGTTAGATTTTATAATATTTGATGATGATTGTACTTGGAATACTTAGATATACAAATGTATAGTTAGTGCTAGTCTATAGCATTTAAAGTTTTGTAGTTGTTAGTTTACTTTCTGATTCATGTAATTTGTGTTATGAGAGAGTAAGTTAATTTGTATTGTAAGAGACTAACAGAATTGCATCAGAGATTTCAACAAGTTAGAGACTGTGGTTAGTCTATCAGAGACTAAAGAAAATGTTCATCAGAGACTAATCTTAAGTCGTCAGAGACTAAGTGTAAGTCATCAGAGACTAAGTGTGAATCATCAGAGACTAAGATTAAAGCATCGAAGACTAAGCTGTCGAAGACTAAACTAAACCTGTCAGAGACTAAACATAGTTGATCAGAGACTAAAGTTCAAGTAGTCAGAAGTTATCTTTGACATGGACATTGAAGAGTCATTGAAGACGAAGCTTGTTAGAGATATACCAGAGATATGTAATTGAAAGTACTATTCGTATGGTACAGGGATTAATTATTGTTGTCGAATAGGATTAGAAGCTGAATTCATACTCAGGTTTGGAAGCTGTAATTAATTTTATAGAGTTGTATTAGAAGTTGTATGATTATATAGATTTGTATATATACAGTACATGAATTGAAGCTGACAATCAATTTGTGATTGTTAGAATTTGTAATCAATTGTTCATCAATAAAAGCAATTATTTATAAATTTATTCTTGTTCTTGTTCTTTAATTTCCGCAAGTAATAATACTTTGAAGAACAGGAATTTGAAAATTTTCAAGAACATGTATTCAACCCTTCCCCCCCGCCCTTCTACAAGTTCTAGGCTATTTCACTGGGACAACAATTGGTATCAGGATATATTTCAATTAACAAGATCCATAGATGACCAATGATGAAGGAAGCAGCTCCAGCATAATGGCATATGCAGGAAGTCGTGATGGTGGAACCAGAATTCCAGTTTTAAAAAGAAAAGAATATCCAATCTGGAAACAAAAGATGTATATGCACTTGAAGGAAACCGATCCCGAATACATTGATAAGATTGAGAAGGGTCCCTATCAACCAAGGAAATTTGTTCCTTCAAAAACTATGGAAGGAACAATTATTCCTGAACACGTTGAACTTGCTATAGAAAGTGATTATACCAGTGAAGACAAGTTATAAGTGTTAAAGGATACTAAAGTGATGAACATACTTTGCAATGGACTGGATAAAAATATGTTCACAAGCATCATCAACTGCACAACATCAAAACAAATCTGGGACACCATCAAAGTCCTATGTGAGGGGACAGACTAAGTAAGAAAGAATAAAAGGTCATTGTTAACATAACAATATGAATTCTTTCAAGCAAAGCCTGGTGAATCAATAACATCAATTTATGATAGATTCAATGCTTTGCTCAATGACCTGAAAATACTTGGAAAGTCCTATGACAATGAAGATGTTAATACCAAATTCATGAGGGCACTCCCACCAAGCTAGGATCCAAAAACAACTGTAGTAAGAGAAGCTCATGATTTGGACATTCTCACACTGGACAAGCTCTATGGAAATCTAAAGACTTATGAACTAGAAGTAGAGCAAAGACAAAAGATGCATGGCAGGGACAAAGGAGCTGCACTAATGGTTGAGACAAAGAAGTCTAATGAGGAGCTTGATAATGAAACCTACATTGCAAGCTCGACTGATGAAGAAACTGAATCCAACACTGATGATGACATGGAGGAATTCATGGCCTTCATGGTGAAGCAATTCAAAAAATTTAGGGCTAGTAGGAAAGAGAGACGATCATCAAGGAAGTCTAACCCAAAACGAGAAGGTCAAACTGTGACCTTTGACAAGAAAAAGATAAGATGTTTTAATTGTGATGGGATAGGACACTTTGCCAATGAGTGCAAGAAGCCTAGATCTACAGAAAGATATAAGGATGAAAAGAACAAAAAATCAAGGAATGACCTTGCTGATAAAAGGAACACATCAAAAAGCAAGACCTTGATTACTGAAGGCAAGGATTGGATTGACAGTGACTCTGAGGAATAAATTGTCAACTTTGCCTTGATGGTTCAAACTGATGAGCCAAGTGATTCTATAAAGGTATGTGATGCAATTCAGAATTTTAATGTGCTTAATTTAATTGATACATCTACTATAGAAAGCATACAAAAAGATATGTCTGATTTGCATGTTAGTTTTAGATCATTAACCATTGAACATGCCAAAGTTAAAGAATCACATGACCAACTCTTGAAGAAAAATAGATTTCTTGAAGAAAGACAAATATAATTTGATACTATCAAGTCAGAATTAGATAAAGCTCATCACATGATAGATGCTTTGAAAAAGAGGGAATATTACTTAGTCGAACAACTTGAAAATGAACAAGCTAAGATAAAAAAATGGAATCAATCCTCTAAAAAGCTTTCAGACTTGGTAGAAGATCAAATGATGGGTCAAAAATCTGGTTTAGGATATGATGAGTTTCTAGAAAAGAAATCAGATACAGAAAAGTTTGAAGATGCTAATTCCATAACTAACAAGCCAATTCCCATTAAAAGAATTAATTTTGTCTCACTAGTCATTGAACCTAAATTTATCAACACTCAAAGTCAACATGTCACTGCAGCTATAAGGAATGATCAAAATTTAGTGAATACTGTTGAAAAGAGTGGAAGTAAAAGATTGAGTATAGGATTCATGACCAAGACACAATTAAACAAGAAACTGGAAAATCTTACTGAGTCTAAGGTTGAAAAGTCAATAGAGTCTAGCAGTAGAAGAAGGAATAGGAATGGAAAAATAGGCATCAATAAATATACTAATTATGCTAGAATGCCTGATGCTCCTAGAAAAACATGTCACATATGTGGAAATCCTAATCACATAGCTATACATTATAGGAGTAAAAATAGAGTTCCTATGGTAAAGACTGCACCAACAAAGATAACTAAAGAAAAATTGCCTGTAAAAAGGTTTAACCATCTTTGCAATAATTGTAAAAATTCTAAACTTGGCAGTTTGTCACCTTCAAGAAGCAAGACTATTGATTGTTCAATAAAAGTTAAAAATTCTAAAAGACAATCAATTATATCTGAGTCAAGTCTTGATTCTAAAACTAGTGAGAAAGGACCCAAGAAAATCTGGGTCCCAAAAATTTCTAACTAGTTTTTCTTACTGTGCAGTGCAAAAAGAAAAAATCATGGTTCTTGGACAGTGGATGTTCAAGACATATGACAAGAGACAAGTCCCTGCTTAAAAAGTATGAAGAAAAGAGTGGCCCTAAGGTAACTTTTGGAGATGACAGCAAAGGCCATACAAAGGGCTATGACAATGTTGAGCATGAAGATGTCATTTTCACTGACGTATCACTAGTTGATGGCTTAAAGCACAATTTGTTAAGTGTGAGTCAACTATGTGATAGAGGATTCTATGTCACCTTCAAAGAAGATCAATGCCAGGTGTGTGACAAGGAATCTGGAAATGTGATATTGATAGGGAAAAGAAAAGGAAATTTGTACACTGCAAATCTAATCTCTTCCACTGATCAAGTCACATTCCTTTATAGCAAAGCCTCAGCTGATGAAAGTTGGCTTTGGCATAAGAAGTTCTCCCACTTAAACTTCAAAAACATCAACAATATGGTGAGAAAAGGCATGGTAGTTGGCATTCCTCAATTGGAATTTACACAAGAAGGGTTATGTGATTCATGCTAGAAAGGAAAACAAAGAAGTGTGTCATTCAAGAGCAAACCAACAACATCAATCACTAACCCTTTACAGTTATTACATATGGACTTGTTTGGTCAAGTGAATGTGATGTCAATATTAAGCAACATATATGCTTTGGTTACAGTGGATGATCACACAAGGTATACTTGGGTAAAATACCTTCACTCAAAAGATAAAGCTACTCAGTTGATTATTGATCATATCAAGAAAATAGAAACTGAGTCAGGAAGAATAGTATGGGTTACAAGAAGTGATAGAGGAACATAATTCAAAAATTCCCAAGTAAATGAATTCTACACTGAAAAAGGAATATCTCATCAACTCTCAGCTCCAAAAACTACTCAACAAAATGGAGTTGTTGAAAGAAAAAATAGAACCCTTATTGAAGCAGTAAGGACAATGTTACAAAAGTCAAAGCTTCCAACCTATTTCTGGGAGGAAGCAATTAGTACAACTTGTTTCACAAAGAATAGGTCCTTGATCAATAAGACTTACAACAAAACACCCTATGAGTTAATGACTGGGAGAAAACCAACTCTCAAGTTTCTGCATGTGTTTGGTTGTAGGTGCTTTGTTCTGAGAGATTCATCGAAGGCAATAGGAAAATTTGATGAAGCAATTTTCTTAGGTTACTCTCTATCAAGCAAGGCATATAGAGTGTATAATCTAAGAACAAAGGTCCTTGTGGAATCCATTCAAGTTGTTTTTGATGATAGCAAGATTCCAGGAATGGTTGGACAAGGATTGCATGAAACTCTCATATTTGAAAATGAATTGGATGCATGGATGGATCCATTAGAGACTGAAGAATTACTCCTAGATGACAATTTTCCTTCAGCTAATGAGGGGGAGTTAACGGTTGTGCATGAAGTACCAAGGACTAATACTATATCAAAAACTAGAGGATTAATATCTGATGAAACACAAGTGACTAGTAACACAAATGCACAATCAGAGACAATTGAGACACCAGAGACTATTAAAATCAACAGTCAAGATGAGACTAATAGCTCAGGGGGAGCTAATAATGAAGAAGTCACTAGTTTAGGGGGAGCAGTCTTTGATCCAACAACTAGATTGGACAATGTCATTCTAGAAAATGAAGCCTCGTCCTCAAGATTAAATTTGCCACCTACAGGACCTTGGTTGAGAGATCATACACCAGATTTAATTATTGGAGATTTTTAGAGGAAGGAGTCAAGACAAGAAGTGCAACACAAAATGAATGTCTTTATCTCAGTTTTCTATCAAAAATTGAGCCAAAGAAAATTGAAGAAGCACTTCAAGATCCTGACTAGGTAATAGCCTTGCAGGAAGAATTAAACCAATTCACAAGGAATAAAGTCTGGAGATTGGTGCCCAAACCAAGAAATAGATCAATAGTTGGTGTCAAGTGGGTCTACAGAAACAAATTAGATGAAGCTAGTACAATCACAAGGAATAAAACAAGATTGGTAGCAAAGGGTTATTCTCAAGAAGAAGGAATTGACTATGAAGAAAAATTTGCAACAGTTGCAAGACTTGACGCAATAAGGATTTTTTTGGCATATGCAGCCTACAAAAACTACAAGGTGTACCAAATGGATGTCAAGAGTGTTTTCTCGAATGAAAAGTTGGAAGAAGAGGTCTATGTTGAACAACCACCAAGTTTTGTAGATCCCAAGTTTCCAAATCATGTCTACAGGTTAGATAAAACACTTTATGGCTTAAAACAAGCACTCAGGGCCTCGTATGATACTCTATCTTAGTTTTTAATTGAAAATATATTTGTTAGAGGTATCATAAATAAAATACTTTTTTATAGAAAACAAGGTTCTAATTTAATACTTATGCAAATATATGTGGATGATATCATATTTGGTTCTACAAATGAAAAACTATATGAAAGATTTTCAAAATTAATGCAGTCTAGATATGAAATGAGTATGATGGGTGAATTAACTTTTTTCTTAGGACTACAGATAAAACAGTCAACGGATGGAATCTTCATTAGTCAGTCCAAGTACATTAAGGACTTACTAAGAAAATATGATCTGGTTGATTATGCATCTACAAAAACACCCATGGCTACAACCACTAAGCTAGATAAGGATACTAAGGGAAAGAAAGTTGATATAACTAGCTATAGGGGCATGATGAGCTCACTTTTATATCTAACTGCAAATAGACCTGATATAATGTTTGCCACATGTCTGTGTGCAAGATTTCAAGCTGATCCAAAAGAGTCACATTTAATTGCTGTTAAAAGAATACTCAGATATCTAAAGGGTACCCCAAACCTTAGGTTATGGTATCCTAAAGAATCTGATTTTAAACTAATTGGCTATTCAGATGCTGACTATGCAAGATGTAAGCTTGATAGAAAAAGCACAAGTGGAAGCTGCCAATTTCTTGGAGGCAGACTTATTTCTTGGTTTAGCAAGAAACAAAATTCAATGTCTACCTCAACGGCTAAAGCTGAATACATTGTAGCTGTGACGACCCGAAATTTTATTTTCTTAAATAATAGAAATAAGATGTTTTGAGGAGTTTTTCTTTTGAAATATGAGGTATGAATTTTAAATGTTTGAGTACTATGTCCATGTGATGTCCAAAATTTAATGATCTTAATTTCCTTTGTAAAATCATCAAAGGAATATGAATATATTAATCTCAAATCTTTATGATATTAATTTAATCAAGCATGATTAAGGAAATAAGTGTGCTTAGTAACTGCAACGGAAGGAGGTTTCCCTAAGAACACCCTCAATTAGTAAGTGTTGTTCCATAAATATTTGGATATTATTTTTGGAACCACTTAAGGGTTATGATCTTTGGATTTCTGAGATGAGATCAAGCAATTTGTGTATTTATGTTGTTAGTGGTGTTCGTAAATTTCTTAAAGGAATGCAAGTGTGAGGATTAACATGTTTTATTCAAAGCAATTGGAATGGCTTACGTAAGAGGAATGATCTCTTATGTACGTATGACGTTTGGGGTAAGAAGCTTTGTGTTTATTGGATAAGTATTCTGAAGGATTTAAGGGTTTGAGAATGATGACATCATTGTGTATGTATGTTAATTTGGTCAGTAAGTTGCTTTGATAGCTGGCTTATGTGCATGAAGGACAACAGGCTTATTATATGCTTAGCTATTTAAGAGTTATGATGAGCAGCCATTTTACCGTCCAGATTAGCCAATCACTTTATCTCAAGGCTCAATCTTAGCTTGTTATAAATACCTCATTCAGAGGTAACATTTCAATCTCTTTTCTGAAGATTTTCTCTTCCAAAGTTCTTCTTTCGAAAAATTATTCTCAGACAAGCTTTGATTTCACCCTTAAGAACGAAGAGGTAAGAATCTTATGTTCTCCTCTATTTTTCTTTCTTGTATAGCATCTGAGAATATTAACTGTGTGTGCTAAGTCTTCAAGAGAAGAATAAAGTTTTTAAAGAATATGTTGTTTTATAAAAAGAAGTTTATGCACCACAGAAAGGATGATTATGCATCCTAAAATTGAGTTTGTACGTTCTGTTCATCAGTTTTAAAACACCATGCTTGAGCCTTGTCAACTTGAGTTTTGAAGTCTAAATTGTGTCTGCAAGTTTTAGTAGACCCCAAGAAATGTTGTGTTGTGTCACTGAAAAGATGATGAGAGTTGACCTAAGTGTGGTTATGGTTGAGAACACCACCCATGGAGGAGTGAGGAAGACGACCCTGTATCTGAGACGAGGTCCAACTTAGTCTCTGATGGGTTGGAGTTAGTCTCCGATGAAGGAATTGTTAGTCTCTGATGAGATGTTGTTAGTCTCTGATGAGATGTTCTTAGTCTCTGATGAGATGTTCTTAGTCTCTAAAGAGATATTCTTAGTATCTGATGAGATATTTTTAGTCTCTGATGAGATATTGTTAGTCTCTGATGAGATGTTGTTAGTCTCTGATAAGATGTTGTTAGTCTCTGATGAGATGTTCTTAGTCTAATGAGATGTTCTTAGTCTAATGAGATGTTCTTAGGCTAATGAGATGTTCTTAGTCTCTGATGAGATATTCTTAGTCTCTGATGAGATATTGTTAGTCTCTGATGATGATGTCACCCTTAGTCTCCGATGAGTTAAGATGACGTCATCAGTCCCTGAGGAGTTGTTTAGTCCCCGATGACGTCATTAGTCCCTGAAGAGTTGTTTAGTCCCCGATGACATCAGCCTTAGTCTCCGACATGCTAAAGTTTAGTCTCCGACGACGTCATCAGTCTCTGAAGGAATTCTTAGTCTCTGATGAAGGAATTCTTAGTCTCCGATGAAGGAATTCTTAGTCTCTGATGGAGGAATTTCCTAGTCTTTGATGGGAAAAATATGTTAGTCTCTGATGGCCAAAGATATTTTTCTCCGTCAATCAGAACTCATTCTCCTGTTGGATGTGTGACAGTCTGAAAATCCCTCAGGCTTGTTTAAAATGATTTCATTAAAAGTCAAGAGAATAAAATGCTCAGACATCACATTTGTTCATACTCACATTTATTTTCTAAGCATAGATTCTCATGCTATACCAACATATATGTTTTTCAGAGGTATTTTACCAAGCAAGTGAATTAGATTTAGCTCAGCTAAGGACGAAGGCAAGTATATTCTCATTCCTATGTTTATTTTAGCGCATGGTCAATTGATTCGACGTGCGTGCAAGGCTTGTTTATATGTTTCAAATGCTTTTGTGAATCAGAATGCTATGCTTTAATTTCCGTTAGCATGATATGAATGAAAGTGCATGGATATAATTGAGCTTTGATTTATTAGTTATTTTTTCAATCTTAAATCTGTGCAAATGTATGAGGATGTTTCCACTTGGGCATTGAGCAAGTGCTTATGTTAGTCTTAAGAGGAGAGATGTCGTACGTAGTTTACGAGAACTTCTTTTAAGCTAAATAAGACATGCAAGATGTTTAAGGAAGTAAGGAAGAGTTCAAAAGTCTCAAAATCAAAGATGTTTCAAAAGTGCTAGAGGTTTTGACAATTGAATCTGTCATACCTCACAAAAATTTTGAACCCTTGTTGTGCTTCAAACCCACCATACATGATATACCTGTTGAGCGTAAATCGCTCATCCTTGCTATTGTTAACTGTTTTACAGGTGATAAAGGAAAGATATACGGGCTTAAAGTTTCGATGAGTTAGCTGTGGGTACTGATGAGGAGAAAAAAAAGGACTGAAGATGTAAGAGCATGAATGTAGTGTTAAGTTTGTTAGACCTACGGGTCTCAATTTCTTATAAGGATGATGATTAAAGCTGTTGTAATAGCTTGGTTTCCGCTGCAAGTTTTGTACTCTGATTAATTGTAAGGATGTGCTATTAATCACTTTAGTACTTTATGGATGTATGGATGTGATCCTGGATGTTTGGTTTGGTTGACGGCGCCCGGATCCAGTGAGGGATTTTCGGGGTCGTCACAACAGCTGGGAGTTGTTGTGCTCAGATCCTGTGGATCAAAAATCAACTCCTAGACTATGGTATGTGTCTATCCAAGATTCCTATTTATTGTGATAACACAAGTGCCATAGCAATAACTGAAAATCCAGTACATCATTCAAGAACAAAACATATAGATATAAGGTATCACTTCATTAGAGAACATGTTAGTGAAGGAACCATTGAATTGCACTGGGTTACAACAGATAAGCAACTTGCTGACATATTCACAAAGCCTTTAGATGAACCTACATTTACTAGGTTAGTCTATGAATTAGGTATGTTGAATTATGCATCTAAAAATTGCGTAAAACCTTAGAAAGCAAGTTTTTAAAGTAGTAAGAAGCTAGAATTTAATTTCTAGATTAAAGTTGTTCTTGATGGACAAAATTTTAGAAGCTAGAATTTAATTTCTGGATGTAGCTGTTATGAACAAGTAGAATCATTGTAGCTAATAATCATGTATTGATTGTTAGATAACTAAGGAAATAAAATTGAAGCAAAGACTAGTTTAATTTAGTCTCTGAAGAAATTTGAGTGAGAGACTAGTTAAAATTAGTCCCTGATAGTTTTTTTTAATTAGTCTCTGACTAGTTAAAAATAACCTATCAGAGACTACTTAAAATTAGTCCTTGATAGTTGTTTTTAATTAGTCTCTGACTTAGTTAAAAATAACATATCGGAGACTAGCTAATATCAGTCCCTGATAGTTGTTTTTAATTAGTCTCTGACTAGTTAAAAATAACCTATCCGGGACTAGCTAATATGAGTCTCTGATAGTTGTTTTTAATTAGTCTCTGACTTAGTTAAAAATAACCTATCGGAGACTAGCTAATATTAATCCCTGATAGTTGGTTTTAATTAGTCTCTGACTAATTAAAAATAACCTATCGGAGACTAGTTAAAATTAGTCGCTGATAGTTGTTTTTAATTAGTCTCTGACTAGTTAAAAATGACCTATCGGAGACTAGCTAATATTAGTCCCTGATAGTTGTTTTTAATTAGTCTCTGACTAGTTAAAATTAACCTATCGGTGACTAGCTAATATTAGTCCCTGATAGTTGTTTTTAATTAATCTCTGATTTAGTTAAAAATAACCTATCGGAAACTAGTTAAAATTAGTCCCTGATAGTTGTTTTTAATTAGTCTCTGACTAGTTAAAAA
>CM025780.1:10461838-10514718 GCA_014636745.2 Centella asiatica | reverse complement strand
TATCTCACATTTTGGAATTAATCACTATAATCTTTGGTATTAATGAATTTCAATATGAGCATAATATTTATTTCCTTTTAGATTACTATGTAGTATATTAATATAAATCTCATATTTAAAAAAAATGTGTTAAAGAAAATAATCGGGTATTTGCGTCGGTGCTCTTAAAGCACCGACGCATATTTTGGGTTTATGCGTCGATGTTTTAAAAGAACCGACGCAAATACCCGCCTAAAAAAAAATTGTTAAGTAATTTATATTTAATTTATAATAATATAGTACTCATAAATTACAATAATGATTATCTTACCACGTGTGATCATGGTCATTTTAAACATTAACATAGAAACATTAATTTGCCTTCAATGTATTGTATATTGTTCTATGGTTTTATGTTATAGTTTTTATAGCATATATAATATGTATAAAATTATCATATCTATCTATATATAAGTTATATATACATTATATATCTCACATTTTGGAATTAATCACTATAATCTTTGGTATTAATGAATTTCAATATGAGCATAATATTTATTTCCTTTTAGATTATTATGTAGTATATTAATATAAATCTCATATTTAAAAAAATGTGTTAAAAAAAATAATCGGGTATTTGCGTCGGTGCTCTTAAACCACCGACGCATATGTTGGGTTTATGCGTCGATGGTTTAGGAGAACCGACGCAAATACCCGATTATTTCAGTTCGCGGCATATTTTTCATTTGCCCTCCTTTTTACCGCCTATTCATATCCTTTTGTGCGGCATAACATTTCTTTTGCCCTAAATCTTCAGAAGCTGCATACGAGCTGCATACATTTTCATTTCAAGTTCTTAATCGATAAAGATACATTTTCCATTTCAGTTTCTGGCGAATACACTGTAATCGGCTTCGGAGTTGTTACAAGTGAAAGAGGTACATAATTTTTTTTCAACCGAACTGTTTACATTCTTTTTCTGTTTTTAGTTTTAATAATTTATTTAAAGCCCCAAAGTGTATCTTGTGATATATGTGTTCTATTTGTGTTTCTATGTGTTCTGTTTGTGTTTCTTTTGATTGGAAGCACTGCGATATACTTTGTGTTTTGGTTGTGTGTCTTTTGAATGGAAGCACTGCGATATACTATGTGTTTTGGTTGTGTGTCTTTTGTTTTTGTTGTTGGGATGCACTGTAATTTTTCGCAATAGTTTTGCAATTTTTTATGCCGTCTTTCAAATTGGTACCTTCTCATTTTCGCCTATGATTGAACAATCTACTGTTAGTTGGGAATTTTTTTCGCCTAAGTTGCTTGTTGCCTAACTCCAACTCTGTAGTTTATTTTTAAATGTTATTTTTTTGACATTTTCTGATGTACTTTGTAGTTTACTATTATCATGGACCACCCAAGTTCGAGTGACAGACCTGCTAAAAAAACAAGAGGTCCAACATCTTGCAAAACATTGAAAGAAAAGTCCGCAAATAAACCATCAGAGAAAGTGATTGAGTTTGATGATCTCGGTGTTCCCATTGGAACATATGCTGCTGCATTCAAGTCGTACATTGGAGTACTGATTAGAGTTCAGGTTGACATCAATATTCAGAGTTGGCAAGAAGTCAGTGATGGACTAAAGGATGCGATTTGGCAAGATATTAAGGTATGAATTGAAAAGAATAATTAGTTGTTTTAACATATATTGCCGTTCAAATTTTATTACAAGTTACTGATATGCATGATTTGAGTATTTCAGACTGAGTGGAATATAACGGATGATGCGAGACGAAAGGACGTATTAAAATCTGCTACGAAAATTTTGAGGGATTTCAAGTCAAGGTTAGTCTGCCGATACTTGCGTGTAGACAAGGACCCTTGCGAGAAATATGACTTCATAAGTCGAGAGCAATGGGATAAATTCACTCATGATCATCAAAGTGAAGAATTTCAGGTATATTCTTTTTATATTTATATTATTATTGGTTTTCAGATAATATTATGTTGAACAGGGACTGTTTACTCATATTATTGTTTTATTTTCTAACAGACTAAAAGTGACAAGGCACGTCAAAACCAGAAGTTTAATGAGTATCCACATTATCTGGGAAGACATGGATATGCAGGAAAAAAATCGAAGTAGATGGTTGATGACCCTCTTCATTCTCTACCTTCGTCCGAATCCGTTAATTCAGAAATTGTATCAACCGATCGAGCTGATCGTAGTTACGATTGGATTCGGGCGAGAGTTAAGAAGAGGGATGAAGGTTATTATTTTCCCAAGGACGAGACTAGGGATGTTGTTCAAAAAATGGTAAGAGTATTTTGTTCATTTAAAAATTTTTATATTTACAGTTATGCTTAAAATATTAATCGTTAAATTGATTTTGAAACAGTTGGAATGGAAAGACAAAGCCTCGGAAGGTTCGTGGACTCCTCACGGGCATGATGACATATTGTCACGTGCACTTGGAAAGAAAGAGCACGGCGGGCGTGTCAGAGGGGTTGGAGGAACAGTTCGCATGAAGGATGTATTCGGCACGGACAGAGGCAAGTCCCGTAAAGCCGTAATATCAATGGATGAGTTGTCTACGATAACTCAAGATATTGAAACAAAAGTGGCCAATCGACTTGCGCAGCAGTACCAATCTCAAATGAATGAAATGGATATGAAATACAAAGACCAGATTGGTACACTGCAAAGTCAGCTTGCGAACGTATTGAATGTAATGAGCCAGATGGGAATGCCTGTTCCCCAACAAACTCCAACAACTCCAACAACCGACGTGATTCAGAGTAGCTCCCACTCGGTGGATCCATTCTTTCAAATAAAGGTATACTTATTTTTACTCTTTTCTATGTCTTTCAATCATAAGTTATAAGTGCCCTATATGATCCTAACTGAATTTTTTTTATATAATTAACATAGAAGCCGACTCCATGCCGTCTCTGTGTCATCCTTCCTGAGACCAGCAAAGTGATTGTGGCTTTTGGGACTGTTTTTGCATCCAATGCGTCGGGCGACGTTGTTCATGGTACTCAAATGGAGGTCAACAATGTAAGAGTATCCATCGATGACGTTCGCCCTGAATTTCAACAAGCTCCTCTTCCCGTGCCTACGTATGAACATACAAGAGTAGGTGATGCATTAGGTAGCTTTGTTGAGTGGCCTAAACAACTTGTACTGTTGGGGCAGGTAACAAATTTCAAATTAACATTATTAATTATAAATGATTGTTGTTAATTCATTAAATTCATGTAAATGTTATTGTTTAACACTTTATATCTAATTAGGATCCCATCTTACCGGGTAAGGGTAAAGAGCCTGCATCCCTTCCCCCCGCCAAAAATAATGAAGTTCGTAGCAAAGGGTCAGCTACTGATGTTGACCCAAGCTTGAGCGCAAAATATAAATATTTAGCACAGATGATTATGGGATTGCCTTCCTCGGACTTAATTTTAGTGCCATTGGATTATGACAACTGCATTGAGAAGGAAGATGAACAACTCATATACATCGCGTCCGAAGATATCATCCAATTTTGTAGAATGGAATGGTTGAATATAAGTGTCGTACAAATTTGGATGAGGTGAGACTATAATTTTCATACATTCTCATTTATCTTTTTTTTTAGCTGATATACAGGTTTATTTTATAAAGTAACTAATGAGTAGTTTGTATATTATATTTAAGGTACTTGAACGAGATGACGTCGGGATCTAATGCATTTGGATTCCTGTGTCCTCAAGCACTGGCAAATGCAAAAAATGATCCAGATGTGTGTGCTAGATACATTGCCTCAATTTTTCTAGGTTGCCGGGGAGCCAAATTCATCTTCGCGCCGTACTTCCAAAAGTAAGAACATAAAAATGGTGGGATTAACTTATTGTAGCTAGCTTGTTCATTGATATAATTTAACATTGTTATTTAATTTGTAAAAATGTAGTGAGCATTGGCTGTTGTTTCTCATATATTGTGAGCAAAGCACAGTATATGTGTACGACTCATTGAAGAAGGAAAGAATATGCCTATAAAGAACGTAATGGCAGTGTAAGTAAATAATATTTTAGTTCCTAAGTTTTTAATATAAGTTAAACGTGTAAAACTCTTTTAACATATTTATTTACTCATATTAATTATAATATAAATAATTTTGTAGGGCATTTAAATCATATGTTGCTCAAGGCGGCAAGCACAAAAAAAATAAGTTGCAATGGTGTACGAAAGAGGTTAAGGTATAAAATACTTGCTGACTTATCCAAACAAAGTTAATTTTGTTGGTTCTTAATATAATTTCTTATTAAAATTTTAATCAACTTGACTATTTATACAGTGTCCTCAACAAAAAGGAAGTGTTGAATGCGGCTACTATGTCATGAGGTACATGTATGACATCGTCAAGTTGCATCAACGGGCTCCCTTTACAAAATGGACTGAGGTATATTGTTTTTAATTATATGCATGCAATTAACTATTTCAATCTATTAACCTTGTATATTGGTTTTAATTATATGCAACATTGTTTCTTTTTTATAATTTTCTCCAGGGTTTGAGTGCACAAGAGTCATATACTCAGTCTGATCTTGATGAAATTAGAGACCTGTGTGCAGATTTTTTTATGAGTTTTTGTATGTGACCTAAATATATTTGGACAGTTTGTACATTTGGACATGTAATTTGAACAGTTTGTAAATATCCCTGTTTTGAACTGTTAGTAAATTTGGATTTGTATATATTCCTGTTTTGCAAATATTGAAATGGTTGAATTTTGTACTATATATTTTGGCTTGTTGTGGCATATCGAGTATCATTTTTTATCTACAGGTTGGATATTTTATTTTCAAAAAGAAAATTTAAAAAAAAAACAATAATTTGCGTCGGTTCATTTAAAACAACCGACGCAAATAGCTTAAATTATTTTTAAAATTAATTTTTATTAAACAATTATTTGCGTCGGTTTTTTTAAATGAACCGACGCAAATAGATTAAATTATTTTTAAAATAAATTTTTAGTTAACAATTATTTGCGTCGGTTTTTTTAAATGAACCGACGCAAATAGATTAAATTATTTTTAAAATAAATTTTTATTAAACAATTTTTTGCATCGGTTTTTTTATATGAACCGACGCAAATACTTAAATTATTTTTAAAATAAATTTTTATTAAACATTCATTTGCGTCGGTGTTTTTAAATTAACCGACGCAAAGAGATTAAATTATTTTTAAAATAAATTTTATTAAACAATCATTTGCATCGGTTTTCTTAAATTAACCGATGCAAATGATGATATTATTTGCGTCGGTTTTATAAAGGTCCGACGCAAAGTCTTCGTTTTTGCGTCGTGTCTTTAACCGACGCAAAATATTTAAGTTTTTTGCGTCTCCTCCATATGCGTCTCCTCGTAACCGACGCAAAATGTGTTAATTAACCGACGCATATGATCAGTTTTGTACTAGTGAGACTTTCCATTTTAAACAAGCCTGAGGGATTTTTAGACCGTTACACATCCATCAGGAGAATGAGTTCTAATCGTCGGGGAATAATATCTTTATCCATCAGAGACTAACATATTTTGCCCATCAGAGACTACGGATGATGTCATCTGGGACTAGACTTAGCCTGTCGGAGACTAAGACTGACGTCATCAGAGACTATTCTTAGCCTATCAGAGACTAAGGCTAACGAAACCACAGACTATCCTTAGCCTGTTAGAGACTAAGGCTGACTTCACTAGAGACTATCCTTAGCCTGTCGGAGACTAAGGCTGACGTCACCAGAGACTATCCTTAGCCTGTCGGAGACTAAGGCTGACGTCACCAGAGACTAATTAACTCATAAGAGATTGATGACGTTATCTTAACCCATCGGGGACTAAGGTTGACGTTATCATTAGAGACTAATATTTACTCATTGGAGACTAATATTAACTCATCAGAGACTAATGTTATCTCGTTAGAGACTAATATTAGAGCTTGTCTCCGTCTCGATAGAAGATCTAACATGAACAAACTCAACCTAGGATGCCTCATAAACATGTAAATGCAAAGGAATATAATCCTTTAAACTTTTATTCCTTCTTGAAATCTTAGCATACAGGGTTAATAAATCTTTGATGCTATGTACGAAAGAAACTGAGTAGAGTACTAGGTTCTTACCTCTTCGTTTTTAAGGAAGAAATTAAAGCTTGTCTGAGAATAATTTCTCGAAAGAAGAACTTGGAAATTTATGAAGATGGTAAGTTTAGAGAAGAACTTTAGAAGAGAAATTTTTAGAAAAGAGATTAAAATTTTACCTCCGAATGAGGTATTTATAGTAAGCTGACATAAAGCCTTGAAATAAAATGATTGGTTAATCTGGAAGGTAAAACGTCTGTTCATCATGATTCTTAACAGCTAATACAAGTAACAAGCATCTGCTGTCACACATGCACATAAGTTTCATCAATTAATGACACACAAGCAGTTTATTAACCCAAACACCAAACGTACATAAGGGATCATTTCCCTTAAGTAAGCCATTCAAATTGTTTTAAATGAAACTTGCTAACCTCCACACTCATATTCCATAACATCAATCTTTGTTCATGCTTGATTAAATTAATCTCATACAAGATTTTGAGATTAATGTATTCAAATTCCTTTGGTGATTTTACAAAGGAAATTGAGATCATTAAATTTTGGACATCACATGGACATAATACTCAAGCATTTAAAACTCATACCTCATAGGGAATCATCTCATAAACATTTTATTTCTATTTTTAAGAAAACAAAATTTTGAGTCTGTCACATATAGTCTACACACACTTCATGACTAGTAAAATCAAGATTTGGACAAATTTCATCTTTTACCAATCATTTTATTCTTTCACTGGAAATGTGTCCTAGCATTTTATGCCACAACAAATATGAGTCGTGTTGAGACGACTTACGTTTTGTTTCACCATTAGCATGCAGTGTGAGATGTGTTTCAGAAATTTTACTAGCAAGTTTAGATCTATAAAGTCCATCAACTAAAATTCGAGAACCAATATGACTAGAATTCAAAAATAAATTAAAACAACCATTTCCATGATTAACTTTAAAACCACAAACATCCAGTTTACTTAATGAAACTAAATTACGAGAAATAGTTGGAACATAAAGAGTCTCAAATAAATCTAACTCAAAACCACTATCTAAAATGAGACGATAAGTATCGATATCTTCAACTGGTACTTTGTCTCGGTTCCCCATGAATAAGAAGTTTTCACTTGAGTTTACGGTTTGGGTCATAAAGAATCCTTGCATGGAATTTAAAACATGAATATTAGCACCAGAATCAATCCACCAAGTATGAGAGGGCACATAAGAAATGTTTGATTCAAAAAAGCTTACGAAACCCATAGGATTACCTTTCTTTTCCAAACATTCCTTTCGTTCTTACAGTCTTTCTGAAAGTGTCCAGATTCCATGCAGAATTTGCATAAGTCATCCTTCTTCCTCTTCTTATCATCTGGTTTATTGTTTTCATTTAGCCTGGGTGGTGCTCTTTTATAGCTTGAATTATGCCTTTTCCTAGCTTTAGATCCATCTCCTTGGACAAGATGTGAAACCTTAATACCTTGTTGATTCAGCTGCTCTCCTCGTGAACCAATTTGTTAGCCAATTCATTCACAGTCCATTTTTCCTTAATAGCGTTGTAATGGATTTGGAAAGGTCCATCCTGAGAAGGTAAAGAATTCAGAATAAATTAGACGAGAAAAGAGTCATCCGTCGTCATTTCCAAATTCTTTAGCCTTGCAGCAAGGTTCGTCATCTCAATACAATGATCATGCATTAAGTGTGTGCCATCAAACTTCATAGTTGTAAGATCTGCCATAAGTTTCCCGACAAGGGATTTGTTTGCAGTCTTAAACCATTCTTCTATTGCTTTTAAGTGATCCTTAGCACTTGTTGGTTTGAGTAGGGAAGTTTTGATGTTGCTGTCAATTGTCATACGTAAGAACATAATGCTTAATCTATCAAACTTCTCCCAAGCTTTAAAGAAAGTCTTTTGTTCATCAGTACTTATGTCTGTAATAGGAGGTGGCTTTTCAGTCGTGAGCGCCACATCCAAATCAAGTACTCTCAAGGTGAACTCAACATTCTCCTTCCATTCTGAGAAGTTGGTTCCCATGAGAAGTGGGATAGATGAAACGGATGATGCCAATTCCCTATGAATAATTGTTGTAATTATAGACATATAACATATTTTGATTACGGCATTATAAAATAAAAATAAAAAAAACATAAACAACACATAATATTTGAATATATACGACAAGAAAATATAGTGCTCCTGTGGGTAATCACTATAATTTCTACATACATTAACATTTTAAGTCATAATATTCACCATGCATAATTTGAGTAACACAAGCAATCTGTGGATTTTATTGGTATACATTTATATTACTTTTTCATTGTTAAAAAATAATAATAATAATAATTACAAAACATAATATTGTGAACCCCATTAAAAAAAATGGATATTGCATGATTTACTTACAAAGCATTACAAATAATTACACCACTTCAATGTTACAATTTTGTTTCTTCATGATCTTATAATTATTGTTTAATTCATTAGTAGTAATTTGGAGACATTCAAAGTAAAACTTACAGATCTAATTATACTTAAATAATAATAATAATAATAAAATAAAAAACCCATGAATATGAAGAATCTAAACAACTTGTTACAAGTATAATCAGAACTAACCCTTTTTGACTTTAATATCAAACTTTCTAATACAAATTCAATTGACCCAGAAAAAAAAAATATTTATGTAAATCACCGGACAGTCATTCACATATCGATTACGAGATTAAAAAGTAAGATCATCATACTCACAAGACATCATGAATTTGTAAAGGATTGATAATTATATTTATATCTATATGTATAAATCACTCATTGCATCAATTACATAGATAATAAGATATCAAAAATAATAATAAAATATGGATAATCATGTGTTCTACAACCTAAGCTCTAATACCACATGTAAATTAGTTTATTTACATAAACCATAAGATCTTTTGAATAACATGACAATCACATAAAATAGAAGGAGTAGAATAATACCCCGTCCATGGTGATAAAGAGAGAACCTGACCTCCTTGTAGGCAATCTATTGAAGAAGTTTCAATGGAGAATTATTGATCGAGTTTCTCTCTCCTCTCCTATAGTACGTAATATGTGTTTCTTAAGTATATGTTTGTGATGGCCCAAAGCATAATATATATAGGAGGAAAGAGGACCAAAATTCCTATTAGGATTAGGTTTTTTTTAGATTTAATCTCAACCATCCATCATGGTAGAGTTAATAGGAAAATAACTCATTTATTTATAATAACCAATGTAAAACAAGTAACGTATATTCCTATAACCAGTGGCAAACACACATAGGGACGAGGGACGGCATCCGCCCCCGCTGTACTCTAGAATAACAATCAAGATGTATGTTATTATAGATCTTTATCTATCTTATTATTTGTTTCTAGTACTCTATATCTTTAAGTGAAATCAACTTTAACTCAAATACTTTTATTTAATTCCGGTTATTTTCACATTTTCTAATTACATAAGAGGCCTAAAAACTCACACACACACTCACACAATGCACACACTCACACACTCATTAACTATTTTACGGAGTTTTTTTTCTTTTTCTATTTTCACCATTTAATTTACTTTATTGGGGCACAACATTTTTGTGTACTCTATTGCATAACCTTTGTTATGGAAACAACCTTTTAATATTATAGTGATTTATATAATATTATATGTATTGTATAAAATACATTAAGTTAGATTATTTCACGTTGTTTTATTCAAAATAATTAAATTATATATACACATCGATCAGTAGCAAATTATTACACTTGATAATATAAAATTCAGAATTTAAATTATTTATATGCCTAATTTTTATTTATATTATTTAATTATTATCTTAGTTCTCATTACAAATAAATACTCCCTCAGTTTCCTTTTATATGTCGTTTAAGAGGAAAAAAAAACATGCTTATTAAGAAGTGTATTAATTTTATGTCTAATTTACTAAAAAAGGTGTAAAAGTTCAATATTATCCTTTGAAAATTTATTGAAAACAATGACAGACAAACAAATTAATACTAAATGTAAGGTAATATAGAAAATTAAGTCATTAATACTTCATTTAAACTTGAAAGTGACATATAAAAAAAATATTTTTCTCTCTAAAAACACGTGTAAATATGAATGAAAGAGTAATAAATTATAATTGAATCTTTTTAAAGTTATAATATATCAAATTACAATTTTGGCATCGTAATATTCTTTGAAAATAATAAACAAAAGTTTAATATAATCGTATAAAGAATGAAAATATTTTTTTATTTGATATGTCATGTATTTTGGTTCCTCCTGCCTATAATTTTTATGTCCGTCACTCCCTATAACTTATGGATTCATAATAGACCACATTAAAGGATAAATAATTATATTAATAATTATCTTACAAGAAGGATCTCATAGGGTTTCCCTTGGTAGGCAGATTCCAAGCCTCTTCACCAGTGGAATGGTAATTTTGAAGCTCCATAAGATGATGAAATAATTAAAACGGTTTACGCACTTTGGTAGTTGGAGTATTAGTGTCGACAATTTATTGTGCAATGATCTGACAAACCCATAGGGCCAAAACACCCATAAACAATGGGAAACGAAGCTGCCATGGCGGGTTGATAAGTATTCTGTCAAGCTTTTTATATATGTGATTAATAACTTGCGAGTTCCACGAGGAAAAGAACGAGTCACAAGCATGCGGGTCCACCGTAGAGATATCATTGAGACAAATCTTAAATTCCTCCGTTCCAAAATAAGAGTTGCATTTCTCCCTAAGATCTCAGAGATGGAAGTTACCTCGTTAAAATTCACCAGGTTGAGTTTGTGCGGCTGTTGTGAAGGGAAGGCTAAGTTACCCTCCCCATCTGTTATCGCAAGCTTTATATTCCTATTCCTATTGGATTACATACCGTAGAAGAAAACTCTAGTGTTCTTGTCCCCTGAAGCTATATAGCTAATTCCCACTGCAATCCAATATAGGCTAGAGGAAGTCCAGTCATCCAATATAATAACACGCTATACGCCGATACACTTTAAGAAAAAATTAGGATGGTTTACCCAATTTTATAACTCGATACCTAATTGACTCTATTCAATTTGATAATTTCTCCACTTGATTTGACTCGAATCAACTCCATTTGTCAATCGAGTTGACTTTGAACACTTGTTATTACTTGTTAATTTTATCAAATTGAGCTGAGTATTAAATAGTACTCGACTCGACTCAACTCACCTAGATTTTGACTCAACTCAACTCACCTGAAGTTCGACTCAACTCAACTCCACTGGAGTTAAGTTAATACTCAATAAAATTCCTTAGAATTCGTTACACACTTGACTCGATTTGCATCAAAATAATATAAAAACTTGTAAATTATTCGACACTCGATAAATATTCGATAAAAAACTTGAAATTGGACTACGTCCATGTTTTTTTGACTTACTTGCGAATAGGGATGTAAAGAAGTTTAATACAAACATATGTTCAGGTTTTACTCTAATTAATTTTTCGATACTCGAATTTGTACTCGAGTATCAAATTAAATCAAATAAAAATTTGATAGTATCTACTCTAATTGAATTTAAACTATTCGCAAGCATTTATACGATTCATTTAACAAAAGATAAATTGTGTTATTTAACCAAAAAAAAAATAAGAAGATAAATTGTGTTAATATTAATTTCTATTTTCTTTGTATAATATTTTTTATATATTACATTAATTTTAAACACATCTATCGGAGTAAATTTTATACTATATATCATATTTAAATGAATTATTAAGATAAATTAACTATAAAACTTCTATATGCTTAAATATTTGAATATATAAAATATAATCGAACTAATTATGAGTAAAATGAAAAGAGTATCATTGTGCTCAGATTCTATTCATTTAACTTATTGAACATGACAACGAGTCTAATGTATGTCTCATTTTTATATTAAATTTAAATCGACACGATTAATTTTTAATTCGAACTCGAATCATCTTCAACCATTCGATTTCTATTACCACACTACTTGGGAGCTATTTATGAACAGTTGGATAACTAAACAAGATCATAACACTTTGTCATTAATAAATATTCAATAAACTTTTAACAAATTAAATTCGAGTATAAATTATTTGACTCAACTAGTTTGTACAAAACCCTACCCAATAATAATTCTACGGACAACAGGCGAACCTTCGCTGCCGATGCATTTTAAGGACATAAAACTCGTTTTCCATTTTACCAGATAACTATTTCTCAAATATCTTCCAAGTCCCCTGTACGTCTGTACATCCACTTCCACATCACAAGATCCTTAAATTCCCCATTCTTCTCCCTTTTTCTCGACAAAAATCTAGCTCTAGACAATCTCAAAACTCCAAATTGGAAGAAACCCAGTTCTCACCTTACCAATTCGTAGCTACCTAGAAAGGTTATTTTACAGATTCCTTTCTCTCAAGGTCAGTTCTCGCTGGTTTATGATTCTGTTTACTTGAAAATGTATGAAGTTCTAATTTTGAATCTTGCTCTTAGTTATTTAAATTCATGATGTTTTAGCTGTTTAATGATCATTAAAATTTCTAGTTCTTCTTGTAGTTAGAGATGCCTCTTTCAAGAAGGAAAAAATGGAGTGAGGCAGAAGAGAGAACCCTAATAGACAAGTATGGGGAGATGATTTGTGTTGGAACTTTAGCGAAAATGAAAACTAGGGAGAAAAAGTATAAACCCATTGCCTTACATGTGAATTCTGTGCACCATCTTGGCGACCCAATTTCTTACCCTTGGCAATGGACTTGGAAGGATGTGTCTACCAAAGTGCAGAACATGAGGCACCAGTACTCACTGGTGAAGCAGAAAATAAAGAAGTCTGAGTTGGTGGGTGATTCGAGTGAAGAGCAGTTTGATTGGGGGGAGGGATTAACACATTGGTCGAATTTCCTTAGGTATAAGGAGGTATTTGGGGATGTAGCACTTGTTTTTAATAGTAATGACTCAATGGTGGCTGGTAATGATGAGAATGGTGGAGGATTTGATGGATGTAGTCATGGTATAGAAGTTGCAGAATTTGGGCATTTAGGTCAGGGAGAAGATGGTGATTTCGCTGGAGGGATGGATGGGGATGGGGTTATGGGTCTAGAGTTTGAGTATGATGGGGAAGAAGGAGAGGAAAATTTCAATGGCAACAATAATAGTATTATAAAGGAAGATGTAGATAATGGATTTGTTTATGAGGACCTTGAGCCAATGGGGTCTGATACGAGGAAAAAGAGGAAGGTGTTGAAGGGATTGGAGAAAAGGTCATGGGGCTTTCTTGCAAATCAATTGGGTCTATTAAGAGAAATGGAAACTCGATTTGAGCAGCGTGAGGTGGAGAGGGAGCGGGAGAGACAGTTAAGGGAGCATCAGTGGGCAGAGAATGAGCAGCAGCGTAAGAGGCTAAGGGAAGAAAGGGAAAATGAGACAAAGGAGAGGGAAAAATCTATGGAGAAGTTGAGGAGGCAAAGAATTCTGCAATGGGAAGCTATGGATAATGAAAGCGACGAAAGAGGACGAAGAAGAAGAGAGGAACAGTTGATCTATGAAAATGAGTTAGAGGAGAGGATTAACAGAAGAAGATTGGAATGGAGGAAGAGCATTGATGAGACATTGAATCAGCACCGAGCAGAAATGGGCCAGATTCAGAGTCGGATCCTTCATGAACAGCAAAATCTTACCGGTCACGTGCTTAGCTTTGTTTCACAATGGACTGGTCATTCAGCTGGTATTCCTGATCATACTGGAGCTAGTAATCATTATCTTTCTCAGATGATGCAGAACTTGCACCATGTGAATGACATTGTTCATGGTGACACGAGAGTTGAAGGAGATAACCAGGATGATCAATTCATTGTTGATGGATAGTAGTAGTAATAGTTTTCTCCTGCAATACTTTTGGAGGACCAGAAGAATTTGCTGCCTAATTTATTCTTTTTGGTATTTTTATCATCTTGGTAGCTAGAAGTTTGAATTATTTTTATTTTTTATCAAATTCTATTTCTATTTTCAATTTCACTGCATTAATTTATAGCAGTACAGTATGTGCTTAAGATTTTATGTGTAACTATTGCCGAATAAGAATAACACCCTTCTTTGATTATATTACTAGCTGTTTTTTTCCCCATATAAGTTATGGTTTTCTGGGTGTACAAGTTTCTTAGTCTTCTCCAAATGGTGAGGGGAAAAGAAGTCAAGAACGAACTGTTTCAGCAAGAAAATAAGTTGCCCGAGGATATCTGGAAAATAAGTAATAATCCAATCCATGCTAAGGATCTTACTGGTGCAACAGACGTCATACTGGGTCAATCTGTGGTGAGATTGTACAATAGATCTGGGCTCTGCCTCTTCAACTGCTTTCGATTTTGCCAAGTATATCATTAGCTGGTCAGCTGTTTATATCACGTTTCAATGCACTGGATACCAATAACGTGTATGTATATGTTATTCTCTCATTAGTAGTGGATTCTGTAGAAAAGTGAATGAAAAAACAGTAAACATTCACACCTCAAGATATAAGAACTACATTGGGTTGATAGAGCAGATATGTAACTACTGACCAGAATTTCTTGATACAGAACACATATATGAATCAATTTGTTATTGTACTGCGGAATCGTACTCCTGGCGATCTCTGCTAGTCATATGTTAATGTACTATGAAATCCAGCTTGCTTTTGCAATCTCTGCCTCTGGTGCTTCTATAATGATTCTGGATGGGCTTCAAGTGTTGTCATAGAAGCTTCATCTTTTTCTCCAGGGAGTCTGAATTAACTTCAGTACATGATAGAATCTGTAATAATTAATAATTCATACTATTGTGGTTGATTAAATAGAAAATATAAAGCTATTTGAGTATCCTAAGTTGTGGACCGATTTTCACATAACTACCTGAAATTTGAAAGTTAAAACATTTTTTTTGTTTTTGATAAATTGAAAATTAACATTTACCCCCTAATATTCTGAGTTTAAGTGAAATTAGTGCTTCTTTAGCTAAACTAAACATGTATTTTGCAATGATTTATGTATATTATTGGTCATTTTGATTATATATTTATGATTATCGTGACTAGGAATGCCAAATGCATGATTAAATTTGATCAAATTATTGTTAGAAGGTGGTTATGTGTATATCTAAAAAACCAGGGGTTAAATGCAGTTTCTAGATTTCAGGTGGTCAAGTAAATTTTCCTCATCCTGTTATAATTTTAGCGTTAAGACCTTTTTAACACAAGTTCATGACTGAAACTTGTTCTTTAGTGCTTCGACTGTATGTCTGTTTATTCTTTTGTTATATCCCTCCGTATGATATTGTTAAGGCGACATACCCACAAACAAAAGAATTGCCTGCAAACATATAACCATCAACTGTATCCCACACCAGACATTATCCTTTTGGAGTGTTCCTTTGGGTGAAAGCTGAAGGTGTCTGGTTGCACTGTACCTGAAATGGGCCATGATCGTTGCCATTCGCATTTATAAGTAAAAACACTATTGGTGTTATCAGTAGACATGAACCAAGGAGGAATTCAGAGGATAAGGGGGTAAAATGCAGAAAAGTGATATTTGCTCTCTCTTAGATGGAAACTTAAACTATTATTTGGTACTCCCAATGTTCTAAAATAAGAAGAATTGGGTTTTTTTTAGAAACAAGTGATATCTATTGAATATTCAAAATATAATAATAATCTTTACACATATAAAGTTTGTAAATTGACTTGAAATAAGGGGCTAATAAAGTAATTTGACATTATTATAGTTTAAAATGATAGATTTTGTACAAACAAAATTTCTCACCTCCATTTTTTCTCTAATAATAATAATAATTAATAATTATGATTATTATTATTATATTTTACTAATTAATATTATTCGTGAAAAAAATGATGAAGGTATATGAGTTAATGTGAAACTCTGTCAGAATGAATCTATATTAAGTTCGATAACATGATTATAAGAGTATGTATATATTTCCTTGTGATGGCACCAAACTGATGTATATATTTCCTTGTGATGGCACCAAACTGATGTATATATTTCCTTGTGATGACACTAAATTGAGTATTCTAAATTTGATATCAATGTGTAATACTTCAAACTCACCATTCTTTCTACCCATTTTGACCCGAAGTCACCTAGCACTCCTCCCATAATTCCACTAGGAACTCTTCTAAAGGAAACTGATTTTGATAATGAATCTCAAAATACGAATCAGGAGCAGCAAGATATCTCCCCTGATTTTAAAATAGCTCCCCTTAGGTCCAACAATAGACAAAATTGGTGAACTTCTCAAAAATTGTATTACTCAAGAGTTACACATCCTGATGTAGCACTTAAAGAACAATCCAATATTCTTCAAAATTGCTATAATGACAACAATATCTATGAATGGAACATAAATGAAGATTTTGAGTATCATATCTTGAAGAAACTTCAACAAATGTCTATGGTTGCAACAACCTATTGGACACCCACAATGTCTCTAAACAGTTAGCAACTCATATTATTATTGTTGTTTTTACTAGTTAACTTAAAGGTTGGCGAGATGAATACCTTCAAGATAATGATAAACATGATATTCTTCATGCTATTAAATTAGATTCAAATAATCAACCAATCTTCCAAGACAGCGAAACCATCTATGATGTTGTAGCCACGCTTATCTACATTATTACCAAACCCTTTGTTGGAAACCCAATTATTTTTCGAGAAAAATCTACTGAAATACTTAATAATCTTAAATGCAAAACTTTAACTGATTATCGTTGGTACAAAGATACTTTTATGACTAGAATTTATTCTAGAGCTGATGGTAATCTCCAATATTGGAAAGAAAAATTCTTAGATGGATTGCCAAAAATCTTTACATGACCTAGTTCGTGAAGACCTCAAGGAGCAATACAACGATGTCATTCCTTGGCAAAATATCACTTATGGCCAATTATCTAGTCAAATCTAGCAAGTCGCCCTCAAAATCTGCCATCAAGATAAAATAATGAGGCATTTAACCAAAGACAAAGCCCAAAGGATTAAAGACTTGGGAAGCTTCTGTGAGCCATTTGGGTTACCTTCCTGTAACTCCAACACCCACAAAAGGCCCAAGAAAAAACTCATACACAATGAGCCTCATAAACCTTTTAGAAAATTTCAATCCAAATCTTATCCCAAGAGTTATAATAAAAACCAAGCCTGCTAAACCAGCTTTGCGTGCTCCAAATAATAATTTTGTTTTAAATGTCACAAACCTGGTCACATAGCCAAGTATTGTCAATTTTTCAAAAGTCTTAAAACTCTCTCAAGTATTGATAATTCTTTACTAACTCAAATCCAAACTTTATTAATCGAAGATAGTGATAATTCATCTGATGCTGATGATAAATGTCTTAATCAACTCCATAACGATGGATTATGTTGATGCACCCTTGCTTATATTACTATTGCTTAAAGAATTATATTTATTGATATAAGAATTGATGATGTAATATAGTCCTTGCTTATATGATGTAAAAGGACTTAGAAAAATATTCAACTTGTTAGGTGGATCTATTCTGCTAGTTAAGTAACGATTTTGATCACAAATGAAGACTCTGCTCATCGACCAGGAAGGGTGCTGAGATGTGAAGAAACGTTTAAGGACAGTCCTGCTTAGAATGGAAATAAGCAGGGACTGATATAACAAGATTCCTTACCCTTATCCAAGCAAGAGTGTCAGAGAAAGAGTGTCAGAAAAAGACTATCTTTTGTCCTGCTTAAGTCAACTCCTAGGGTGCTTTTTCAAAAAGCACCAGACGACAAAATAATGACTATTTTTTTGAAATAAGCAAGGAACAGTTGGAAAAGTACAAGTCATTGTCAAGGCAGTACAACTCCCAACGGATCTATTTCAAAATTCTTAGCGGATAGATTTTTGGAGTAGTATAAATAGGAGTCATAAATTTCATTTATGAGAACTAAACAACCAAGAAACTGCTTTGACATTCTGACGTCTTAAGAGTACAACAAGACACAAATTCAAGTCTGAACAAGTGCTATCTAATCCGTTCATCAAGGAGCTTACTGTTTAGAGATAGCAAGCAAGATATTTCATATATTATTAGTCTGTGTGACTATCTGGTCTAAGTGACCTATTGTAATTTTGGACTAAGTGTCTTGCTGCTTATTGTTCTGTGTGAACACTTTTAGTGAGTGTCTTCTCAAGTAAAGAGAAGAAGAGGGGAGTAGACTTAGACCGAACCACTATAAAAATTCTCTTGCTTACTTTACTTTGCTGCTTATCCTTTACATTGTTTATTTCCTTTATCCATGTTTTGCTCAGTCTCTGCTAAACTCATTTAGTAAAGACTTATTGATATTGCTGCCTTAAGCTATTGTCTTAAAAACTAAGGGGTTATTTGCTATAAATTTCGCTGCTAAATCTTTTCAAAATATAAGAAACCTTTTTAATAAGTGAGAAGTGTTTTAAATTGTAAATTTTACAAGCAAGACTTAAATTTTGAAAAATACTATTCATCCCCCCGTTCTAGTATGTTTTTTCCTTTAGGACCTAACAAGTGGTATCAGAGCTTAACACTCTTTGCTAAGCCTTATAGCTTTAGAGGATCCTAAATTTAAATGACTTTAAAAAGTGATTTCGGTGGGAAACCCCCCATTTGCACCAGAGATAGATTTGCTAATTGAAAATTGAGAATACAGATGTATATGGATGCTATTGATGAAGAATTATTTGAAGCAATAAAGGTTGGGCCTTACATACCAGAGAAGATAAACCCTGCTGATCCCAACAAACTTATACCAAAGCAAAAAAAGGAATGGACAGATGAAGAAAAGAAACTATTAGGACTCAACAAGAAGGCAATGAACATTCTCTTCATGACTCTTGTGGAAGAAATGTTTGAAAGTGTTTCTAATTGCACCTCTGCTAAAGAAGTATGGGATGCCCTGCTGGTTCTCAACGAAGGAATAACAGAAGTCAGAGAAAATAAGAAATCATTGCTTATACAACAATATGAAATGTTCAGTAAGCAACAAGGAGAAAATCTTACTGTTATGTATGAAAGGTTCACTGTCCTGCTAAACAATCTACGTGCTCTAGGGAAAACTTATGACACTAAGGACATCAATCTCAAATTTATAAGATCTTTACCAAGACAGTGGGATCCTAAAACCACTGTAGTAAAAGAATTAAGGAACTTACATGCTACTGATCTTCAACAACTATACGGAAACCTGCTCACCTATGAAATGGAATTAGCTCAAAGAGATGCTACTACTGAACCTAAAACGAAAGACAGAGGAGTGGCTTTAAAGGCTGTTGAGCCTAAGCATATAGCAGACTCAGACTCAGAATTTGGAGACAACGACGAAGACATGGCCATGCTAGCAAGGAAGTTCAGAAGATACTTGAGGAAAGATCGAGGAAACTTCAGAAGAAATGGAAGTAGCAAAAAGAGAAACTCTTCAAAAGATCTCTGCTACAACTGCAAGAAACCAGGACACTATGTTGCTGATTGCCGAAGCACAGCAAAGGAAGAAAAGAAATACCCTGCTAATGATAAGAGCAATGGAAAATAGTACTACAAGAAGTACCAGCAAAAGAATAAATCTTCCAAGAAAGACAATGGACTCTTGCTGAAAAATCTTGGAGTGACAGTGAGAGTGAATCAGAAGATTTAGGACCAGAAATTGTCAACCTCTGCTTAATGGCTAAAGAATCGGAACCCAACAAGGAAATAGATCTCATTGAGGTATTTGATTTCGACTCTACTGACATTACTAAAGCTGAGTTGCACTCCTTGCTTAAGGATGTTGCATCTCAGTGACATCGTTATAGAAGATTGCTGAGAACTATGTTAACAGAGTCTAATCAACTAAGGAGGAAGAACTCTGAAATCCTACTTACACTTGAAAAAGTGAGAGCTAAGAATTTGGAGTTAGTTGCTGTTGATGATGAAAGGACCCTGCTTAGACAACATCTCAGAGACTCTCAAGAGAGAGAGTTTAAGTTAACCTCCCAAGTTGAGAAATTAACAGCAACAATCTCCACATGGAACAAATCATCCTCTAATGCTTGTGCTTTGCTAAAAAGCCAAAAAAGCTTGCTAGATCGAGGAGGAATTGGATCCAAAACTTGCGAAGTTCCTGCTGAAGAAAGTGGAGAAAGTGAAGCTGAATCTATTAGCAGAGCAATCTCCATTCATCCAGCAGAGTGTGAACCTCCTGCTAAAACCAAGGGTAACAGAAATGATACCTTGCTAACGCACAAATTCCCTGCTAACCATAACCATAAGCAAGAACATGGTGCTAAATTGACCAAAGGTGGAAAGTTTAGCAAGAACCATGTTCCCCCTGCTCATTATTACAACACAACAAAGAATTTGGAATTTAGCAAAGGTTGGGTTAGGAGCAAACACTGGAAACAACCTCAACTAAAGAGAAGAGGTAAGCAACACACACAACACAACATGCTGCATTTGAGATGTTATTACTGCCATAGGATTGGTCACATTGCTTCTCTTTATCTTGCGGATCCTTACTATACTGCTGGTTCTCAAAGACCAAAAACGAGACAAGTATGGGTCCTCAAGGGTACTACCCTAATTAGACTCAAGTCTTGCTGGGTACCAAAGTGACTCTGCTTATGAATTGTAGGGTATGAGCAAGGAACAAATTTGGTACTTTGACAATGGATGTTCAAGACACATGACAGGAGACAAAGCCTTGCTCACCAATTTTAAGGAGAAAAAAGGACCTCATGAAATTTTTGGAGATAATAGTTCTAGAAAAACTAAGTGATATGGTTCAGCAGGAAATGGAATAGTCTGCTTCAACAAGGTTGCTTATGTAGAAGTTCTCAAGCACAACTTGCTTAGTATAAGTCAGTTGTGTGACAAAGGCATAAGGTCCCCTTCTTAGACAATCAATGTCAAGTAAGAGATCT
Organism: Centella asiatica; assembly: GCA_014636745.2. Lineage (NCBI taxonomy): Eukaryota > Viridiplantae > Streptophyta > Magnoliopsida > Apiales > Apiaceae > Centella > Centella asiatica. The sequence continues at coordinate 10,493,647 of CM025780.1, read as the reverse complement.
TCAAACAAATTCTCGGAAGCTTTCTGGTTCAAGAAATGGTAATGTTTATGTAGTAGATTTGGCTAAGCTAAGTCCTGCTGAAACAATTGGTTTTCTTGCTAAAGCATCAGTAGATGCTAGTTGGTTATAGCATAAGAGACTTTCACACTTCAATTTCAAAACTATTTCAAAACGTACTGCTAAAGAACTAGTAAAAGGTTAACCTAAATTCTCGTTTGAAAAAGAAAAACCATGTAGAGCTTGCCAATTTGGTAAGAAAACAAAACAATCTTTTTTAAGCAAACCTGAAAAATCAAACTCTATGCCTCTTCAACTATTACATCTTGATTTGTTTTGCCCTATATCAACTGTTAGGTTTTATTAACATTTGATGATGATTGTCTTTAGAATACTTAGAAATACAAATGTACAGAAAAGTGTTGGTTTGTAACACTTTAGTTTTGTAGCTAGCAGTAGTATCTCTTGTTTGTAATTTAGTCATTATAATAAAGAGATAGGTTCATTACTTTTGTATGTATTGCTGGAATACTCGTTGAGTTTGTTCAACAAGTTGTTTAAGTTAATTAGTCCTTCGGAGATTGATTTTGGCTTGTCGGAGATTAAGGGAAAAGTCCATCAGAGATTAAAATTTTGTTCATCAGAGATTGGACTTTGCCCATCGGAGATTGAAGAATCCTTCATCGGAGATTAAAATATTTTGTTCATCGGAGATTGAAGGATTGGTCATCGGAGATTAAAGCTTACGTCATCGGGGATTGTAATAAAGAGTCAGAGATTAATGCTGACGTCATCAGAGATTAAAACAATACCTCGGAGATTAAATGCTGACATCACCAGAGACTAAAGCCAAAGCATCGGAGATTACTCGAAGTAAAGCATCGGATATTACACGAAGTAAAGCATCAGAGATTACACGTTGTAAAGCATCGGAGATTACTCGAAGTGATCAGGGACTAATTAAAGAAGCTATCGGAGATTAGTCGAGGACTTAATCGCTGATGGAGTTAGAGTTCAAATCAAAGAAGGAAAGTCTTCCATGAACACGTAGACTTTATTGAAGACGTAGCTGACAAGGAAACTTGTTAGAAATCTTTCAATTGGAAAGATTGTATTTGATTTGAATTAGGAAGCTAGGTTTTTGTAAACTTAGTTTTAGAAGCTGTAATTATAAATTACAGAATAGTAATTCGAAGCTGTGTATGTCTATATAGATAGAGAGAATTGAAAGTGTTATATTTTTCTATATACACAGAATAGAAGCTGACGATCAAAGCTTGTTTTTGATTGTTAGAAAACTTGTAATCAATTGTTAAATCAATAAAAACAATTGTTTATAAAGTTTTGATCTTGTTCTTTATATTCCGCAGAAAGTTAATTTCTTAAAGAACAGGAATTCGGAAAAAGTTGTTAGAACTTGTATTCAACCCCCCTTCTACAAGTTCTAGGCCATCTCACTGGGAAAACATCAACTAGTCTTAGTGGAATGAAATATGCATTCACTATTGTGGATGATTTCACAAGATATACATGGGCATTATTTCTTGCTCACAAGAATGATGCACTAGCAGAGTTTGAGAAGTTCAGCAGACAAGTGCAAAATGAAAAGAAACTCATAATCAAGTCAGTAAAGAGTGGCCATGGGAAAGAATTTGACTTTGGAGGCTTTACTGAATTCTGTGATAAGCAAGGAATATCTCACAACTTCTCAGCACCAAGAACTCCTCAACAAAATGGAATGATTGAAAGGAAAAATAGAATTTTGGAAAAAGCAGGAAGAACATTGCTTGCTGATGCTAGACTCCTTGAGTATTTCTGGGCAGAAGTAGTGAATACTGCCTGCTATACGCAAAATTTTTATCTCATACATCCAACGCTAAGCAAGATTCCATATGAACTATGGAAAGGTAGAAAGCCCAACATTGGTTATTTTCATATCTTTGGGTGTCCTTGCTATATCCACAACAATGGTAAGGAGTACTTAACTAAATTTCAAGCAAAATTTGATGAAGGTATTTTCTTAGGATATTCCACTAATAGCAAGGCTTTTCATGTTTTTAATAAAAAAAATCTTAACAGTTGAAGCATCTATTCATGTTGTATTTGATGAATCTAACAATGAGGAACCAAGTGGTTCACTCCCTCTTATAGCTGAGCAGAAACATGATGAAGATCAACAGACTCCAAAAACTAAGGAAGATCTTGCCAAAGAACCTTCAGAAGGAAATATTCCAATAGAAAGCACCCCTGCTAAAGTAAAAGATGATGAACCCAACTTGAACAAACTAAAGTAGCAAGACATTCGAACAGATTTTCCAAGGAGAATGAAGTGGACCAAATCTCACTCAAAAGATTTGATAATTAGAAACCCCACAAGTTTAGTAAATACTAGAAGATCTGCTCAAAATGAAAATAGTTTTCTAAGTTTCCTATCTCAAATGGAACCAAAGAAAATTGAGGATTCTCTTGTTGATGCTGATTGGATCCTTGCTATGCAAGAAGAGCTAAACCAATTCAGTAGGAACAAAGTTTGGAATCTAGTTCCCAGGCCAAGAAATCATACAGTAATAGGCACCAAGTGAGTATTCCGGAACAAGATGGATGAAGATGGAATCATCACAAGGAACAAAGCAAGACTTGTGGCTAAGGGCTAGTCACAGGAGGAACGGATTGACTATGATGAAATCTTTGCTCAAGTAGCAAGGCTCGAAGCCATAAGAATCTTTCTTGCTTACATTGCTTATCAAGACTTCAAGGTGTTTCAAATGGATGTCAAGAGTGCATTTCTGAATAGACAACTTCAGGAGGAAGTATATGTTGAGTAACCCCCAGGCTTTGTTGATCATTCTCATCCTAACCATGTATATAGACTTGACAAAGTTTTGTATGGTCTTAAGCAAGCACCACGAGCATGGTATGACACTTTATCTTCCTTTTTAGTTAATGAAGGATTCAGTAGATGTAAAGTTGACATTACTTTATTCATTAAGAAGCATAAAGATAAAAACATTGTTTGTACAAATTTATGTAGACAATATAATATTTGGTTCTACTGACGAAAAACTTTGTGCAAGATTTGCTAAGCTTATGCAGAGCAAATTTGAGATGAGCATGATGGGAGAGTTGAAGTTCTTTCTTGGACTTCAAATTAAACAAAGTAGAGATGGAATTTTCATAAATCAATCCAAGTATACCAAAGATCTACTTAAGAAGTTTAGATTGGAAACAACAAGTCCTATGAAAAGTCTCATGTCATCAGCAACAAAGTTGGACAAAGATGAATAAGGTAAATTCGTAGATATAACAAGCTATCGAGGTATGATCGGATCCTTACTTTACCTAACTGCAAGCAGACCTGACATTATGTTTGCTACATGTATTTGTACACATTTTCAATCTAACCCCAAGGAATCACATTTAGTTTCTGTTAAGAAAATTTTTAGATATCTCAAAGGAACTCCTAACTTAGGAATATGGTATCCAAAATATTCTAACTTCAACCTTGCTGGATACTCGGATGCTGACTTTGCTAGGTGTAAAATTGATTGAAAAAGCACAAGTGGTACATGCCATTTTCTAGGAGGAAGACTTGTCTCATGGGTAAAACTCTGTATCAACATCCACTACTGAAGCTGAGTACATATCAGCAAGAAGTTGCATTGTACAAATTCTGTGGATGAAAAATCAACTTGCTGACTATGGGTTTGATTTCAAGTCTATCCCTATATTTTGTGATAATACTAGTGTTGTAGCCATTGTTTATAATCCTGTTTTACACTCTAGGACTAAACATATAGATATAAGGCATCACTTCATTAGAGATCACATATAGCAAGGTACAATAGAGATAAATTATATTCCTACTGAAAATCAATTAGCAGACGTTTTTACAAAACTCTTAGATGAAAATCGTTTTAACAAACTAATAAGTAAATTAGGCATGTTAAATTTAGAGTAAGAGTCTGTTGTACTGACAATTTGTTTGCTTAAGCAAGTACTTATTTTCTTAGCAATATGATAAACTTCTTGCTTAGGTGATGGAAAAGACCCTGCTAATAAGATAAGCAGCATCTTTAAACCTGTTGTGCCAATTTATTGTATCCTGTTGAAACCTCAAAGATGTTGCTGATAAAGGTTGTCTATTGTTATTAAGCAGCATTCATCAATGCTGTTGTCTTAATCTATATCGACCCTGCTGAAAATTTCACAAAAAGGGGAGCCTCCTCGACAAAAGTGTTGTTTCAGAAACTAAGTTCAAGACCTTGCTTATGCTGTAAGTGAAGGATGGCCTTGCTGCTTATAAGTTCAAACTCCTTGCTCATCTTCGGCTCCCAGTGGCAACTACAAGAATAGTAAGGACAGTGGATCCTGATATCTAGACATAAGCAGGATATATTTTGCTATAACCCATCTATCCTTATCACCAACAAAGACTTCCAACCATATCCTACTGTCACCTCAATGACTTGTCAATTTTCCTTTGGTCACTTCCATTTTTTTTTTCTGCTGTAAAAATTGTTCATCATTAATTTAGCCATTTATTTTCTCTCTCCGCATTTAATGTCACTCTGCCTCATTATCTATTTATGGTTGTTGTCTTTTTGGTAATTAATTCTCACCACTACCCACGAATTTTTCTCCCACTAACTCCTCCACTACTCATCTCAGTAACTGCTCTAAACTTCTTCAACTTCTTTTCACCCCCTATATAAACACTTTCACCCTTCTCATTTGTTTTCACCTTCAAATTTCTCTGAACTCTCTCTAAAACAAAGACTTTCTCTCTCTAAAAACATGTCCAGACCATCGCCTCTCAGCCCTAAAACCACCACACTCTCCGACAACCTTCAGCAAGAATGGCAATCTGGCTTGATAAGATAGAATATGAGTCTGTCATCGACATAGACTCCTTTGCTGATGATCAACAAGATACAAATACCAGAGAAATTATTACGCTGCTGAGGAATAGCGGGATCCACTATGTGATCTCTATTGATTACCCCATCTGTGAAGAAATTCTAAGGGAATTCTGCCAGAGTGCACAAGTCCGAGACAATAGAATTAGTGGTAGGGTAAATGGACAGCAAGTATTAATCACAGTAGGAAGCATCAGAGACATGCTCCATATGACAAGTCAAGGTCTGCTGCCCCCATCTACCCTAGTCCCTGCTGTGCTTCATGATCTTGGGTATGTCAGGAATCATAGCACGAAGAAGATGAAGGATTTCTCGAAGAAATAGGACTTCCTCATAGATATCCTACACAAGACCTTGCTATGTAAATTCACCTCCCAAGATGAGGCATCAACAAGGGTCATCTTCTTGGTATCCCTGCCGAAGTCTGAGCAGGAAATCAATTGGGCACAGATTTTCTTCCACCTGCTCAAGGAATTCTTCTCCAGCAAGAAGAAGATCAAGATCAAACACAGACGAACACTATCCCTACTGCTCAAGGAGATTCTTGGAGATAACTTCCTAGCATGGACCAGATCAAAGAAGCTGCCGAAGAGCAAGTTCATTACCCCAGCAATTCTCAGAAATTACGAACGTAACCCTGCTGCCCTAGCAACAGTAGCAACTAAAAGGAGAACAAAAAAGTCAGCAGACCTTTCTGAAAACCTTGCTGAGGGACAGCATGATGTTTAACATCATGCTGAGAGGCCATCTACTACTGCAACAGTCCCTGTTGTCCAACCTAGCAAAAAAAGAAGAGTTGCCACTCAAATACAACGATTGAAAAAGAAGGTGAAGGCAGTTGTTGTTGATCCTGAGTTTGACCCAACCACCCTCGATTTTGAGGAGAGAGGGGTGTATGATTTCATCATGGAATTATACGATGAAAACGCTACTGCTCAAGCCCTTGCTGAAGGGGGATCGAATGTTGAACCTCCTACTGAGGGTAAGTAATATTCAGATCAGCAAGATGTACCCTTTGTTGTCCTCATCTCTACCATTCTTGCAGAGGATGATATTTTCAAAGAAATAGACAACTATCATTCTGCTACCTCTTTACCAGTTCCTACTGATGCTCAGAAAAGTTCATCTGACGAACTCTTCCAGGAAATTGATGTTGTTACTGGGGCGATCATTGTTGCTGATCAACCTACCCCCACTGCTAAACTTCCATCAGTAAGTGATGCTGCCACACCGACCGAACTGGTCAGCATCACTGAAGTTCTGGAGCTTGCTAACACACCTGAAAGTGTCACAGGTCCAGAAACTAAGGATGATGCTGCTGATGTTGAAATTATTGGACAACTGTAGCACACCAACTTACGTCTTGCTGATATGGTCAAACCTGAGCCGATTATAAAGGAAGACTTCTACAAGGACCAATCAGCAGAGACTCCAACTCCCACCATCAAACCTCCTGCTGCCAGAAGATTAGTGCTGCTGGAATCAGGATAGTCAAACGAGTCCTAACTGAGGACAACAATATTGACCTAGAAAATGATTACTGTCTTCTCGACTATGATCTTGACTTCACAGTTAGACATTTTCGAAGGATTCTACTGAAGAGATTAAAGGAACTAGGATTTGATGCACCTGTTAGGCACACATCCTACTACACTTGTGGAGAAAGAAATTGTGCTCTATGAGCTCTTCCTGGATCGAATGTTTGCTGAAAAATTCAAGGACTTCTCTGCTAAAAATGTCAGCAGCATTTATGGAACCTCAGCCATCTCCAGGAGATAACTTCAAGAAGAGATCATTCCATCAGAGGCTTTAGCAAAAAGCAGAAAATTATGGCTTGGACTGACAGATGATTTTTTCTCCTACATGTTCCCTGCTAATTTCATCCTCTTCTCCCCATGTTTCATTCCTACTGGTGTGGAATGGGCATGCGAGCTATTTCAGACTCCTTCCGAAGGTCTCCAAACTTCATGGTGCTTATTGAAAATCCTTGGAGGGCAGCTTGGAATATGATTAACTTAGCTCCACACGCTGATGACACTGTTGCTGCATTCTCCAGCAGACTTCGAATAAACATGCACAAACACAAATTCCCCATCATCCCTGCTGCTAACATTTCTGCTACTGAAGGGTGCATTCCTCCTACTAACCTCTCTGAAGACCTTTCCTGTGCTAGAATTAAACAGTTTGCTTCTGGAAAGCCTATTGTTCCAGTCAGACTTGAAGACTCCTATCCTTCTAAGTCGCCTCTTGCTGCCTCTAAGCTACCAAAGACAACTCGCTTGCACTCCTTCAAGTCCACAAAGAAAAGGCTTACTGAACTAGATTCCAAGATGGACAAGGTCTTAGCAAGTCTTACCTCCCAGCCTAATGAATCTCCTCAAAGCTCCAAGGCACCTCATGCTGCCTCTGATCTTAAAGACCGGATTAACAAGATGGAGCATAAGCAAGATCAAATCCTGCTGACTCTCAACAAGCTGATTGACTTTGTCCCTTTAATGGCTGATGATATCACAAAGGGGGAGAGACATCATGATGTAGCACAGCAACAACAAGATCAAGTCTTGACTCCTACTCTTGATGTCACTCCTGCTCCTGCTGTGACCCCTGCCCCTGCTGCGACTCCTGCTGTTGTGGCCAAAAAAAGAGTTCCCAAGTACATCCCTGAGTCTGCCATACAGATTATTAATCATTCTCCATACATGAGACTGCAGAAGGATCTTGAAGTAGTGGATGTTATGACGAAGAAGTCAGGGCCTGCTAAAAGTCTCAAACTACTTGCAAACATCAAAGACTCAGAATCCAAAATCAAGTAGTATGAGCTGGAAATGAAGAGACTCAAGGACCAGCAAAATGAAAGGGAGTACAACTGCAAGAAGGAAAGGATGGAAAGGAGGAAGCAAGAAAAGGAGGCTATTAGAAGAAAGGGAGGAGGCCGAGGAAAGGAGGAGACTGGAACTGCTGAAATTTGGAGAAAAAGATCAGCAAGGATCTGAAGGATCTGCTGATAGTGATGATTAGCAAGAATTTTATTTTTAACTGTCTAATTGTCTTTTACTTTACTTTATTTTCATTCATCATTCATGTACTTCATTTTTTTTTTAATGAAATGAAATGAATCTTGTTGCTTGCTGTAGTGATCAAAATGACTCGTTTTAACATCATCAATTAGGGGGAGATTGTTGATGCACCCTTGCTTATATTACTATTGCTTAAAGAACTATATTTACTGATATAAGAATTGATGATGTAATATAGTCCTTGCTTATATGATGTAAAAGGACTTAGAAAAATATTAAACTTGTTAAATGGATATATACTACTAGTTAAGCAACGATTTTGATCACAAATGAAGACTCTGCTCATCGACCAGGAAGGGTGCTGAGATGTGAAGAAAAGTTTAAGGATAGTCCTGCTTAGAATGGAAATAAGCAAGGACTGATATAGCAAGATTTCTTACCCTTATCCAAGCAAGAGTGTCAGAGAAAGAGTGTCAGAAAAAGACTATCTTTTGTCCTGCTTAAGTCAACTCCTAGGGTGCTTTTTCAAAAAGCACCAAAAGACAACTAAGCAAGGAACAGCTGGAAAAGTACAATTCACCGTCAAGGCAGTACAACTCCTAACAGATCTATTTTAAAATTCTCAACGAATAGATTTTTGGAGTAATATAAATAGGAGTCATAATTTTCATTTATGAGAACTGAACAACCAAGAAACTGCTCTGACATTCTGATGTGTTAAGAGTACAACAGACACAAATTCAAGCCTGAACGAGTACTATCTAATCCGTTCATCAAGGAGCTTACTGCTTAGAGATAGCAAGCAAGATATTTCATATGCTATTAGTCTGTGTGACTATCTGGTCTAAGTAACCTACTGTAATTTTGGACTAAGTGTCCTGCTGCTTATTGTTCTGTGTGAACACGTTTAGTGAGTGTCTTTTCAAGTAAAGAGAAGAAGAGTGGAATAGGTTTAGACCGAACCACTATAAAAATTATCCTGCTTACTTTACTTTGTTGCTTATCTTTTACATTGTTTATTTCATTTATCCCTATTTTGCTCAGTCTCTACTAAACTCATTTAGCAAAGACTTACTGATATTGCTGCCTCAAGCCATTGTCTTAAAAACTAAGGGGTTCTTTGTTATAAATTTCGCTGCTAAATCTTTTCAAAATATAAGAAAGCATTTTAATATGCAAGAAGTATTTTAAATTGCAAATTTTATAAGCAAGACTTAAATTTTGAAAAACACTATTCAACCCTCCTAATATTTTTTTCCCCCTTTGGGACCTAACTGATTATATTCATCATCTTCTTATCAATCTTTTGATAAAGACTATCAAAACACTATTAATGTCTTTACAAATGAACAAGACCTACTTCTAGAACTTATAGGGCAACTTTCTGATCCCGACAAAAAACAATTATATCTTAACCAATTCAAAAACACTTTAGAAAAACCCTTTTTTTCTCAAAAAACTTTTCATAAAGATCCAAGACTAAATAATTATAATTTTAAAGATATTCTTGATCGGTTTCCAGCTAAACCAAAGGTTACCACAGTCCAAGATCTCCAAACTGAAATTGCTTCAAAGCTCAGCAAGAAATTAATCAACTAGTTCTCCAACAACTAGTTAGCCAAAACCCAGGTCCTTCTTGTTTTACTCTGCTTGAACAATCCAATCCTAAAGATGATAGCTTTTTGAATTATATCTCTAAAATGTCTATCCAAAGATGGCATGTAAGGCTCACCTTGCAAATTAAAGATTTTATCCTTGATGTCCCAGTCTTACTTGACACTAGGGCAGATCTTAACTGCATCCAAGAAGGCCTTATCCCAACAAAATTCTTTGAGAAAACTAATGAAGGGCTCCGTCCAGCCAATGGTAAGAAATTAGGGATTAATTATAAAATTTTTGATGTTGATGTCAAAATTCCTAACTCTACTTTCTTTCTTAAAACCTCTTTCTTATTAGTAAAAGATATTACGAATCCTATAATCTTAGGAACCCATTTTATCAATCACATCATTCCCTTTATAGTCACAAATTATGGTATCTAGATTGAATACCTTGGTAACATCATTGTCCTCCGTTTTGATAGACCTCCTATCCACAAAGATCTTCATTTGTTGAAATAGAAAAAGGCGCAAATCAATTATCTCAAAAAGGAAATAGTTCATCAGTGCATTGAAAGCCAGTTGCAAAATCTTTCTATTAAAAATAGAATAAAAACTCTTGAAACAAAAATCATTACCCAGCTATGTGTTGACGTTCCCAATGTTTTTTGGGATCGAAAGAATCAGAGTGTCAGACTCCCTTACAAGCCTAACTTTGATGAAAAAACCATCCCAACTGAAGCTAGACCCATCCAAATGAGTCATGAACTTATAACCCACTGTCAAAAAGAAATTCAAGATCTTCTAAAGAAAAAAATTATATCCCACAACAAATCCCCTTGGAACTGTGCAGCTTTTTATGTTAACAAAAGCGTTGAAATAGAATATAGTGCACCTTGATTAGTTATTAATTACAAACCATTAAATCAAGGCTTAAGGTGAATCAGATACCCAATCCCCAATAAAAAAAATCTTCTCCAAAGACTAAATGTTTCTCATATATTTTCAAATTTTGATTTAAAATCTGAATTTTGACAAATCCAAATCGATCCTCGTGATCATTATAAAACTGCTTTCACAGTTCCATTAAGACAATATGAATGGAATGTGATGCCTTTTGGCCTCAAAAATGTTTCTTCAAAGTTTCAAAAAATAATGAATAATATTTTCAATGATTATTCAAAATTTATTATTGTTTATATCAATGATGTTTTAGTCTTCTCTAATAGCCTAGAATAACACTTTAAACATTTGCATATTTTCTTTAATATTATTAAAACTAATGGTTTAGTTCTTTCAAAAACTAAAATCTGTCTTTTCTAGACAAAAATTAGGTTCTTAGGTCACAATATACAACAAAGAACCATTGTCCCTATCAATCGTTGCATCTTATTTGCTGACAAATTTTCTGACCAAGTTATCGATAAAACACAACTTCAAAGATTAAGCAATCTTCTAAAACCCTTGCATGATCGTCTTAAACAACCTCCTCCTTCCTGGACATCTGTGCATACCCATGTGTTAGTGCAATATTAGCACAAGTGTTTGTAGAAGGGGGGGATGAATACAAACACCTGAAACTTTTCGCACCAAAAAAAACTTATAAGGCTTACTGAAAACAGGTTGTAACATATAGAAAAACTATATGAAATGAACACGCAGATTCAAGTTAAAATAGTTATATTATAACTCGAGGTTTTTCTGGAAATCTGTATAATCACAAATGTGATTTACAGCTACAAATTCTGTGAATAAAGTTCACAGCTTCTCACACTCACTAGCTTCTAATATTCTTTGAAATAACTCTCTCAAGATTTATTGCAAAGCTTCTCTCTAGTGTTTTTGTGCTTCAGTGCTTGTTTGATCTGTTGGATGGATTCAATCAATCGTTATTTGTGTAATGAGAGCTCCGTTGCTTATATATCAATCAGTGGGTTGAAATCACGTTCTTGAGACGTGCTTCTCTTCTCAACTTAGCCGCAAGTATGTCACATCTAAACTTTATGTGTCAGACTGCTACATGCTTTGTTGCTACTTTTCTTCCCCTGATCTGTGTGCATTTAATGCGTGAGAGTTCTCATTGGACCATTAACAAACTTCAAGAAATATCTTTCCAGTTAATATTTCTTGCTTCTGTAACACGTTACGTTGATTTCCGTGTAAGAACTGATGACGGGTGCATGCTGTCACAACGATCCACTGACTGCCAGCCCTGACGGACTTTGATCAGTGCTTCTGGATCCCCTGATGCTTATTGATTGGATCAGGGCTTCGTCCTTCACTTGAGTTATACTCAGTGCTTCTTGACCCTGATGGTTATAGCTGACTGCATACACTGATGGCTTCCACTGATGTCATGTTGGTCATTCTCCCTGACAGTTTACCCTGATGGGTTTGCCTGACACTGATATGTCCCGAAGTGTGTCACTGACGGATTGGTCTGCCCTTGTCATCCCCTGACAGGTTCCCCTGACAGGTTCCCCTGATAGGTTCCCCTGACAGGTTCCCCCTGATGGGTTCCCCTGATGGGATCCCCCTGATGGGTTCCCCTGATGGGTTTCCCCCTGATGGGTTTCCCCTGATGGGACTTAATCAACGTAACCTTGACTTAGAATTTCTGATGTGCGGAATACTTCGTTTGCTTACAAGTAGCATCAGACATTCTTCTTCACTTTGTCAAGCCCTTTAAATGTTCCTGTTTTCTGACTTGTCTTGTGAAGTTATTAACTATCCACTAATGAATAAATTTATCATCAGTGGATGCAAAACTTGTGCTGATCTTAAGGTTTATAAAATACCTCAAGTATTTACAGTTGCACAATTTATTACATAATCATCATCATCATCATTTATCTCTAACACCATGTAATTCAGGAAGTAAAGAAAAAGGTCAAGCATTTACCTCGTTTATCTTTGTCTGATCCTTCTGCATATAAAATTGTTCAAATTGATACATCTGACATAGGATATGGAGGCATCTTAAAACAAAAGAAAGATGGTAAAGAGCAAATCATTACAACTTCAAAACATTGGAATAGTTCCCAACAGAATTATCCCATTATTAAAAAAGAAATTTTAGCCATTGTGTTATGCATTACAAAATATCAATCTGATTTTTTAAATCAAAAAATTTTAGTTAAAATTGATTATTAAGCTGCAAAATCTGTTTTACAAAAAGATGTAAAAAACCTTGCTAGCAAGCAAATATTTGCTAGATGTCAAGATATTTTATTAATATTTGATTTTGATATTGAATATATTAAAGAAAGCTCCAACCATATTTCAGACTTTCTAACCAGAGAGTTTCTTGAAAACAGATATACCACCCAAGAAGAAAGATAAGGCGATTGCCTTAAAAGCTGCTTCAGCTGAGAAATCAACTCGACAATCTTCTTCTCAATCTCAAGGTTAAGTTGCATCTTCCCAAAAACCCAAACCACTTATGTGAGAACCTGAAAAATAAGATGAATTTCGTTGTATGATTTATTTCATTTTATGATTAATTTCATGTATAAAGGTTTAAATTATTTTCTTTTCCTATTTTATATTTGTTATTATTTTTGGGTGTGAATAATAAATTCATAGTTTAAAGAAAATCTTATAGCAATGTGATGTCCAAAAGTTTTTAAATATAATTTTTTTTGAACTCAATGATTATTTTATTATTATCATATTTCTCCTTATTTCTATTCAAGCACTTGTCTAGAGTAAGTATATATTTTTTTCTCACGTGGGGAAGGCTCACACGGCTACAGAACCCGTTTTGAACCAAAGACGGCAATGAGACAAGAACATTAATTACACTATGTCAGGATTGAGAGCACGTGACTGTCAAACCAGCTAATCTACTCCAACAGTACACTAGATTGTTGGTTGTGATTGATGATTGACTGAGTTTAGCAACCGTTGCATCCACCCTTTCTCACCAATCACTTCCTTCTAAAACTTGTTATTTCCTTTCACATCCAACGGCTGAAATCTATTTCCAAACAATCCAACCGTTCTCATTGTTCAAAAAGTGAGATATATATATATATATATATATATATATATATATATATATATATATATCTTTTGGTTACAACCCTAGCCCCACTTTCATAAATTTCTATACAGCAAACCACCCTCAAAACACAGGTTCACTCTCAAAGAACAACTGTCTTTCTCAGGAAACAAACCAAGTTTTTAACTTCTTTGTAGCCAAAAAGGGATGAACACTATACTAAAGCTCTGTTCTGTTCCTGCACTTTTGTTCTGTTATGCATGCCATGTTTGTGAGCATACTAGGTTTGTTCACTTTCAAAAGTATGACTTAGTGCATGCTTTTAACATCTAGTATTAATGCATTTTATTTCAAAGGCTACCCATGAGGAGAGTAAGATTTGTTGACGACCACCTAGTAAACAACTTTTAACTACCAAACATTTTCTTTTTATCAGTAATGAAAACACCATGCTTGAGTTTTCTTCAACCTAAGTCCTTAAGGTTTAGTAGCATCTATGAGTTGTGGTAGACGATAAGAATGTCACTTACTGCAGATGAGATGTTGAGAGTTGCCCTAGTCGTGGTCTTGGTCACTGGTGGGAACACCACCCATTAAGGAATGAGGAAGACACCACTATACCTGAGGCAAGTTCTAAACTTAGTCTCCGACGGGTTGGAGTTTAGTCTCTGACCTTATAAAATAGTCCCTGGGAGATTCCAAGTTAGTCTCCAACAGCGTAGATGTTAGTCTCTAATGAGATACGTTAGTCTCTGATGAGATAACATTAGTCTCTGATGAGTTAATGTTAGTCTCTGATGAGATACGTTAGTCTCTAATGAGTTAATGTTAGTCTCTAATGAGATACGTTAGTCTCTAACGAGATAACATTAGTCTCTGATGAGATATGTTAGTCTCTAATGACGTCAGCCTTAATCTCCAATAGGCTAAGCTTAGTCCCTGATGAGAATATTTCTTAGTCTCTGATGAGTAAATGTCTCCCGAAGAGTTTAGCGTTAGCCAACAGAGTTTAGCGCTGACTTTTTGAGTTTGGCGTTGAACAACTTTTCTCTGAGGAGTTTGGCGATGATCAGGATCATCCCCTGATGGTCGAGGATCATCCCCTGACAGCTGAAGACTGTCCCCTGTCGGGCAGTCATCCCCTGACGAGCAGTCATCCCCTGATGGATAAGACTGAAACTCCTGATGATCACTTTTCTCACTCCAATGTTTATCAACTGATGCGCAGTTTGCCTTAAAAGTATAAAATATTATTTTCTTAAATTATTTTATGATGTTGTTAATTATTTATTAAACCTTAAAGGTTCAGAAAGTCAACTTAGACATTTAAAAGTTCACGGACATCACATGTGCATTTTTTATCATATTTTTATCAAAAATATAGATTTCTCATGTTATATGTATGTTTTACAGAGTGTTCCACTCACAAGTGATTTGAGTTTGATATTTTTAGCTAAGGACGAAGGCAAGTATATACTCACTCTACTTTCTTTCAATAAATGCACATGATCATTCTTTCGATATGCGTAATGTATCCAAGATATTTTATGTCAACTCATGATTAAATCTCTTCAAAGCTAAGTAACGTACGATCTTTTGATCTGATGTACGTGAAAATGTTGTGCTAGAATCAAGCTTTTTTTTTTTGGGCGAATGTTAGTTATTCAAATCCGCTAACGCGCCAAGGTAAATCCTATATGAATATAACAGAACTAAATTTTTTCTTACCTCATAATTGTAAAGTATATCCGTGTGGGTAACTAAAGGCTAATGGGTTGTGACTGCCTGGCACCCTAGGTCTAAGGATAATAGGGAATGGAAACTGAGGCATCGGTAATCGAACCCTCGCAGACTAACGTTTCTGCTTCGATTACGTATGTCATTATGATGAAGTCAAACGATCAGGCTGGTCGGCTGATATGTCGTTTGATAAAAAGATGAAGTCAGATAGTGGTCAAGTCGGCCAGGTGACACACTATTTGATGAAGAGAGGGCAGATGAACGATTCAAGATTTCTTTCAAGTAAAAGGTCAAATCCCTCATTGTCATTCTGGGACCCTGGAAGCTATATATAGATTCTTCTTCAAAGTTATTCAGAGGCGTGGACATTGTTCCTGTCCAATCCTCATAAACACTTAAGCCAAGAAAATTCTCCTATTTTTTTTCAAAGCCAACAATACTTGATTATATACTTGCGGGCATAAATCGCTCATGTTGTTATTATGTAATGTTTTACAGGTTATGGCGAGAAGGCCGAGCTGCGTGCTAAAGGCAAAGAAAAGATGGCGTAGTGAACGCTTTCTCATTGCCCTCTTATGGATGGCATTTCAAGGAAAAATGAAGCGTGAGACGATAATCGTTTTGTTTAGGTTGTAAGGCCTATGTGGGCCCTCATGGACTTCCGCTATTAGAATTTTTATGGATGAATGTAATAGAGAATATAATTTATTTCTCTTATTTAATGATATGTATGCTTTGATGTTTATCTGTTCTTTTGTCAATTTTTGATGGCGCCTGGAGTCCAGTAAGGGATTTTTGGGGCCATCACAACTTACCTCATCAGATTATGCTATTGAAGCCATCCAGACACAAAATCAGTTCTCTGCCCTAGCAGATACACAACCTTTAGCCTTGACAAGGTCAAACGATGGGCAGATATCACTACTAAGGAAGATGATTCTCAGTCTCAATCTTATTATCCTGAAGGATTCCTCTCTTGGTGTCACAACATGGGAATTGCTCCCCCACAGGTATCTTCTCAATCCCAAAAAGTGGAGCTCACTGAATCTCAGATTCCTTGCCCCATTTCTCAATCTCAATCCTTGGTGGGTAAAACCCCAGGAAAACTCAATCCTTTCATCCCTTCACCAAAACCCATATCTTCTTTCTCAGAAGTACCACAATATTTTAAATCTTAAGCAGTCCAATTGATTGTCCAAATGGAACCAGATTTCTGGAATCCCAATCCCACTTTGGTGGCCAAGCAATTACTTGGTGACAAAAGATTTATCTCTTTTCACCCTAAAAGATTTTTTGAATTTATCCGAATAGATTCTAAATCTATCATTCTAAAACAATATCAAGATAAATCTGCTAGTTATATTACCCATTCTACCATTTAAATTATTAATATTCTTTCTCCTTCAAATTGGATCAAAGCTGACCCAATTTCAAAAGGGTCTCCTTACCTTACTGTTAAAGATAAATGATGATGATGATGATTATGTAATAAATTGTGCAACTATAAATACTTGAGGTATTTTATAAACCTTAAGATCAGCACAAGTTTTGCATCCATTGATAATAATCTTATTAATCAGTGGATAGTCAATCTCTTCACAAGACAAGTCAGAAAACAGAAACATTCAAAGGACTTGACAAAGTGAAGAAGAATGTCTGATGTTACTTGTAAACAGTCAAAGTATTCCGCACATCAGAAATTCTAAACAAAGTTACGTTGATTAATTTCCATCAGGGGGAACCCATCAGGAGGAACTCATCAGGGGAACCTATTAGGGGGAACTCATCAGGGAAACCTGTCAGGGTATAACGAAGGCAGACCAACTCGTCAGGGAAACACTTTAGGATATGTCAGTGTCAGGCCAACCCATTAGGGTAACCCATCAGGGGGAATGGCCAACATGGTATCAGTGGAAGCCATCAGTGTGTACCATCAATCATAACTATCAGGATCAAGAAGCACTGAGTGAAACTCAAGTGAAAGTTGAAGCCTTGATCCAGTCAATAAGCATCAGGGGATTCAGAAGCACTGATCAAATTCCATCAGGGCTGGTAGTCAGTGGATCATTATGACAGCCTGCACTCGTCATCAGTACTTACATGAAAGTCAATGTAATGTATTTCAGAAGCAAGAAATATCAACTGCAAAGATATTTCTTGAAGTTTGTTTTTGATCCAATGAGAACTCTCTCGCATTAAATGCACACAGATCAGGGGAAGAAAAATTAGCAACAAAGCATGCAGCAGTCTGACACATAGAGCTACGATGTGACATTCTTGCGGCTAAGTTGAGAGAAGCAGCATGTCTCAAGCACGTGATTTCAACCACTGATTCGACATATAAGCAAAGGAGTTCTCATTACAAAAATAACAGAGAGATTGAATCTATCCAACAGATCAAACAAACAAAGAAGCACACAACACTAGGAAGCTCTGTAATATATTTCTTGAGAGATTTATTTTTCAGAGAAAAGTTTTCGTAGCTAGTGAGTGTGAGAAGCTTTGAATTTTATTTACAGAATTTGTAGCTGTAAATCACATTTGTGATTATACAGATTTCCAGAAAAACCCCAAGTTTTAATATAACTATTTTAACTTGAATCTGTGTGTTCATATTACATAGTTTTTCTGATCTGTGCAGCCGTTTCTCGTAACTCTTTTTAAAAGATAAAAAGAGCGAAAAGTTTGTATTTATCCCCCCCCCCCCCCCCCCCCCCCCGAGCTATAATTACTAGGATTACATTAATGCAGGAAAATTTGCATTCACCAAACAAAATCCAATCGAAAAACATTCTTTGTTTTTCTATTTCAAGCGAAATCAAGACTTCCAATTTCCCAATTGGTTTATCAATCAGTGGTGGCCTGTCTTTGGCCCCTCCCTTGAAGTTTTCCCTTTTCCCGTCCAAGATGGATACGAATTCTTTTGTAGTAGGTTTAACCTACCACAATCTTCTTTAGCTTTCGTGTCTCTACAATTCTTCTCCATATTTACCTTGGCACGGATTCATTGTCGAAAAGTAGGATTCCATAAACCAGAAGGTTTACAGGGCCTCCCTTTCCTCGCCCTCCGAGGATACTCAAAATGGTAGAAAAACTTCAATGCTAGTCATGCCACTACTCCAGCAATTTAGCAATGGTTCAAAAAGAACCCCTAATATCTCAAGGCAACAGAAATAGAGCAAACCCAATTCTTAGCTCAAAAGTTTGTCTTATCAGTCAGCCTAGCCGCAACATCAAATGAGGAAGATCTCCTTAAAATCATGCTTCAACTGTTCAAAAAGATTAGAACCAAATCTTTTGGAGGAAGCACTTAGGGAACAAAGAATAAAGATCCCCATTTGAACATTGACTCAGATGAGGAAGACTACCTCTTCTCTAAAGAAGAAGAAGAATAATAAAAAAAATTGTAAAGAAAAGAGTTGACTTTTCACTGTAGCAATTTTAACTTTTTACTATAAATAGTCACTGTAGTAGTTTGACTTTCACTGTAACACTTTTACTATAAGTCACTGTAGCAGTCTAAAATTTTCTATTTAAATGCCCTCCTCCTTTCAGAACAGGCATGTAATTTTTAAAGAGAGTTTTCTTTGAATCCTCTCCCTTCTCCCAAAGGTAGCCTGCTTCCATTTTTACTATTTTAATCTTGTAATTTAAAGTTTCAATCTTGTAATAGTTTTAATATTGTAATAAAAATTGTAATTGGTCAGCACACTGCGGATGTTTCCAGAAGCCTGATCTTTTACTTATCTTTGTTTACATTCCTGTATTAATTCATTATTTTTTGCAATTTTTGCAATCTTATGCGCTCTTACTCCCCACTTTGTTAGTTAAGTTTAATTTTAGCATCTGCTTTCGTGTAACTCTGGTATCAGAGCCAAAGGGGGAAGTAAGGTGAAGTATTCTTTTAATGTCAGACTAAGCGTAGAATATTTCTAAATCACATATGTTGTTTGGTAACACTTCTTGATGTATCTCGGTTAGATCTGTTCTTAATTCCAATATAACTGAAATTTTATAACACTGTGATATTTTAGATCTACGTTGTATGGAGAAACTTTGGTTGGTTGAAGATAAACGTACATAGTCCTACAAATGTTTTTAACAAATCTTTAGGACATAACATTTTAGATCAATAAAGAATTACCAGATCTACCCCTTGTATATTAGCAAGAGTTATATAAGTAACATATTATGATTCAGATCTACCTATCCTTTGATATTCATTGAACATAACCCTTATGGAACCCCATGATGGTTTCTAGGTATCAAGATGCTCAGAAGCCAAGTCCCATAAGTTTTTACATTACTCTTACTGTATACACACTACATACACCATGAGCGTCTTTCGTTTTTTCTCCTCATATTCTTCTACACCTTCATTCTCATACAATCCTTCTTTTTCTTCCAAGATTAAAGAAGAAATCCATCTCCCTGATTTACAACAATTTATAGATAACTAGAAGATCCCTAAGCATCCTACTAGTGATGTCTATGCCAAAAATAGATAGAGTCTTACTAGTGACTATGTCATTAAGACTGTTGAACA
This sequence comes from Centella asiatica, assembly GCA_014636745.2. Lineage (NCBI taxonomy): Eukaryota > Viridiplantae > Streptophyta > Magnoliopsida > Apiales > Apiaceae > Centella > Centella asiatica. Next base: position 10,473,830 of record CM025780.1, on the reverse strand, counting down.
TACAATCTCCTTAGAATCAGATCATGAGGATATTAAATTGATCCCCCAAAATCTATAGAAAAATTACAACAAAAATACAATTATCTTCATCTTGGCCTTGTATAGGTTGCAGGCAAACCCTTATCCTGTGAAGGTTCTGACACTGCTATCCTTCTTTGCTTTAGAGACAAAAGATGACTTGACTTTGACGATTCTTTTCTAGGAATGGTTGAAACTAGCCTCTACAGCGGACCAATCTAGTTTGATTGTTTCCCAAATTTCACTATCTCACTCAAGGATAGAAATATCCTTGAAACCTTAACCCTTAATGTTAAGACGAATAATTTTAAAACCAAAGTTGGAACACAACCTGTAGCAATTATCTACAGAATCCAGTACAAAGCCATGAATTCTACTTTCAATACAGGAATCATGTGAACCTTTCATAAAGGCGAGATAGTTCATTTTCAAACAGATCTACAATGATCTCACTTATCCATTTCTAAACCCATTTCTTGGAATCAAGTTAATTTACCACAAACTGGCTAGTTAAAAATGTCGCCCTGGCCAAGAAACCTGAAAACACTACCATCTCTAGAATACTACAATTTTCTAGTGGGTTAGTCTTAATCTCTTTCCAAAGATCTAATAGCCAACGATCTTTTAACCAAAGAATTGATAGTCTTCCTGTTGAAGTCTTGAAGGATTCTCAGCCACCTAGGCATTCTGTCTCAACCATAATCGCTGAACTTCAGGATTTAAAACTTGAATCCAAAATTCCTTAAGCCCATTATATTGTCCAATCTGCACCTACTGAATCTACCCACCAAGAGACCGAAGTTGATGGTACTATATCGCCAACTTATTCTTAAATTCAAACTGAACTAAATGTTTTACAAACTGATTTTCAAATTGACAAGGAAAAGTTGAGAAGCCAGTTTGACTCTCCTCACAATAGTTCTAAAAAAGCTTGGTTTCTTCAAACTTTTCAGGGATCTACTATACAAAAGATGTAGGATCAATATTATGAGTTTTTAAATTCTGTCAAACAACAAATTGAATTTTTTGAATGGTTTGAAGCCTATACAAAATTCAATAAAATTGATTATCCTTTTTCAAAAACTTTAAATGTTTTTAAAATATGGCAAACGATTCAGGGTGAAAATATTACTTCAGAATTTCCACCTTCTAGAGGAATTAAAGTTCATATTGATACGATCAATATTTTAAATGTTATAAATTTCAAAAAAAAAGGTGGAGATATATTTCTCCCAATAGATATACAAAATATCTATAAACAAAACAATTATACCAATAAGTATTTACAGGTCATTGGAGAATATCTTATGACCAATCAATCGCAACGTTCTACCTCTACTTCAAATCTATCAAACACTACCCAACCTTCAAATATTCCTTTGTTTAAACCTCATGAAATTCCTCAAAAGTATAAAAAGGAACTTTTAAAGAAAACCTCATATAAACATTTGATTACTGAGCTTTAACGAAAAATAGCTTGTCATATATATACAGAAGGGACGTAGAAGCAGATGCTGAAAATGAATTAAACTAACAGACAAGGGAGTGAGGGCGCATGAGAATGCATATATAAATTATTAGTGCAAGAAATAAAGCAAAGATAAGTATAAGATCAGGCTTCTGGAATCATCCGTAGTATGTTGACCAAATACTGTTATATTTAAACTTGAAAAACTATTACAAGATTGAAACTATTAATTATTTGTTAGAACTAAATAAGCTCAAGTGTTTGTTGGGGGGGGAGGGGTTGAATACAAACACTACAAACTTTTTGTTCTTTTAAAACTTACGTTGCACAGGCTAGAATAGCTACCACAACCAAAAAAAATTTAACGAAATTAAGATGAATACACGGGCATTCAAGTTAAAATAATTGTATTATAACTTGGTGTTTTTTTCTAGAAATCTATTTAATCACAATCGTGATTAACATCTACAAATTTGTAATAAATTACAGCTTCTTTTTTCTCACTCACTAGCTACGTTTTTCTTTAAATATATCTCTCAAGATTTTTACAAAGCTTCCTTTCTAGTGTTTGAATGTTGTGGCTTGCTTGTTTTTTCATGTAACAACTCTTTCTATGTATATAGCAGATCAGTTGGTGAACCCATGTGCTAGACATGCTGCTTTTTCAACATAGTTGTAGTATGTCACATCAAGGTCCTTTTGGAGTGGTGTGTCAGACTACTGTTGGCTTTAGTTGCTTCTTTTTCATCCCCTGATCTGCAAGTATTTAATGCTCGAGAGTTGTTATTAGTAGATAAATTGACTTCTATAACATATATACCTGAATCGGAAGTCCCACTTCCTTTCTTCTTCTTTAGATCTTCCAGGTAAGAATGACAATTCCTTTTCCAGTGTCCAGGCTTTACACAGAAGTGACAATTACCTTCTTTAGCTATCCCACCTTTAGGCTTCAAAGCCTTATTGGATTTAGATTTGGATTTGGCAGCAAATTTAGATCCCATCTTCTTCTTCTTGCCCTTTCCATATCCATTGGCATTCCCTTTTTGCACCATCAACATGGGAGCGGGTCCTGCCTTTTTCATGTTGTTTTCAGCAGTTCTCAACATGCTCAACAACTCAGTAAGTGGTTTCTCAATCTCGTTCATGAGGTAATTCATAACAAATTGAGAATAGTTGTTGTTCAGATATTGCAAGACAAGATCAGTTTGAGCCTCCTGAGTAATTGGAAAGCCCAACCTATCTAGGTACTCAATATACCCTATCATCTTCAGAACATGTGGACCAACTGGATCACGTTCACCCTACTTGCAATGATACAATGCCTTGCTCGTATCATACCTCTCCTGCCGAGCATGCCCCTCAAACAACTTCTTAAGATGTTCAATCATGTCATAAGCATCCATTAACTCATGTTGCTTCTGAAGCTCAGGGTTTATGGTTACTAACATAAGGCAGCCCATATCTAGAGCATCATCCTGATGCTTATTGTAAGCATTCTTGTAACGACACAGAAAATTTGTTTATCTATAAATAATTTATTTATTCATATTGTTCTTTTTAAATATTAACGTGAATAGTTAATATATTATGTTTTTGAATGTCTAAATATTTTCAGACCCATTAAAGGGGGTATATATATTTTTTTTTTGTTTGGTCGTTGGTTGCAATGGAAAACAAATGATGTTTATGTTTGGTGACCTCCATAATTACTTAAAGGAGCCCACTTTTTCCAGTTTAGCAAGTTCCCTGAGGAATGTAATAGTTTACGTAAGGGAAAAGACATGATGAGTACATATACTAATTAGATTAGTAAGCTGCTTGTGTGTCATTAATTGATGAAGCGGTTATGCATGAACGACAGCAGCTGCTTATTACATATACCTAGCTGTTTAAGAGTAATGATGAGCAACCGTTCTACCATCCAGATTAACCAATCATTTTATTTCATAGCTTAATCTCAGCCTCCTATAAATACCTCATTCGAAGGAACATTTTAATCTCTTTTCTAAAAAAATTTCTCTTCCAAATTTCTTCCTTAAACCAACCATCTCCATATAATTTCAAGTTCTCTTTTCTGGGTGATTACTTCCAAACCAGCTGTGATTTCTTTCGTCAAACCAAGAGGTAAGAATTTTAAGATCTCCTCTGTTGTTCCTTTTCGCATAGTATCCGAGAGTAGTAGTCGTGCATATTAGGGTTTCAAGGAAAAGTTAAAAGATAGGCTACGTTCTGTTGCATATTCATGTTTATGAAGCATCCTAGGTTGAGTTTGTTCATGTAAGGCCTTCCATTAAAACAGAGACAAGCTTTAATGCTAGTCTCCGATGAGTTAAGATGACGTCATCAGTCCCTGATGAGTTAACATTAGTCTCCGACAGGCTAAGGATAGTCTATGATGATGACGTCAGCCTTAGTCTCCGATGAGTTAAGATGATGTCATCAGTCTCTGATGAGTAAATATTAGTCTCTGATGATGACGTCATCAGTCTCTTATGGGTTAAATAGTCTCCGATGACGTCATCATTAGTCTCCGATGAGTTAAGATGACGTCATCAGTTTCTTATGGGTTAATTAGTCTCCGATGACATCATCATTAGTCTCCGATGGGTTAAGATGACATCATTAGTCCCTGATGAGATATTTTAGTCTCTGATGAGTAAAAGTTTTCCCTAATGGGCAACCTTATGCCCTGATAACCATTTTCTAATCTTAACGGACATCTTTTAAGTATGGATTTCTCATGTTATACCAACAATGATGTTTTACAGAACCCTTTTGCAACCAGTATAGTGATTTTAGCTAAGGACCAAGGCAAGTATATACTCATTCCACTTTCTTTCTTATTGATTACGTAGAATCACTATTCCGATTTACGTAAATGAAGGATGTTAAAGCTTACACATGATGATGATTTTATTCATGATTAAGTAACGCACAATAATTGATCTGATGTACGTGAAAAGATGTTATTGATTGAGCTATATGTTATTGGGTGATTGCTAGCTGTTCAAAGTCACTATCACACCAAAAGATGATGATGACGGTGCAAGGGTGTTGCAGTCGTGAACTTATATGCACACCTGAGCAACTTCCGTATGGGTATATAGAAAAATCATCGGCTGTCTACTTTTAATTGTTGAGCACGCCAATGTGTTTGGTAGTCGCTGTTTTTAATTGTAGAGGATGCCAATTTAAAATGAGAAAATGTTTTCAAGAAGATATACTCCATATGGGAAGTTAAAGGGCTATTGAATGCTTTCGCCTGGTATTCTGGCCAATGATGATAGAGGATGATAGACTGAGGTAAGGCATCGGTAATCAGGCTTTTTGCAGACCATATGCTTTCTGTAAGTGACTACGTATGTCAAATGATGAATCAAACGACCAAACTGACCAGCTGGGATGAAATTTGATTGTTAAGGAAGTCAGATAATGATCAGTCCGGTCAGGTGATGCATTATCTGATGAAGAGAGAGCGAATCATAAATTATTGACAGAAGGTTAACCCTTGATATCACTTGGGCACCCTAAATGATATATGTTTATTGGTTATCACGAGGTGTTGGCATTGCTTCGCCCAACCTCGAAGAATATTAAAGCTTTTGAATTATCTGTTCTTCTTGCTTATGATTATATACTTGCTGAGCGTAAACGCTCATGTGGAATGCTATGAATGTTTTTCAGGTTATGTCTTGAAAGCTGATTCTCCTAAGAAAGAGAAAGAGAGAATGGCTTAAGAGTGTTTAAGTTGTAAGGCCTTATGAGCCATCTGAAGTTTTGTTTCCGCTGCAGCTTGTTTATTTTCAAGCTTTGAGGCTTTGTAAGATGATGTGGACCTTAAGATTTATAATGATGTATTTGAGAATATATTTCTCGCATGAGTGTCATAAATGCTTGGCTGTATTGTTGTTGTGTGATAGTTTTTCTGGTGCAGCCCAGGGTTCCAGCCTGGGGTTCTCGGGGATTGTCACCGAAATCGCTGACAGTGTTCAAGGCCCGGCTCAGGGGGTTTTCGGGGGCGCCACAATTCTGCTTTGCATGTGGTGCAGTGGTAGCTGGTGCAGCAGGAATTGGTCCATCTAGGACATAGAGCTTGCGCTCCTGTTTGAGGACAATCCTCAAATTCCTATGTCAGTCTAGGAAATTAATCCCATTCAGTTTTTCCTTCTCAAGGACTGATCGCAGTGAAAGGCTACTATTATTGTTGTTGTTTGCCATTGATATCTACAATTCATAAATGCAGAAATAATAAGTAAATTTGCAGAAATTTTAATATTATGTATTTGGTAATGGCACATTCAAAATATACCTCCCACTATTTTATTCAAATTAATAGCCCTCACCATTAATTCGGAAATTATTTCTTTTAAATATTTCTAGTGAGCCAAGATCCATATTTCATTATGCCCTAAGTTAGCTTTAGCTAATCTCTCAAAACATAATTATTTAGGTAGACAACACTTTGTCAATTATATCATATATAACTCTTGGATAGCTTGTCGAACAACATTTGTTCAAGTCCAAATTATGAACTTATACAAACTCTATGCCTCTAAGCCCACAATCCTATTGTGATAGCCTAGTTAAGTCAAGCCCAATTTTAACAGTTTCGATATCACAATTACCCTATCGCACCTTACCAAGATAAACGAGGTACTTTGCTTTAGCAAACCTACACCCATCGATCAAGGCATTGATGAGTGTTAATCATTAGAAGACATCTGTTTTAGACTTAATGATTTTATGAGGGATTTTATTAATTAATTTGGATCTCACTAATTATAAATTTTAAGCATGCACATTTATTCATTATATCATATATAAGCATAAATAAAGTGCAAAATTAAATGTGACACAGTTATGGCCCAATCTTATGCCAATCTTTTCAAGCTAATGAAAAGATTGAAGGTCAATCTAATGTGGTAAATGATTTTCAAACTTGGTAGCTCCCTTGAAAATCCTTTTGCATGCTTCCTTTTCCTCATCTCCATCTTCTGCTAGTCATCTTGATAGATTACATAATAATGAAACCTATACTAAAACTATTTTATGTTGTACATTACATTATAGAAAAAAAAACCTCGAGTTACATTCGAGGGGAGTAAGATGAGAAGAGAATATTACATCCAGAAATCAGAGAGAAGGCACGACATGCAAGTCGTATTTTAAAACCAAAACCACTAACCTATGGGTCGTAAGGCCATAACTGTGCACCATGCATATCACAATAAGCACATAATAACATGATTTAAACAATTTAAAAAATATATATATTACTAATTAATTTTTTTTTTTAAACCATTAAACCATATTGGGGACACGACAATCGTGCGTGACAGTGGGGGGGGTCAAGGGGGCACCCCCCCCCCCCCCTTGCCGGGGTCCTAGGGGTCGGGAGGCCCCTAGTGGGGTCCAAGGGGCATCACCCCTGACGGTGGTCTCGCTGTTGCAATCTATATTGTGCAATTTTCTCTATACAAAATTCTGAAATAATTTCAGAAATCGGAACATATCCTATATGTCCAAAATCGTATCAACCCTACCATAATCCCTTAATAATAATACATCTACAACATATCATATATGTTCCATTTTGATTAATCATATTAATCGAACCTTCATTGTTTCAATTCAATCGAAACAAAAAGTGTATCATTATTCCGACATGCCATAAGCATGCATCAAATATAATCAGAATTCGCAATTACAGAATATCCATACATGCAGAATATCATATATTCAATATCAGAATCGGTAAACATGTATTAACAGCATATATCAAATATATCGAATATAATCAAACACATAAATTCATATTAATGTTTCGCAAATAACTCTGATACCACTGTTGGGTTTCGACAAATAAAATGCAGCGGAATAAAAAAAATGATTTAAAATAAAACGAAACCCTAACCCGAGGATCCATGCGAAACAATTTAATACAAATGGTTTAAGATTTTACCGATTAAGCCTGCCGGATCTGAAACTTTAATGAGGGTGTTGAACGTCTCCAAATCTTTAACGCAATTCAACTGGACGGCGCCTCTATGATATCCACACGAACACCCCATGAATCTTCTCATGATCTAAAGCAAGGAGAATTGCAGTACTAGCTGCTGAATCTGCTTCTCTCTCTCTCTCTCTCTCTCTCTCTCTCTCTCTCTCTCTCTCTCTTAACTCTAGTCTCTCTCTGATAAGCGGCTAGAGTTTTAGAAAACGTATTTGAAAGAACAATTGATATATCCTATATATAGTTGTGTATAGAGTAATTCCAAACCCTAATCTGATTAGGAGAATAAAATTCAAATTTTATATTTATTATATATTTTAATCAAGTATCACTTAATTAATATATATGTCAAATAAATATATAATCGTATTTTCTTCCAAGGGACTCTAATATATTTCTACAGATTACATACATATAATTTAAAGCCATGATTTAAATAAAATCAATCTTATTAATATATTAAAATCACTGACATTTAAATTATATCTCCTTAATGAATGTTCTTAGTGTGCGACCCTGTAGTTTATTATTACGTTGGCAATAATTTTAAATCATATTATAAAATTATAAACAGTGAGTGGCATCTAGTAATACATCACTGTTACCCAAATAATAATAAAGTCGTTGATTCGAAGCAACCTTTTTTGTGACCAATGTTTCAATGTAATTTAATCATTTTAACCTTGATATCTAATATTAAATTTAAGGCATGGATGTGTCATCCTCTTCACAATTTAATCTCAGTTTTCTTGATCAATGAGTAGACTATACGAAACAAATCTCTATTTGAGCATGGTCATGCATTTCATAGACTCACTCAATCAAGGGGCCTATAGATATCACCCCTAATTTATAGGAGGGTTAAATTCCATTTACATCATTCTCATTTCTCACATAACTCATGATGCATCCAACAATCACCTTTATCGTCCACCCGGTTAAAGGTGACTTTTGATAATGTCAAAACACATAACTCCTTACGTAGAAATGTCATGACTTCAGGTCGAAGGACCATTACATCATTGTCACTATGAGAATTACTTATGACACATAGCATAATGCTCCATGTAGAATTCTCATGGTGGGTCTGTCCAGTACACTGTTCTCTAACATGTACCTATGCATCAACTTAATATATCTCGTATATATTTATGACCAATGAGATGTGGACATCAGTCAATCCACATACTAGTCTCAATGTATTATTATTGTCCCACTAACAATAATACTCGACTAGGGACATTTAAGAATAATGATATATATATATATATATATATATATAACATACTTATACGATCTCATATTCAAGTCACATACTTGAATCCATATAAATAATATCATTCTTCTAAGGACATTTATTATGTTAACATTTATATAACGCAATAAATAGAACATAATAAAAGAAATTATCATTTAACCAAAACATAACGTAGATATAGTGTCACAATCATTACATAATTGGCCACTAGGGCATACACTCCAACAAGGTTCCCCTGACGGTTTCCCCTGACGGGTTCCCCTGATGAGGTCATCCCCTGATGCGTTTCCCTGACGGGTTCATCCCCTGATGGGTTCCCCTAACGAGATCTTCCCCTGATGGATTCCCCTGGCGAGGTCTTCTCCTGACGGCTTCCCCTGACACGATATCTTTAGGCTTCCCCTAATAGGTTCTTTTCACTGATGCCCTTTAAAAAATACTTGTTCTTTTGCTCATTGATACTTTGTTTGCATTGCCTAGAATATCTGTCATGCGAAATTCTTATCTTCTTTTAAGTAACAACAACCATTCCTTGACATCGTCGAGTACGTTCACGTTATAACTGATGACTCACCTGGTGCAGTGTAGTCCATCCCCTGATGACTAAGTCATCCATCAATGGATGTAAAACTTGTGCAAATATACTAAGGTTTATAGAATACCTTGAGTATTTACAAATGCACAAATATTCCCTAAACATCATCATCATCATTTATATCTAACATTATTACAATATGGAAGTAGGCTAAAGCTAACCTTGGGGAGTACAGAGAGAAATCAGAGAAACCTCTCTGTAAAATTACATGCCTCTTTTGAAAGGAGGAAGGCATATAAATAGAAAATTTTGGATTGCTACAGTGACTTGTCTGCAGTAAAAAGACTACAGTATAAGTCAAATTGCTATAGTGAAAAGTCAACTTTTCTCTTCTTTTTTTTTATTTATTCTTATTCTTCTTCAACAGAGAAGGGATAATCTTCCTCATCTAAATCAATGGTCAAATGGCGAGTTTTTCTTTTTGTTCCCGAAGTGCTTCCTCGGGATGTTTTGTTGCTAATCTTCTCAGACATTTGGTGCAAAATTTTGAGGAGATCTTCCTCATTTGAAGCAGCAGTAACGCAGGATGAAAGGATGAATTTTTGAGCAAAAAACTGAGATTGCTCTATTTTCGTTGTTTTAAGATAACGGGGGTTCTTTTTGAACCATTGTTGGATTGTTGGGGCTGTGGCATGACTAACATTAAAGTCTTTCAACCATTTTACAGTACCTTTTGAGGGTGAGGAATGGGAAACCCTGTAAGCCTTCTAACTTATGGATTTCCACCTTTTGGCAATTGATCCAGGCTAAGGCAAACCTGGAGAAAATTTGCAATGACAGAGGTACTATTAGATATAAATGATGATGATGATGTTTAAGGAAATAAATGTGCATCAATAAATACTCAAGGTATTCTATAAACCTTAGTATATCTGCACAAGTTTTGCATCCACTGATGGACGACTTAGTCATCAAAGGATGGACTTCACTACACTAGGCGAGTCATCAGTGTTAACTTGAACGGACTCTACAGTGTCAAAGAATGGTTGTTGTTACTTAAAAGAAGATAAGTATTTTGCACGAAAGACATTCCGGGCAAAGCCAACAAAGTATCAATGATCAAAAGGACAAGTATTTTTAAGGGCATCAGTAAGAAGAACCCATCAATGGAAGCCTAAACATACTGTGTCATGGGATGACATCCATCAGGGGAAGCCATCAGGGTAATCCGTCAGAGGAAGCCATCAGGCGATGACTTCATCAGGGGAACCCGTCAAGGGATGCCTTTGTTAGGGGAAACCATCAGGGGAACCTGTCAAGGGATGACTTCGTCAAGGGAAGTCATTAGGGGAACCCGATAGGCAATGACTTCGTCGGGGGAACCCATCAGGCGCTAACCTCATCACAGGAAACTGTTAGGAAACTCATCAGGGGATGACTTACTCAGGGGAAGCCGTCAAGAGAAGGCATTAGGGGATGACCTCGTCAGGGGAATCCGTTAAGGGAACCAATCAAGGGAAACACTCTAATGTCTAGACTTTGGCGACAGCATACCTCCCTATAAGTTTGGCGATGGCTATCAATCACTTTGGTGATAGTTTATCTCATGACGTCTTTGGTGATAGCTAACAATGACTTTGGCGATAGTCATTTTTATCCACTGACGACGAGTTTGGGGATCACTTAAATTGCTCGATGAGTTTAGCGATGACTTAGATTGCCCGACAAGTTTGGCGACGACAAAAGATCAACTCGTCAATGGAACCCTTCGGTGGATAACAAGCAGCTCATAAAATTAGTGGTTAATGAAGTACTGATCAAGTCTCCATCGGGGCTTTACATCAGTGGACAATGAAGCACTAAACAAGTCTCCATCAGGGCTTGACACCGGTAAATAATGAAGCACTGATCAAGCCTCTCCATCAGGGGTTGACATCGATGGATAATGAAGCACCGATCAAGTTGCCATCAGTGGAACCAGAAGCACTGATCAAGTCTATATCAGGGCTTCGCATCAGTGGATCGTTATGACCTAATCCACACATCATCAGGACTTACATGTAAATCATTAATACTTGGCACATAAGCAAGGGGTATAACTGGAAAGATATTCCTTGAAGTTTGGTTATCCAATAACAACTCTCGAGCATTAAATACATGCAGATCAGGGGATGAAAAAGAAGCAACAATAGCCAACAGCAGTCTAACACACCACTCCAAAAGGACCTTGATGTGACATACTGCGGCTATATTGAAAAAGCAGCATATCTAGCACGTGGGTTCACCAACTAATCTGCTATACATAAGGAAAGAGTTGTTACATGAAAAACCAAGCTAGCAGACAAGAAAGCAAACAAGCCACAACTCTCAAACACTAAAATGAGGCTTTGTAATAGATCTTGAGAGAGATATTCAAAGAAAAACATAGCTAGTGAGAGAGAAAGAGAAGCTGTAACTTATTACAGATTTGTAGTTATTAATCCCAATTGTGATTCAACATATTTCCAGAAAAACACCAAGTTTTAATACAACTATTTTAACTTGAATGCTTATGTATTCATCTTAATTTCGTTAAAGTTTTTCTGGTTGTGGTAGCTATTCCAGCCCGTGCTAAACAAGTTTTAAAAGAGCAAAAAGTTTATAGTGTTTGTATTCAACCCCCCCCCCCCCCCCCCCCCCCCCCCCCCCCCCCCCCCCCCCCCC
>CM025780.1:10445896-10456844 GCA_014636745.2 Centella asiatica | reverse complement strand
ATTATTATTATTATTATTATTATTATTATTATTATTATTATTATTATATATTGTTGTTTTTGTCAGGATGTGTATTAAAGGTTGTACATCAGGTGCAACATCTCATATGAAATAGGTATTACTTACACATCCTTCTTTTTTCTCAATCTCTTATTTCTTCTATTTCAACTACTATAGCAGAGACAATAACCTCTTCTCTGCCTTCTCAAGTAGTATTATCAATTTCCACACAACCACTCTCAATACCCCAACCCTCAGTCTCCCAAAAGACTGAGGGTACTAAAAGAAAACTCTCTGAAGTAATATCATCTATTGAGGGGGAACAAGGTAAGAAAGTGATTGGCTTGAAGAAGAAGAAGAGGACAGCCTTGAGTGTTAACCCTAAACCAAACCAGCAGTATCCTCCCAAAAGGATACTGACCTTAATAAGGAAATACACTCATCACTAATTATTTCCTCTCAAAATGATTCAATTATTAAACCAAGTCTCCAACTAGGGACATAGTTGAGTGAGCCACATACACTGACCATGACCCCTGATAAAATCAACATTAAGGTCTCTGAGAGTCACTTGCAAATATCTTACATGGTGAGTGCACACATAACTTCACTTGATGAATCACCTCATTACTCAGTGATTCAGCCAACACTCCCTTCTACACCTCTATACTCTTTTTTTTTTTTTTTGTCTCAACATTCTTCAGATGTCATGACACAAACTCTAAGTGTTATGACACAAGATCCTCCAAATTCTCACTTCTTGGAGGAGCCAATACCCAGTGACATAGTGATTGACAATCAAGACTGTCATGATTCAATCACTGATGCTCATACAAGGGACATAAATATAACTGTACATACTATTGCTCTAAGTATTTAGACTCCCTCAATTGTAAATACTAATTCAATAAACACCTATACTTCTCCTATTGTACATACACATATCTTTTCCACTCAACTTCTGCTCAAATCAATTATGTGGACACAATAATTGCAAATACATTACTTACTTTGTTCACAGTTGTTGATAACACAGCCCATAGGAGCCCAATTAGAACAACCTTGAGTGAGGCTGAGAGAATACTTAGTGAAAAGAGGCAAGGTCAACCCTTTGAAGGACCTTGGCACAAGGAGAGAATGAGAGTACTGCCTTAGAAGGCACTGAAAAAGGAGAGGAACAGAGTGATGTCTTAGAAGGCTTAGAAAAAGGAGAGGTTGAGGGAGATAAGGATGAGATCCTTGTAAATAAAGAATATAGATAAAATATAGAATTTGTAAATAGTTCTAATCCTAAGAAGGTTCTTGAAGTCACATCTCAATTCTTAACTTCCACTTAACTACCACTGATGATGTTGCCAAAAAGGGGGAGAAAACTTCAAATCTTAAAAGGGGGAGAAATCTTCAAAACTTACAAGGGGGAGAAATCTTCATCAGGGGAGAAATCTTCAAAGTCATTGTCAGGGATTGTTGTTGAATCAACCTTCAGAGGATGTGACTACTGATCCTGCTCCAAAAGGCCAAGGACATTAGATGGGAAGCAACTTCAACATGTGAAGGAGAAGGCTGTAGAGGAAGAGCAACAAGAAGAACAGAACCTTGTTTGTACAGAAAGTGATAAACTTGTACATAATTTATTTTTTTTGTAACTTTATAAATACATTTATTCTTTAATGTCTTTAATTTTGGGTTTTGACATCATCATCAGTACATCAGTTAGATTTATGGTTATCAAACTGATAAATATAAATAGGGGGAGATTGTTAAATATAAATGATGATGATGAAAATGTTTAAGGGAATAAATGTGCATCTATAAATACTCCAGGAATTCTATAAACCTTAGTATATCTACACAAGTTTTGCATCCACTGATGGACGACTTAGTCATCAGGGGATGAACTTCGCTACACTAGGCAAGTCATCAGTGTTAACTTGAATAGACTCGACAATGTCAAGGAATGGCTATTGTTACTTAAAAGAAGATAAATATTTTGCACGACAAACATTTCAGACAAAGCCAACAAAGTATCGATGATCAAAAGGACAAGTATTTTTAAGGGCATCATTAAGAAGAACCCATCAGGGGAAACCTAAAAATACTGTGTTAGGGGATAAAATTTATCAGGGGAACCCGTCACGGGATGACTTTGTTAGGGGAAGCCATCAAGGGAACCCGTCAGGGGATGACTTCTTCAAGGGAAGTCATCAGAGGAATCTGTCAGGCGATGACTTCGTTAGGGGAACCTGTCAGGGGAAGCTATCAGGGGAACTCGTCCGGCGATGACCTCATTAGGGGAAGCTGTTAGTGGAACTCATTAGGGGATGACCTAGTCAGGGGAAGCCATCAGGGGAAGGCATCAGGGGATGACCTCGTCAGGGGAGCCCGTCAGAAGAAACACTCTAATGTCCAGACTTTGGCAACAACATACCTCCCGATGAGTTTGGTGATGGCTATCAATCACTTTGGCTATAGTTTATCTCACGAAGACTTTGGTGATGGCTAACAATGACTTTGGCAATAGTCATTTTTATCTACTGATGATGAGTTTGGCAATGACTTAAATTGCCCGACGAGTTTGGGGATGACTTAAATTGCCCAACGAGTTTGGCGATGACTTAGATTGCCCGACAAGTTTGGCGATGACAAAAGATCAACTCATCAGTGGAACCCTTCAATGGATAACAAGCAGGTCATAACATCAGTAGTTAATGAAGTACTGATCAAGTCTCCATCAGGGCTTGACATCAGTGGACAATGAAGCACTGAACAAGTCTCCATCAGGGCTTGACATCGATGAATAATGAAGCACTGATCAAGCCTCTCCATCAGGGGTTGACATCGGTGGATAACGAAGCACCGATCAAGTTGCCATCAGTGGATCTAGAAGCACTGATCAAGTCTCTATCAAGGCTTTGAATCAGTGGATCGTTATGACCTAATACACACATCATCAGGACTTACATGAAAATCATTGATACTTGGCACATAAGCAAGGGGTATAACTTGAAAGATATTCCTTGAAGTTTGGTTATCCAATAACAACTCTCGAGCATTAAATACATGCAGATCAAGGGATGAAAAAGAAGCAACAAAAGCCAACAGCAGTCTAACACACCACTCCAAAAGGACCTTGATGTGACATACTGCGGCTATATTGAAAATGCAGCATGTCTAGCACGTGGGTTCACCAACTAATCTGCTTTACGTAATGAAAGAGTTGTTACACTAAAAACCAAGCTAGCAGACAAGCAAGCAAACAAGCCACAACTCTCAAACACTAAAATGAGGCTTTATAATAGATCTTGAGAGAGATATTCAATGAAAAATGTAGCTAGTGAGAGAGAAAGAGAAGCTGTAACTTATTACAGATTTGTAGTTATTAATCCCAATTGTGATTCAACATATTTCCAGAAAAACACCAAGTTTTAATACAACTATTTTAACTTGAATGCTTGTGTATTCATCTTAATTTCGTTAAAGTTTTTCTAGTTGTGGTAGCTATTCCAGCCCGTGCTAAACAAGTTTTAACAGAGCAAAAAGTTTGTAGTATTTGTATTCAACCCCCCCCTCCCCCCCCCCCCCCCCCCCCCCCCCACCCCCACCCCCCTTCTACAAACACTTGAGTTTAGTTAGTTCTAAAAGGTACTGCAAAAGATTATGGTAGGTTAAATCTACTGCTAAAGTATTGGTATCCTTTCTGGGCTTAAAATGAAAGGACTTCAAGAGAAGGACCAAAAACTAGCCACCATCGGTTAATAAACCAGTTGGGAAATTGGAAATTTTAATTTCTTTTAAAATAGAAAAAACCAGTAGTGTTTTTTATCATGTTTTGTTTTGTAAATGCATACTTCCATACATCGATGTAATCCCAATAAGTGTAGGCTTGAGGGCTAAAGGTTTGAGAAAAATATATAAGATTGGATAAAACTTGATTTTTGGTGAGGCCTGGGGATCCTTTAGAAAATGGGTGGGATTTGATCTAGTTTGAAGGAGATAGGATTTTCATAATTTGCATGGTAGTATGTGTAATATAACTACCAGTCTTATCTTGGTATTTTTTGAAGAATAAATTTAGAATGTACAAAAATGAACTCGTAAAATCTTTAGCTTTTTTAAGGGTGACTGATGATAAATCTTCTGGTGCCAAGTAATTGTTTGGCCACCATGGTAGGATCTGAATTCCAGAAATTCGGTTCCATTTGGACTATTGTTTGAACTAATTGAGATTTGAAATATTGGGGTATGTTTGAGAAAGAGAATATTGGCATTGGTGAAGGAACCAAAGGATTGAGTCTTCCTAGGGATTTATCCACCAAAGATTAAGAATTAGAGGTTGGTAAAGAGTTTACCAAAACATTTCGTTTCTCTGGGGATTTACCCACCAGAGATTGAGAAATAGGGCAGAGAATCTGGGATTCTGGAGCCTTCCCTTGTTGTGATTGAGCAAATACATATGGGGGAGTAATCCTCATATTCTGGCACTAGGAAAGAAAATCCTTAGGATAATATGATTGAGACTTAGAGTCTTCTTCAACTGTAATATTAGCCCATCTTTTGACTTTATATAGGACTATTGGTTTTGTATCTACTAAAGCAGAGAATAAGTTTTGAGTTTGGATTACTTGAAGAGCATAATCGGATGAGGTTAAAGGTTTTGATTTTTGGATAGATTTGGCTGAATCTTAGGAATTAGATGATGATGGATGATTTGATTTCTCCGTTGATGCAGCTTTTGCGGCAATAGTCTTATCTTTTTTTCTTTTTTTTTTGCGGCATAGCTGTTTTGGAGAAATTCTCTAGTTAGAAAATCTAGGATAATGTTGGAGTTTCCTTTAATATATTCAATTTCAAAATCAAATATAGATAAAATAACTTGTCATCTAACAAATATTTGATTACTAGCAAGATGCACGCACACATTCAGGTTAATATTTTATTTATCTCATATGAACAACTTCTCATATCACTTTCAGTGAATAATACTTCCATATCTCATATGGGTATATACTTCCATAATATTTGTCTTTTTCTCTCCCTCCTTCACTTTGTTTCCCTCTAGATCAACACTGCTACAACTCTAATCACCGCCGGCGACTAACCTTTTTCATTCTCTTTTTTCAGGTGACCTCTCTCCAGCACCACAGACTCATTCTATTTTTTCATGTGCCTCCACCACCACCACCGCCACAGACTATACGGTATGATTTGTTTTGTAAACCAGCATCAGTGTTACTCCACAATCACCGTCTCTAAAAATCAATCCCAGACGAAGCATAATCAAAGCCATTTCAATTAAAGCCACATTTTTCGAATAAAGCTTCACATGCAACGTTCTCCTCCCATCATTCGGTAGGTCACCAAATTCAGTAAATTTTGCAGTCTTTTCAATTTTAAAAGTTCAATTGCATTGATTGGGAGGGTCACCAAATTCAGTATATTTTGTGTTCTTTCCAATTTTAATTTTTCAATTGAATTGAAGGTATGTGATAAGATCTCTTTTAAATTTTCAATTTCCAACATCTATATTTCCTACAATTTCCAACATATATTTTAAAATTTTCATTTTAAAAAATAAAATCTTTTGACCTTTTTGTTGGTGCAAAAATGTCAGAGAAATTTTATACTAGCGAAGGTTAACGGATGGACGTGGTTAGCGTTGGAAAACTCAAAAGAGGTTGAGGTTGAGTTGGACACAGCCAAATAACTTGCAAATTTTATACTAACGGTGGTTGAGGTAAAAGAATTAAATTTTATGGCAGTTTCATCTTGATAGCTACTTTGTGTTATCGTCCCTTCAAACAACTCCAATTGATTATGACATATGATTTCCTTTTTCTTTCTTTTTTTAGGACAAAGGTGCAAGTAACAAATTTTAGAGCTTATAAATGATTGTTCACAGTGGAAAGTGGCAATCTTAATTGCTACATGGTTAGAATTTATCTGCTTTGTGGTTTTGATTTTCTATGGCAAACATACTAATATGACTGATGTAATGTAGTGTGGTGCTTTGTAGTGCAAATATTATAGAACTATAGGGGTGAATTTAGTCTGCTAAATACTGCACAAAGGTACTTGAGCAAATGTCAATGTTTATTATTGCACCTTATTATAATCTCATAATAAAGTTCTTTCTCTTTAGTAAAAAGATAGTTATTTTTAAACGTAATTATTATTAAAATTAAGTTGAGTAGTGACTGTTATCTACAAATAACATATGCTAATACTTTTGCTAACGCTCCTTACACTACAAGACAAAAGGTTCACTAAAAATTTGGTAGGAGATAAGTTTATTCGGTGGATATTAAGTTATTTCCGACGGAATCTTCAGTCTTAATTTTGGTTGGAAATAACCTGATCAGAAATAGTATCGTCAGGAGTTTTTTCGGGAATACATTAATTCTAACCGATTATTCCCGACCAAATTCGATGTGGAATAATATAATTCTGACCAAATATGTCTGACTGAAGTATTTACTCAGAAATAAAGCTAACGTGGAAATTCTTATTTCTGAAATTGGAAAAACTTATTTCCGACCGAATTCAACGGGAAATAAGTTCACTTGGAAATAATTGTACCACGTGGCAAAACATCAGCTTGCCAATAAATTTGTTTTATTTAGATATTGCTGATAGAATATATGTTTTCGGTCAGAAATAACTTTTTTTTTTTTGTTTAATTTGCTTCTTTACAAGGATTTTATCTACAATTGAACTTATTTTTTTCAACAACATTTAATTCATCCATAAGGCCAAAATATGCCTAATTTTAGACTAAAAATTAAAATACGCGAACACAAAATCCATAATAACATCATTTATACCATCAACTTACATCCAAATACTATCAACAATACCAAACTATTCACATAACATAATAACAAAAGTACGAGTCTATCACCTATGACTAGAGTCTAACGCCTAAGACTAGTAATAGAACCTCCGTTATGAGGAGTACTACCAGAACCCGATGAAGACTCAACTCGTCGATGCTGATGCCTTGGCATGTGGAAATTCTCGCCATCATCCTTGCACTGATCCTGATATTGTTTGCTTTCCACCCTGTTTCTACAAATTAAGATAAAAACAAAACATGTAATGATAAAAGTTAGCACTAAACTATATACTATGTAATTAAATAAACTAATACTTATATACAATAAAAACTAGAATGCACATTAAATTATTAAAGTAAATATCATATCGTCCTGTCCAACGGCGGGGCCAAAGCGTCAGCGAATAAAATGCTCACCAATCGAATTGCCTCCTGACGGATAGCCTCAAATTGTTGTTGCAATATAGCAGCACTATCTGATGTGGCTCCTGCTGCAATATCCCGTGCAAACTGATGTAGACAAGCACGGGTGTGCAATGTTGAATCGTCACGAAACATAGTGACGTTGTGAAACAACTGAAGTAAGAAAGATTTAAGATTGCAACAATCCTAAATCTGTAGAACACAAGAGTTGTAGGTTGATACAACCAGAAACTCTAAGAAAATGATAAATATGAAAGAACACAAACAATTTTATTATTGATGAATTATGCTAAAACAACCAGCATTACTCCCTTTAATAGGCTGCTGGATAGAACTTACAAAATAAAGAAAATATGTCCAGATACATCTAGACAATAACAGTTATACAATATCCCACTAATTAAGCTACTAAATGCTGAAATTAAGGAATGCTGAAATAAAGGACAGATTTACAATTTAAGACCAGACTCCCCTGATTGTGATACCCAGAATATACCAGATTCAAAAAAAGGCAAAAATCATGGAATATTCTGAAGGTTCTAGAATCTGCAACTTATTGTCCTACATCAGTCCCCTCCACCTGTGAAGAACTCGCCCTCGACTTGATTTGTTTACCAAAACCTTCCTGGAAGAAATTGTAGATGTCTGCCACATTAAAAGTTTTTGAGATACCCATAGAATCTGAAATGTCAATTACGTAAGCATTGTCATTGACTTTCTTGAGAACTTTATATGGTCCAATTTTCTTTGGCGTCAACTTGCCATGACTTCCTGCTGGTAGTCGACCCTTACGCAAATAGTCATTTCGTCACCTTCTTTGAAAATCTTCTTTCGCCTGTGGGCATCAGCCTGCTCCTTATACTTGGCATTTGAAATCTCATTTGTTTCTGGACTTGTACTTGGACTTCCTTAATGTGATCAGCTAGGTGTTAAGCTACAACCGAGTAACCGAAAATTTTGGGCAGAGTAACTAAGTCTAAAGTATGGTAAGGGGCACGACCATAAATAACCTCAAATGGAGACTTTCCAATGGTATGACTTTGCATATTATTATACGCAAATTCTGCCTAGGATAAAAAGAAATCCCATCTCGTGGGACAATCACTGCAAAGGCACTTGATTATTTTCCCAAAGTTCGATTCACCACTTCAATATGTCCATCTGTTTGCAGATGACAAGTAGTGCTATATTGTAAATCGGTACCAAATCGTTGTCATAAAGTTTTCCAGAAGTAACTAAGAAACTTTGTATCTCTATCAGAGACGATAGTTTTAGGTACACCATGCAAACGAACAACTTCTCTGAAAAACAAGTTGGCTATGTTGGTGGCATTGGCAGTCTTCCGACACAGATTGAAATGAGCCATCTTGCTAAACCGGTCCACTACCACAAATACAAAATTTTGTTGTCTTTGTGTGTGAAGTAACCCTAATACAAAATCCATTGAGATGTCTTCCACGGGTATTTTGGTACTGGTAAAGGGGTATACAAACCAGTATTCTGTTGTTGCCCCTTGGATGTCTGACATAGTTAGCACCTTTGAACAAATCTCCCAACATCCCATTTTAATTGCGGCCACTAGTATCGATCTTCTACCATGCTAATGGTCTTATCATGACCAAAATGTCTAGCTAGCCCCCCACTATGTAGTTCTTTAACTATCTTCTGCTCTCTTAAAGAACAATTTGGTATACATAAGCGCGCTCCAAGGAAGAGAAATCCATGGTGTATGATAAATTCATTTGGTTGACCATTTTGACAATGACTCCATGGCTTGGCAAAATCTGGATTAGACGAATACATGTCTTTAACTGTGTCAAACCCAACAACTTCCGTGTGTATATGACGTAGGAGGGCAACTCTTCGGCTGAGGGCATCGGCTACCTTGTTTTGTTGTCCAGATTTATGCTTTAATGTGAAGATGAACTGCTAAAGAAACAAAATCCACCTTACATGCATTCGATTATGATTTTGTGGGTTATTGACGAATTTAAGAGCTTGGTGATCTGAATAAAGTACAAATTCTCTTTGTAGTAAATAGCGCTGCCAATACTTGAGTGCTTGCACGATCGCGTAAAGTTCCAGCTCATAAGTTATCCAATTATTTCTTGATTCACTTAGCTTTCGCTGTAAAAGGCTTCGAGACGACCCTCTTGGGAAAGAACAACACCTATTCCCACAATCGATGCATCTGTGTGCACTTCAAAAAGTTTCTCAAAACATGGCAATGCCAAGACTGGTGCACTAGTTAGCTTTTCTTTAATCAATTGAAAACTTCTTTCTACTACATCGGTCCACACAAATGGTCCCTTCTTTAAGCAAATAGTCATGAGACTTTCTATGTGACGACCCCATAGTCCCATACCGGACTAGGGCATCATCATAAGAAGGTAAAGATAACCATTCATCCATTCATAAATAAATACTGAATAGAAACAGCATTTAAGGATTATTACATCCCAAGAATTAAGTGATTACAGCGGAAGCTATTACATCATTTCCTAATAACAAAATAAATCTCATCGACTCTTCAAACGTCTTCCTTCTTTCCTTCATCAGTTCTATCAAAAAGATAAACACTTAGCAGCTTATCACCTTTGCTTTCCCCTTGTCAGAGGGTTCAGCTTTAGCTTTCTGTCCTGCAAATCATTAACATTCAACATGGGTGAGCGTTTTACGCCCAGCAAGTATATACACGTAGAGGCAAATATGAATAATTCAACGAATTTCATCTGGAATCAAAGGAGAGAAATTCAAATTCTGTTTGTGAGGCTTGGTGAAGCAATACCAAGACCTTGGAAACCTTCAAAATCTTTGAGGATTCACTGATGATATACAACTTGTGATCCCCCCTTGAAGAAAGTCAGGTATACACCTGATCATAACATTCTCAAATATCCAACGGGGGCTACACCCGTGGATCTGCTAACCATACAGTACACAGCTGGCCAGGCTGGACCGCATGATCCCTCTGAGTGACTACGTAGTCAAATAACATTTCTTCTTGGTCAGGTGAAGAACACATCAGCACCTTTCCTTTCCTTTTGCCAACCATGTGGCATAACCCCCATAAGGGGCATCATTCACATTCTCATTGCACAGATATAAGATTGAAAACATAGCTGAAATTCAAAGCTCATTTATATCCATGCATCATCATTCATATCATGCTAGCAGAATCAAAAGCATAGCATGCTCATGCATCAGAACAATTAAAGTATAAATCTAACCTTCTACGCATATCGGAACAAATGATAATGCGTTAAACTGAAATAAATATGAGATTGTGAATATACTTGCCTCAGTCCTTTGCTCACTACCAATTTAATTTACTCGTGAGTGGAAAATTCTGTAAGAATATACATATCACAAAATGAATTTATTATCTGGGTTAAAATATGAGGGAAAAATGCACATGTGATGTCCTTAACTTTTAACGTCTCAATCTGATATAAAACTATTGAGGTTAAGAAATCAATTCAAACATCTTAAAATAATTTAAGAAAATAGCATTTTATAGTTTTTAAAACAAACTGCGCATCAGGGAAGTACTATGCTTTAACCCACTGGAGACTAGTAACCCATCGGGGATTATCAACCCATCGGGGATTATCAACCCATCGGGGATTAACCCATCGGGGATTAACAACCCATCGGGGATTATCAACCCATCGGGGATTATCAACCCATCGG
>CM025780.1:10398757-10437931 GCA_014636745.2 Centella asiatica | reverse complement strand
GAGGAAATGATGATCATGCGAGCTCATCAAGATACATTTCTAAGCCCCAATGGTTTAGGAGTCACACATCGGATTTGATCATTGGTAATCCAAACCAGAGAGTGCAAACCAGAAAAGAAACATCTAATGAATGCCTATATGCTTGTTTTCTTTCACAAATTGAGCCAAAGAGATTTGAAGAAGTCATTCAAGATGCAGAATGGATCATAGCTATGCAAGAAGAGCAGAATCAATTTGAAAGAAATCAAGTATGGAAGCTAGTGCCTAAACCCAAAGACAGAATTATAATAGGTACCAAGTGGGTATTCAGAAACAAGATAGATGAAGTTGACATTGTTATAAGGAACAAAGCAAGACTGGTGGCAAATGGATATCTTCAAGAGGAAGGGATTGACTTTGATGAGACTTTTGCACCAATGGCCAGACTTGAGGCTATAAGAATTTTCTTAGCATGTGTAGCACATTCAAACTTTAGAGTTTTTCAAATGGATGTGAAAAGTGTTTTTCTTAATGGGAAGTTAGAACAGGAAGTGTATGTCCAACAACCACCAAGATTTGAAAGTTCGAGATTTCCAAATCATGTCTATAAATTAGAGAAAGCACTTTATGGACTGAAGCAAGCTCCTACAGCTTGGTATGACACACTATCAAAGTTTCTGGTGGATAACAAGTTCATAAGAGGTATCATTGACAAGACATTGTTCTTTAGACAACACCAAGGTCATTTGATCCTGGTTCAAATATATTGATAGTGTGCAATTTGTGTATAGATTTGCATTACATTTGCATTCATTTTGTGTGTGTTTTATTTATTAACAAGGTGTTTTTAAGATACTTTTGTGAAAATAGGTGATACAGGTGGAAATGATGAAAACAAGGGAAAATGGACTGAAAAGAGCAGGAAGAATCAAAGAAGGAAATTGACAGAAAATGGAAATAACAATACGACATGGGCATGTCGTATCCTGGACGGGACCTGCAGAAACTAAAGCAGCAGTTTGTTCAAAATAGACGGGCTGGACCCACACTGCAAAGTCAGAAACACGTGGACAAGAAAAGATAAGCATGGAGATAGAGATTAAAGCAGTTACCATATTGGAAAAGGACTTTCTGGAAACCAATTAGAATTAGGATTCTTTGTAGGGCAACAAATATTGTTTACATAAATAGATAAGGGCTGCAGCAGTTTTGATTATCTCTGTTTTTACACAGCAGCCGCCCCTTCTTTTTCTCTTACGTTCTACAGCAGATTTTTATACAGTTTTTATTTATTTCAGCATTATGTCTTCAAGTATTATGAACAACTAAATCCTTCTGGTCAAGGTACTTTGATTTCTAGCCAAGAATACATTGTGAGACTTTTGTTTTAAATAGTTTTATTCAAGTTCAAGTATTTATTTGATTTCTGCGCTATAAACCGTTTATGTTATTATTTAATTTATTATGCAATGTGGCCAGTTGTGTGATTTATTGAATGGTATCTTGCTGATTAGAATATGAAGGTCGTTTGACACTGTTCTAATAAAGTAGCAAATTGATCTTAACTGATAAAGGCTTCGGGTAAGATTGGTGGAATCAAAATCTAGTTTAAAGAATCTACAGGTGTCCGATTTTATTAACTAGGATAGGGGTCTTTTTCATTCATAAAGCAGCCATTAGATTGAATCCTATCAGGGTGTCCGGGGTTGTCTGTTTGGTCTAGAGAAGTAATCCTAGTAGGGTGTCCGGGGGTTACCGATAAAATAAGAAAAGATTGGTTAAATAGAGCGTTTGCCCTTAACTATAACCTTATCTATTTGAATGAATAAAATTTATCTGTCGTGTCGATGATCGAAATATTTGGCTGGATTGAAAAGTACCTTGGCTAGACTTGTCTCCATTAGATTTCTCATACTTAATTATTTTGCATTTTTTATTATTTACAAATTTTGTTTTGATTGTTATTTTTAATATCTTTCATAATTAATTTCAAAACCCGTTTTTCCAAGCAAATAATTAACCGCAATAATCCTTGTGGAATCGACCCTATTCACCATTATACTGTGTAAGTGTAAAAGAATAGGAATAATTATTTTTGGTGGGTTGACACCCTATCATATATGTTGATGATATCATCTTTGGATCCACAGACACTAGACTGTGTGAAAAGTTCTCCAAGCTCATGCAAAGAAAGTACGCAATGAGTTTGATGGGTGAATTGTCTTATTTCTTGGGGCTGCAGATCAAACAAGTCACTGATGGGATTTACATTCATCAGACAAAATATGCCAAAGAACTTCTCAAGAAATTTGAAATGGAGGACTCAAAAGTAACAAAGACACCTATGGCCACAGCAACCAAGATTGACACTGATAAGAATGGAAAGAAAGTTGATCTAAAGACTTATAGGGTAATGATTGGTTATGTGCTATATCTAACAGCAAGTAGGCCTGATATTATGTTTACAACATGTCTTTATGCAAGGTATCAAGCTAATCCAAGGGAATCTCATCTTATTGCAATGGAAAGAATCTTAAGGTACATCAAGGCCACTGAAGTGTTGGGACTTTGGTATCCAAAGGAGTCTAGATTTGAATTACTGGGGTATTCTGATGCTGGCTTTGGAGGATGTAGAATTAACAGAAAGAGTACAACTGGAAGTTGTCATCAATATTGGCCTGATATTTGAATAACAAATCCATTCCCAATATTACGTCGAATTCTCCCAAAGGAAAAGGGATAAGATCAGCAAGAAACTCATTTTGATCTATCTTCAAAGTACAGTTAAGGTAAATGTGAGAAATGCTTATCACCTCACGATTGGCAACTACTACATCTAAAGGCTTCGGTAGTAGTTCAGGCCGAGTTAACATGTTCCTAGCTAACTGTTCCGATATAAAACTTCGAGTAGCACCCAAATCAAACAACACATGAGCATGTAAGGAGTTAACTAGAAGTGTACCTGTAACAACATCATCGGAAGCCACAGCATCTCGCACGGTCATATTGTAAGTCCTTGCTTGTGGTCGTACCGGTGTAGTGTTGGCTCCCGTCAGCATTGGTTTGCCACCTTTCCTTTGAGGGCAATTGGGGGAGATGTGTCCTTCCATTCCGCACGTGAAACATGTCCTTACTGCGGCCAGCGGTCTGTTATTTTGCTGAGGTTGTTGTGGTCTTCCTTGGAGCGGGGCAGCGGTGGAGTTCAAAGTCGGACAATTTGAGGAAAAGTGCCCCGGTTGGCGACACTTGAAGCAAACATCCTTCCCTTTCAAGCATGGGGTTGTGCCATGGTTCTTTCCACAGTTTGCACACATAGTAGCCCTCCTTGTAATGACCTCAGATGATTGCTCCCTCCACTTTCTCTTTCCACTATTGCTCATATTATTATTGTTATTGTTTCTCTCGTCCTTCTTTACACTTACACCACCAAGGTTCTGATGGCTTCCTTTATCATCTCCCTTCCTCCTATCTCCCTTATTATTTTCCTGGTTGAAATCATATACTGTCTTGTTATTCCATTCTGCAATTCTTGCTTTTTCCACAACTGCATTAAAGTTTTCTAATTGAAAAATTGCTACCTGCCTCAAAATCCAAGGATTCAATCCTTGCTCAAATCTTCGGGCCTTTCTCTCTTCATCGCTTACCTGGTGAGGAGCATACCTCATCAGTTCATTAAACTTTGTCTCATACTCGTCCACTGTCATGGACCCTTGCTTCAAATTTAGGAACCTTAGTTCCATTGCATTAGAGACACTAGAGGGGTAAAATTTCTCCCTGAAGCTTTGGATGAACAGTTCCCAGGTTATTACGGTGTTTGTGTTCCTTGTAACTTCCCTTTTTGTTAACTCCATTCTCTTGGCACCTTTCCACCAGTGATTGGCTTCCTCTTTCAGCATGAAAGCCGCATACTTAGTTTTGCAATCTTCTGGCACATCTACTAAGTCGAAAGCTTTTTCAATCTCTTCCAACCAATATTGTGCTACAGTAGGTCCTCCCTTACCATCAAAAGTTGCCGGGTTGATGCTTGTGAATTCTCAGATACATAGTCCACGGGTAACAGGCCTTGGGGCTGGAGGTGGTGGTGGCACTGGCTGGTTCACTGCTACGGCTTCACGAATAATCTGAAGAAATTGAGCTAGCGGGTTGTCGTTTGCATTCCCTGTAGCATTGTTGTTGGCAGAATTATTGCCATTAACAGGGGTCGGTGGTGGAATATGTGGGGTATTGTGATTCATCCCAACAACCTCCTCTGAGCTGTCATCCTCTACAACCACCTTGTCAGCATTACCAGCTTGGTTTTCTCTTTCTAAATTTTCCAAATTTTTAGACCTTGATAGGTTATTATGGAGATTACTTCTCCCGGGTCTTCCTGGTCTCCTTCCTCTAACCATAATCTAGTATAATATACGCAAAAGTTAAACATCCCTTACAAAACATTCCATTTTCATATGGCTCAAGAATTTATAACTCAATAAGGTGAAGAGCATTAAGCAACACATAAGCATTTAGATATGTCAAAATATTTATCATTCATGTACATAGAAGACTGTCATAAACATCGTTCTCTAACATTCTTTAGACAAACCACACATAGGTCAAAATACATTTGAATACATCTGAGATAGTCGCAACTATCCCAAGTAGAGTTCAAAACACACACAAAATAACCTTCGTCTAAATTTTACATCCACTTCTATAACTAATCCTCCTCATCTTCCATGTCCAAAGATCTTTCACGTTCCGCCTCCCTTTCCCAATGTCGAGACTGTATGCGTGTCTCCTCGATGCGGCGCGCACAGTGGTTGCTTATTTGTTCCAAACGCATCACCGTGGGATTAGCTGCTGCTGCTGCTACCATCTGTGCATGCATCTCTAATGCCAGCCGATGGTACAAGCTCTGAGTCAACCAAAAAGAAGATTGTCATGCTGATGCTGCTGTGCGAAACCTAGTAATAGTGGCAGCTTGTCGTCGAACTGTCATGGTGCGAGCTGCCAAACGATAATGAACTTCTGTGTCGTAACTACGTACCATTTCGTCATGGGATGGCACTGCTGCCTGTGGTGGGGATGAAGCAGGCCTCGAAGTATCACATTTCATCCAAGGAATATCTTGTGTCACAACATGATCGCGATCAAAACGTTGGCGTATTGTGCTTTTCCGTGCTGTGTGGTGAATGCGCGGCCCGCGGCGAACAGTGGAAGGTCCGGCCTCCTGCATTGGCTTCATGGCGAGCCTGGGGCCTTCATGTACTGGTGATGGTGGATGTTTGTCCAATGATGTAGAAGTGAACAGTGGAGACTCCATACTAGGCTCCTCTTCCTCTTCAGATGAAAAGTTAAAAACTGGGAGATTTATTCTAGGAGAACGTGCGGGGAATCTAGAACGATCTCTGGTCATCTACATGAAACAATCCAAATCAATAAGTCTGGACTTCTTAATAAACAACGCATGCAGCAATATATCTATAAGGTGGTGCCTGCATTTCAGTCTTATCTTCCCTTAGCAGTTTCTAACCTTAAGGTGTTCCACAACCCTTGTGTCCAACATAAGTCTTAATCCTCGGCCAATTAACCTATCCTAGTACTTCAACTCTAGCATGAAATTCTTAAATTTCTCTACTAGAGTAATTCTGGGACATACCGCAGTACTCCCTACTCCTGGATGTGGTTTATGGGCAATGTTTCCTTATGAATCACTTCTGGGCGTAACTGGGCTCTGATACCAACTGTGACGACCCCCAGAATCCCTCACTGGATCAGGGCTTCGTCAAGAGAAGGAAAAGATAACCACACATCCATTCATATAATAATTACTGAAAAAAACAATATTAAAGAGTTATTACAACCCAAAATATTACATTGTCAGCGGAAGCTATTCTGTTTCTATACTATAATTCCAAACATTACTTTTCAGATCATCTTCCTTTCTTCCCTCCTTATTGGCGTTACAAAGGCTAGCCAACCTCAGTAACCTATCATTTTTGCCTTTCCCTTGTCCGAGGGCTCAACCTTTATATTCTGTCCTGCAAGGCATTAAAATTCAACAAGAATGAGCGATTTACGCCCAGCAAGTATATAAATAATTTGGGAAAGCAAATCTGGAATGTTTCAAAGAATTCAATTATGCTAAGAGGCTTAGTGAGTCAATACTAATGCCTCAGAAATCTTTAAGGAATCTTTAGGACTACTGATGATAAACAATTGTGCAATCCTTCTGAAACAAAGCATAACTTCCTTGAAGTAAAAATATCCATCGGGGGCTAAAACCGTTGGATCTGCTAACCATACGGTATACAGTTGGCCTAACTGTGTCCGCATGATCCCTCCTTGTGTGAACGTACGTAGTCACATAATATTCCTCTAGGTCAGGTGAAGAACAAATCAGCACCTTTCCTTTCCTCTAGCCATCCATGTGGCATAACCCATTTAAAGGACATAAGATTCTCATTGATTGCATAGATATAATATTGAAAAAAAAATAGCTGGTATAACAAAGCTTCTCTATATCCATGTATTTTCATTCATATCATGCTAGCAGAAATTAAAGCATAGCATTATGATTCACAAAAGCATTTGAAACATATAAACAAGCCTTGCACGCACGTCGAATCAATTGGCCATGCGCTAAAATAAACATAGGAATGAGAATATACTTGCATCAATAATAAACAATCATAGGATTGAATATAAACTTGCCTCGGTCCTTTGTAACAAAGATTCAAATTCAACTTACTAGTGAGTGAAAGATTCTGTAAATTAAGCAAGTAATATTTTAATACCTTAATAAGAATTTATGAAAGAAAACACGTATGTGATGTACTTAAACTTTTACTGTTTTAAAGAATATCATTATAAAATAATTTTAAGAAAATAAGGTTTTGAAGTCTTGATAACCGACTAAGCATTGGGGAATAATTTTCTCATTAACAAACTCGTCAGGGACTGATATCTTTAGCCATCAGAGACTAACATATTTTGCCTACCAGAGACTAGGAAATTCCTCCATCGGAGACTAAGAATTCCTTCATCAGAGATCCTTCATCAGAGACTAAGAATTCCTTCATCAGAGACTACGAATTTTCCTTCATCGGAGACTAAGAATTCCTTCATCAGAGACTATGGATGACGTCATCAAGGACTGAACTTAGCCTATCGGAGACTAAGAAATGACGTCACCAGGGATTAACCACACATCTGGGACTGATAACGTCATCTTAATTCTATCGGAGACTAAGGGTGACGACATCGGAGACTAACTTCTCATCAGAGACTGATGACGTCATCTTAACCCTATCGGAGACTAAGTGTGACGTCATCGGAGACTAACTTCTCATCAGAGACTGATGACATCATCTTAACCCTATCGGAGACTAAGTGTGACATCATCGGAGATTAACTTCTCATCAGAGACTGATGACGTCATCAGGGACTAAATTTTAGCCTGTCGGAGACTAAAGCTAACAACATCTCATCAGAGACTAAGAACATCTCATCAGAGACTAAGAACATCTCATCAAAGACTAAGAACATCTCATCAGAGACTAAGAATATCTCATCAGAGACTAAGAATATCTCATCAGAAACTAAAAATTATCTCGTCATAGACTAAAAATTATCTCGTCAGAGACTAAAAACATCTCATCAGAGATTAACAGCATCTCATTAGAGATTAACATCATCTCATCAGAGATTAACAACATCTCATTAGAGATTAACATTAGAGCTTGCTTCTACTACGATAGAAGACCTATCATGCTCAAATTTAGCTTATGATGTCTTATGAAGATGCAAAAGAATCAGAACTTAGCATAAATCTTTGATGCTATGCACGAAAGAAACTGAGTAGGATACCAGGTTCTTACCTCTTCGTTCTTAAGGGTGAGATCAAAGCTGGTCTAAGAATAATTTTCCGAAAAAAAAAAGAACTTGGAAATTTATGGAAATGATAAGTTTAAGCGAAACTCTGAAAAGAGAAATTTTGGTAAAGGAGTTAAAATTTCTTCTCAAATGAGGTATTTATAGAGTTCAAGGATAGTAAACTAAGGTTACGCATTGGAATAAAACGATTGGTTAATTTGGACGGTAAAACGGTTGTTCATCATGACTTCTTGACAGCAAACAGTTGCTGTCCTACATGCATGAAAACTTAGCCACCTAAACAGTCTCTAATCAAACACGTAATTACTAACATTACGTAACCCTCTCCTCTTCCTCCATGCTGTTCAATATAATCTTATATGGGATTTGCTAATCCCCTTTTTAATACCTTTTACGGAACTTAACTTCATAATCGTGGATATCATATCATCACAAAAAAAAAATTCATTGTAGATATAAATTTATCATTCATACTTAAAAAGGCAATCTTTCATGAAAAAAATATAATAATGCAAAATAAAATTATTTCTTATCATAAAATACATTTAAAATTTTCGGGTTCTCACAGCTTGTATCTTAGTTCAGCAAAAAGCAGCACTCAATATCAACATCTACTACTGAAGATGGATACATCGCAGCTGGAAGTTGTTGTGCATAAATCCTATGGATGAAAAATCAGTTATTGGACTATGGCCTAAATTTCAACAAAATTCCAATTTTGTGTGATAATACAAGTGTCATTGCAATTGCTGAGAACACTGTGCAACATTCCAGAACTAAATATATAGAGATCAGGTATCACTTTATCAGGGAACATGTCATGAATGAAACAATTGAACAACACTTTGTATTAACAAACAAGCAGCTGGCAGACATCTTCACCAAAGCTCTTGATGAAGCCACTTTTGTCAAACTAGTGGGTGAGCTGGGAATAGTGAATTATGCAAGATAATGCTTGATCAACTTGCTGAAGTCATGCCAGAAAACTTGTTGGGGAGTTCAATTTGTCAAGTGCTTAAGTACTGGTATTTCTAACTCATCTCATAATTTCCTGATAATGTTACTGATACATGATTATATGTTTATGTATATATGTATATAATAATATATATATATATATATATATATATATATATATATATATATATATATTCTTTTGGTTTTGACAGGATGTGTATTAAAGGTGGTACAACAACATCAAAATTTCATCTGAAACAGGTATCACTTACACTTTTTTTTAAATCTCTTATTTCTTCTATTTTTAACTACTATGGTAGAGACAATAACCACTTCTTTGCCTACCCAAGTAGTATTATCAATTTCCACACAACCACTCTCAATAACCCAACCCTCAGTCTCCCAGAAGACTAATGTTACTAAAAGAAAACTCTCTGAAGTAACCTCATCTATTGAGGGGAAGCAAGGTGAGAGAGTGATTGGCTTGAAAAGAAAGAAGAAGAAGAGGACAGTCATGAGTGTTATCCCTAAACCAATCCAGGCAATATCCTCCAAAAGGATGCTGACCTTAATAAGGAAATACACTTATCACTAATTGTTTCCTTCCAAAAGGATTCAATTATTGAATAAAATCTTCATCCAGGGACACAATTGAGTGAGGCACATACACTGACCAACATCAGGGGAGCCACTTATAGATATCTTACACGATGAGTGCACACACAACTTTAATTATACATAAATATTGTTTCAATAAAAACCTATACTTCTCCTATTGTACATAAACATATCTTTTTTACTCCACTTCTGCTCAAATCACTTTTGTGGAATGATAGCAGAAACATTACTTACTTGGTCCACAGTTGTTGATAACACAACCCATAGGAGCCCAATAAGGACAACCTTGAGTGAGGCTGAGAGAATACTTAGAGAAAAGAGGCAAGGTCAACCCATTGAGAGGACCTTGGCACAAGGAGAGAATGAACATACTGCCTTAGAAGGCATAGAAAAAGGAGAGGTTGTGGGAAATAAGGATGAGATCCTTGTAAATAAAGAATATAGAGAAAATAAGTTCCTCAGTCACATTCCAATTCTCAACTTCCACTGATGATCAATTCAAAAAGGGGGAGAAATCCCACAAAGGAGGAGAAATCCCACAAGGGGAGAAATCTTCTTTGTTCTTCAAAAGGGGAGAAATCTTCAGAGAAATCTTCAAAGTCATTTTCAGGGGTTGTTGTTGAATCAACCATCAGTGGATGTGACTAGTGTTCCTACTCCAAAAGGCCAAGGTCATTAGATGGAAAACAACTTCAACAGGAGAAGGCCGTGGAAGAGGAGCAACAAGAACAGAAACTTGCTTGTACAAAAAGTAATAAACTTGTACATAATTATTCTTTGTATCTATACAAATACATTTATTCTTTAATGTCTTTAATTTTGTAATTTTGGTTTTTGACATCATCATCAGTACATTAGTTAGATTTATGGTTATCAAACTGATAAACATAAATAGGGGGAGATTGTCAGAGATAAATGATGATGATGATGTTTAGAGAATAAATGTGTAACTGTAAATACTCAAGATATTCTATAAACCTTAGTATATTTGCATGAGTTTTTGCATCCACTGATGGTTGACTTAGTCATCAAGGGATGAACTACACTGCATTGGGTGAGTCATCAGTGTTTACTTAAACGGACTCGACAGTGTCAAGGAATGACTGTTGGTACTTAAAAAGATAAATATTCCACACAACAGACATTCCAAAAAAAGCCAACAAAGTATCGATAATCAAAAGGAAAAGTATTTTTCAGAGACATCAGTAAGAAGAACCCATCATGGAAGCCTAAAAATACTGTATCAAGACGATGACACCATCAGGAGCAACCATCAGGGGAACCCGTCGGGCGATGACTTCGTCAGGAAAAGCCATCAGGGGAACCCATCAGGCAATGTCCTCATCAGGGGAAGCCATCAAGGGAACCCATCAGTCAATGACCTCATCAGGGGAAGCTGTCAGGGGAACTCATCAGGGGATGACCTAGTTAGGGGAAGCCGTCAGGGGAAGGCATCAAGGGATGACCTAGTTAGGAAAACCCATCAGGCGAACCCATCAGGGGAAACACTTTTGTGTCTAGACTTTGGTGACAGCATACCTCCTGACGAGTTTGGCGATGGCTAAATATAACTTAGGCGATAGCTTATCTTGCGATGAGTTTGGCGACAATCATTTCTATCCACTGACGACGAGTTTGGTGATGGCTAAATATGACTTAGACGATAGCTTATCTTGTGATGAGTTTGGCGACAGTCATTTCTATCCACTAATGACGAGTTTGGCTTCGGATAAAAAGTGACTTTGGCGATAGTCATTTTTATCCACTGACAACGAGTTTGGCGATGACTTAACTTGCCCGACGAGTTTGACGATGACTTAAGATTGCCCGACAAGTTTGGCGATGACAGAAGATCAACTGGTCAGTGGAACCCTTCGGTGAATAACGATTAGGTTATAACATTAGTGAATAAATGAAGCACTGATCAAGTCTCCATCAGGTCTTGACATTGGTAAATAAAAGAAGCACTGATCAAGTTATCTTCAGTAACTTGTCATCAGTGGATCCAGAAGCACTGATCGAGTTGACATCAGGGCTTGGCATCAGTAGATCGTTATGACCTAATCCACACATCATCAGGACTTACATGCAAGTCATTGATACTTGGCACAAAATCAAGGGGTATAACTGGAAAGATATTCCTTGAAGTTTGGTTAACCTATAACAACTCTCGAGCATTAATTACATGCAAATCAGGGGATGAAAAAGAAACAACAAAAGCCAACAATAGTCTGACACAACATTTCGAAAGGACCTTGATGTGACATATATGCGGCTATGTTAAAAAAGCAGCACATCCAGCATGTGGGTTTACCAACTAATCTGCTATACATACTGAAAGAGTTGTTACACAGAAAACCAAGCGAAGAAACAAGAAACCACACAACAAACACTAGAAAGAAGCTTTGTAATAGATCTAGAGAGATCTATTCAGCGAAAATTTGTAGCTAGTAAGTATGGAAAAAGAAGCTGTAATTTTATTACAGAGAAGCTGTAACTTATTATAGAATTTGTAGTTGATTAATCACGTTTGTGATTAAAAAGATTTCTAGAAAAATACCAAGTTTTAATACAACTATTTTAACTTCAATGCTTGTGTGTTCATTTTAATTTCAGTTAAGTTTTTTTTTGTGATTGTAGCTATTCCAGTCGGTGCTAACAAGTTTTAAAAAGAGCAAAAAGTTTTTAGCGTTTGTATTCAACCCCCCCCCCCCTTGCTTCTACAAACACTTGAGATTATTTTGTTCCAACAGCCTCCTTCTGCAAGTCCATCATGGCTTTCATGACACCTGAGGTTGAATCTTCAGCATTCTCCATCGTCCAACTACACCTTTTGGCTGGGGAAATAACAGGCTCTGATACCACTTGATGTGGGGAAACAACTGAAGTAAAAAAGATTTAAGATTGCGACAATCCTAAATCTGTAAAGCACAAGAGTTGTAGGTTGATACAACTAGAAACTCTAAGAAAATCATAAATATGAAAGAACACAAGCGATTTTGTTATTGATGACTTATGCTAAAACAACAACATTACTCACTTTTATAGGCTGCTTGACAGAACTTAGAAAATAAAGAAAATATGTCCAGATACATCTAGACAATAATAGCTAGACAATATCCCACTAATTAAGCTACTAAATGCTGAAATTAAGGAATGCGGAAATAAAGGACAGATTTGCAAGTATCCCACTAATTAAGCTACTAAAGGCTGAAGTAAAGGACAAATTTGCAATTTAAGATCAGACTCCCCTGATTGTGATACCTAGAATGTTCCAGATTTAAAAAAAGGCAAAAATCATGGAATATTCTAAAGGTTTTAGAATCTAGAACTTACTGTCCTACATCACATAGGATCAATGTGCAAAACTATCACCTGTGTCATGACTCGTCGAAAAATCTCATCAGAAAGACCAACGCCTATATAAGATGTTCCCGTATCAGTACAATGGTGTTTCCGCTAACTCAAAGAAATTGAAATATACAATATTTGCTTATGAAATATACAATACATATATATATATATATATATATATATATATATATATATATCTAACATCTAACATATGCAAAAATATAAAGTATATTTGTTTTAACAAAAAAATACTGGCTCTACCAACTTACCTCTAGTTATGGTATAGACTGGCTATGATCCAAATCTAGGCACTCTATACTTCCCTGAAGTACTAGTAGCCTCTCTCCCAAGCTCCTTCCGAGATTCGACCCACAATGCAGCTTGCTGATCCCATGACAACTCGAGCTCTGATGACACTATGTAATCTACCATCTTTATCCCCTTCTCAACTGCCAACATGGCTACATAAGCCTGAATAATCATCTCGAAGCGATCCTATCTCCAAATTTTTTGAATATTATATATGAAATATAATTTTTTAAATACTTATTACAAGAATCTTACAAAAAGTATATATTCCCCGCGCAGCTCGAGCAGCCTTGGTAACCTCGTCAGAGTTCTTGGGCGTGTGAGTCTCATCCCAGAACTCAATCAATGTAGGTGGTTAGCCAAGCTTCGCAGTCATGGCCTGATATCGTACATATAAAATTGTAAGTTGTGTGAGGTATACAATAATATAAACCTTTACTAAACATTTAAAATTGAAAATATAGTAATTGACATATCTCCTTTTTCTGTGCAAAAGACTTAAAACCTGTACAGGCCAGTATTTTCAACTAACTTCTATTGTCCTTAGCCTTCTGAGACTTGATGTTGAAAGCCTTTGTGTCCCATCTATCAGACATCGCGTGTCATGCATCCCGATTGATAGTATCATGTTGATGATCGTGAATAGATGTTCTTGGATTACGTCAAATTGAAATACTTTGTCTGACATAAAATTAAATTTAAAGATGCATTTTACTTCACAATAAATAAGTTTATGAAATTTTAGGATTTGAAACTAAAGTCAAATATTATAAAATATATAAATTATTCTTAAGCAAAAATATTTATATTTTAATTTTTTTTAAATTCATTAGAAAATTATAAGTTATTAAGAATAGTATATTGAAAAGTGGAAACCGGAGAGAGCAGCTAGTCACTTTGTACCATGCACAATCCTATTAAAATTACCTACTCATTTATTTATTTATTCTATCTCTAATTCATCTACTCCATCTTATAATTATGTATTTTTTTATTTTACCATTTTAATAGGGTTGTGCATGATTTAAAGACGACGTTGACCTTTCATTTTTTTTATTAAAAAATATATTCCTAATTTTAAAACATAAATAGTATGAATAGTTGTGTGATAAAAAGGTAAATAGTAAAAAGTGAAGAGATTGAATGTGTGTATGTGACCGAAAGAAAATATAATAAAAAAATGATCAGTACTTAATTGTGAAATAAATTTTACAACGATAAATATGATCTCCGCAGAAAAGAGGAATAGTTCATTAATTTCCGTTCATTGTATATATTCATGCATCACAATTTTCTTCAAATTTTAATTTATTTTATCGATATCATTGTCATCTACTTTTTAGTTTTAAACTAAAATTAATATTCACATATTCATTTAAAACTTGTGAGAGGATATGTATACTAGTTGATATATATTGCTAGCTGAATAAGTATAGCACAAATTGGGGAAAACTCATTTTTGACTAACTAATACCGACCGAATTCGGTGGCAAATATAATTTCGATCAATTTATTTTCCACGTAAGCAATTAGATAATATATATTTTCAAAAACTGGTTATTTTCGACCAAGTACTTTTGTTAGAAATAAGAGAATGCCGTTGGAAATATGTTTCTACCATAGCGGGAAGATTTGGTGCTAAGAAAATGATATTTCCGACTGAATTCAGTGGGGAATAAATTAATTCCAATCGAATTATTTTTGACTGAACTGTTAGCCGGAAATAAATTAATTCCGACCGAATTATTCAGTCAAAAATAATGCTTTTTTTGTAGTGAAATTAAATGAGACTTTCAGTCTGTAGGAGATGTGCCAAAAGTTAAATGGCCAACTTGCACTCACATAAGTTTTTTGGGATCAAAGTCTTAAAACTCATTTAAGTTCACTACATGAAAAATATTTCTTTATTTATTTATTAGGTTCGAAAATTAGATCCTATATTGTTAGATACATGTAAACTACTACTGTTTACGAGATTCAGTTACAAAAAAAATGCAAGACCCTTGATTTTGATTACTCTTACCTTCCTGAGGGAATCCTCAACAAAAAAGATTCTAATCTTAGTTAAATGCACACTTCAGAATCACAGTTCTTCTATCTTCCTCCAAGCTACTTCACCATGGTTACGGCCTCTTAGGTCATTTAGTTATCCGTTTCATAATCATGTAATCTTTTTTATAGGACAATATTTGTGTTCTTTTCTCTTAAATATAGCATCTACATCTTTGGCACATACTTGGATGTTGATACTGTATTATATTTCTATAATTGTTATCCATTCTAATATACAACTAAATTTAGCAGTTCAAAAAAGGATAACAACTAACTAAAAAATGATGGCACTTAATAAGAGTTATGAAGGATTTCACAAAAAGTAGCACTTCCTCGTTACCAAGACAGAGAGTTTTGCTATTCTCAAAGCATGAGTCTGTAATTCACAAGTCTTAGCATTACAATTGAGATTTTCTTTTGGTCTACATATTGTAGGAGTACTGCTTATGGAAGATACTGTACAGATGTTGGAACTAGCATTAATTTAAATCTAAAGAGTGATATATACAGTAACATTTTCATTTTACTCGGATCCAACATCAACGAAAGCTCCACTTGTTTAGGAGACGGTTGATAAAATTGTAGAATTACTAAAGCTAGATTTCAATTGCAGAGGTTGATACTTCCCTGGTTGATTTTTCTGTGCAGCATTTATATATTGAATCTATACTGGTCTTAATGCTAATGCAAAGATAAAATTCTCTATGACTAAAAGGTTTGGAGTCACTAAAACATCTTAGCCCTCGCAAGGAGAAATTCATCTTCAATGGTTCTAACACAATTACTAATGACTCCAACAATTAGCTCATGGTTTGAACTCAACTACAATAATATAGGTTATAAAGGTGGTAGTTCTTACTAAGAACCATGTGTTAGTTTGAGAAGTGACTGAACCTTACTCAAAATAATAGTATTATTATTAATAAAGGGCTTAAAATAATGATGTATACAATAATAATTTTTTTATAGGCTACAATATTTTCATTGATAAGCTTTACTTGGTGAATTTAGTTGAAACTTTGTTTCTTCAGGTGGATTTTCCTAATAGTTTTTTCTACTTAAAATTTTTTTAGTTTTTTTTATTGAAAAATCTTGTCTTATTATCATCCTAGGCTTTGTGCTTCTAATGACTATTTAATGGTACTATGCATTAAATGTTACTATCGATTCATGTTCGGGGCTACCGATTTCTGTCTTTTGTATTCGATTTGATTTGTCCCTTTTTGCTTTCAGGTTTATTAAATCTGTATTGAGATGGACTTATTATAA
This sequence comes from Centella asiatica, assembly GCA_014636745.2. Lineage (NCBI taxonomy): Eukaryota > Viridiplantae > Streptophyta > Magnoliopsida > Apiales > Apiaceae > Centella > Centella asiatica. Next base: position 10,421,515 of record CM025780.1, on the reverse strand, counting down.
TTAAGCTTTGGTTTGGTACCAATAGAGCTAAAGAAATAATATAAACCGAATGTTTATTTTGATTTGTTGTCTTCGATTTAGTAGTTGCCATTTATTTGTTTTAGAAACATAGATCTATAGATATTGTTTAATTGTTTGGTAAATTTATTTGTTTTAGATAACCTTTTGCTTTTATGGATTTATTTATTTATTTATATATATAAGTGTACATTTATTCTTTCATGTTTTCAAATCCAAAAGAAACCGTCTCCAATCGTGGCTGTCAAAATAAGCAGGAGCAAACAATGATTCTTTGTGTAATTAATATTCGTCTTCTATTTTGTATAGCATATACAGTCAGTTGTGTGTTTTAGATTAACGGCTCATAGGATAACGATGGTTCAGCCTTTTTTAATAGACATAATTATGGATTTAGGGATATTAGCTTTTGAGTCAATCCAAATTGGTTTAGGAAACTCTATGTTCTTGAAACATGCTATGTTATTTCTTTGTATTATTGTCCATTTCAAAATTAGAGATATAATTTGATTTTTTTAATAAAATGACAACATATTAAGCTTAAAGAATAATGTATTTTATGAAACTTTTGAATGAAAATTATGTTATGATTAATGTTTTTGTCAAATTTATAAGGTTACAATAATTATATCAGTTATAATAAACTAAATTGACACTAATTTAAATTTATTATATTGTTGTCTAACTTAAAAAAATTAAAATGTATCTTTAATTAAAAAACAAATTAGATTGAGTAATTATTTGCTCCTTTTGTAATATTATCAGTTACGTGAGAATCTCATCCAAATAATGAATATCTGAGTATAAGAGTATGCCTCTCACATATTTAACTAATTTCATTTACTTCACTCTTGTTTCTTTTAAGATGTACTCAAATAATCCACAATGTAAATTATTAAGATAGTTGAAATTCAATTTTTGATACATGTGCATTGCACGACTTTGATGGCTAAGTATATATCAAATTTAAAACTTCCCAATTAAAAGTTACTATAAATCATTAATAAATTACTAGTGGCATATCATTTCTTCCATTTTCCTCATGCACACACACATATACACAGCCACACATATTGACATACACACATATATGTATACTTTGAAATTTTGTTATCTTGTATTAGAGTATATATTTTATCTTCACACTCATATTATATAATTTTTCTCTTGAGAATTAAATTTAGAGTTTGAAAATTTTAAATAATTATATACACAATTAACTTCTCAATTTTTATTAGAGGTTTTCAATTTTTAAAAAACATTTATACTACAATTTCTGGTATGAAGCTAAATTTGGAACTACTATAATTCCTCAATGTACGGGATGGAAAAAAATTTGGCACCTGAACCTGCCTCACAAAATAAAAGTGTTTGTCTGGCGTTTTTGTCGGAATGTCATTCCAGTACGAAGAAGATTGAATTCTAAAGGCCTCCATATCCCTATCACATGTCCTATGTGTGTACAGGATATCGAACATATGTCACATTTGTTTTACGACTGTACTTTTGCTACTGGATGCTGGGAACATGTTGGTCTGGTGTATGATTGGAGTCAGGTGGAACTTGCACAGGATTGGCTTCTACAGAAACTTAGCACTGCGAATACTGAGGAGGTGATCAAAATTTGTGTCATCTTATGGGGTATCTGGTACTGGAGGAACAAGAAAGTATGGGATGGGAAGATAGTCACACCTAGATTTGCCATGGATAGTAGCTTTCAGATACATTCAGAATGGGTTCAAGCGAGAAGAAAGCAGGAGACTGATAACAGGGATTGTATGAATGCTAGGAGCACAGTTCAAAAACCATGTACTAAATGGCAACCTCCTGCAGCTGGGGCGCTCAAGATAAATGTTGATGCCTCTGTTTTTCCAGGTGCCAACAACTTTTCCATAGGAATGGTACTGAGGAATCATGCGGGTGAATTCATGGCAGCCAGAAACCATAAAATCTCGGGAGAAGTATCAGTGTTTGAAGCTGAAGCTGTTGGTGTACGTGAAGCATTATCATGGATCAAAGAAATGCAGAGGCAGGAAGATGAAGTAATAATAGAATCTGATTCTCAGCTTACTGTCAATGCAATTCGAACCACAAGTATAAACTATTTGGAGATTGGAGAGATAATTGAGAGCTGTAAACAACTCCTTAATAGTTTTCATAGAGTTTCAGTTGCTTTTATCCGGAAAAATGCTAACAGGGTAGCACACGAAATCGCTAAGATCCCTTGTTTAGTAAATTCCCATAATTTCTTCACGTCTCCTCCTACGTGCTTGTTGGAGGCTCTTTCTTATGATTGTTTAAATTAATGAAGTGATTCCGAGTTTTTTTTTTCAAAAAATATAATATTTTAGTAAGACCGTTTTACTTTTGGAAATAATCTTATTTTTGAATTATATTGTATATCTAATTATTAAAATTAAAGAAATTCTATCACAAAATTTGATTATTAGAATGAAAAGTCAAGTAATAATCATTATCATATAAATAAAACATTAAAAAAAATCATGTACACCTCTTACAATTAAAGTATCACAACAAAATATTATAAATAAATAAAAACTTAACAAGATAATCAACAATTGAAAAATAAAATAGATAACATTTACAACAACATATATGATAAAAAAATAGATTACCACAATAAAATTACTAAAACAGAATAAAAAGTTAAGAAATTTAGATATATTAAATTATTTTGATTAATATAAAGTAAAATATATTTAGTATTAGGCCATGTAAACTGTATTACAAAATTAAAATAACTTAAAACCTTGAACATATAAAAATAATTTCAAAAATATAGTCAATTGAAATAATAACTTAATATATCTAAAAAAAATATACCCGTCAATTTTGAAATTTATAAATATATAACTAATAATATTATACACAACAATATAAATTATTGATCCCGTAATTAATATAATAATTTTTTTTTGAAATTAGAAAATAATACATATTATAAGCTCAATAATTTCAGTTAATTAAAAAAAACACGTGTTGTGCATGGTTCGCAAACTAGTAAATTATTATATCGCCATCAATTAAATTTTGAGACCAAACGATAATTTATGTTTTTCTTTTTATTGATTTGCACTCTCAACATTTTACGAAATTTTCATTTTCTATTTTTCACCGTAATAAAAATTGAACTGCATTGATTTATGTTATTCAATTTTTTCCTTCACTATTTTGTCTTCTAGATGTTTGTGAAGACTTGTATATTTTTTCTAATTATATTGGAGAAGGTTTGTGTATTTATTTGCTTATTCACCTTTAATTAAAAACTAACAATGTAGCCGGTGCACAACATGAGCGCGTATATTTTTCTTTTTTAAAGTTTAATTTATTTATAAATTATATATTTTTTAAATACCATTATTAATATTATCATTCATTTTGTTTTAAATATTTATATTTATTTTTTTCTTTGTGAATATTAAAATTGTATGTTTAATTGAGATTTAAATATATAAATTGTAATTTTTTTAAATACTTTTTTATTACTAATGCTAAGTAACGATAAGTTAATATTATTATAATGAAATATAACTTGTAAATTATTAAGTTTATTATATTGTTGATTATATATTTATTATAACCATATTGTTATTGTGTTTAAAAAGTATCGTTGTTTTTGTGGTTTATTATTAATATTCATTATTATTTGATATGCGTTAATGTAGTAATGTTTAGAAAAACTTGTTTTCTAAGTTTAATTCCAAGGACATAGTGCATATATGTATATGTACAACTCGATTAATGTATTATATTATATAATATTGCATATTTTTTATCATTAAAAATAATTAAAAAAATAAGTTTCTTGTTAATTATGTATAAAATTTCTCTTGATAAAAGAAATTAAAAGATAGGACATAAAATTCCTCTTGGGCGTTTTATATATAGGCGTACATCATGGTCTATCTCACCCGATGACAATCGAACCGGTAACCAGCAACAAACCTCTTTTCCGGTCTAACGAAACCTCAAAACGGGCCTAAGCGGTTTGGTCCTAGATTCTAAAATCCCTGATAAACCCTAACAACGACGCTTCTCTAGTCTCTGCGAGTACTCCCCGATATATGGGTTCCATTGCAAATTTACGATCACCAACATCGTCAAGGAAGAATATGAAGACGAAGCAAAAGAGGAGAGGCGAAAAATACACACTTTCTGAGGTGAAAAATCTAGGTAACGAGCTTCTTTCCTCCCGAGCTCACATCAACAATCTCCCAATTCTCCTATCAATGGCCAATTCATCATCTCCGCCTCAATACGTTCTCGAATCCCTCCTCTCTCTTCAATCCTTCTTCACTCCTCTCCTTCCTCAACTGCCTTCTTCCAATTCCAAGAACAACCGCAACATCAAGGATTCTCAAAGAGACGCGGAGTTCATCTACCTCACATGGCTTCGATCCAAATTCGACGAGCTTGTCCAATCGCTCATTGACATTGCTGTTTCTGCACATTCCGAACCAACCCTCAGAGTAAATTTTGCGCTCTAGTATTCTACGCTGAAGCTAAAGTTTATTTGTAGTTCTAGATAATTTAGTGCATACGATTGTCTAATTGTTTATTTGTTTCTTGATTTGATTAGGAAGTTGTATTGGATACGATTATGGAGTTTGTTAAAGTTGGAAATGGGGGAAAGTTTCACTCTGCTATCTTTCACAAATTGATCCATGCTATTGTAAGTTACTCTGTGTACCTTTAGTTTTATGATTAGGACGGCTATCCTAAAATTTTAATTTCTTGTAAGTGAGATGATTTCATTTAGTTTTCTTTAAAACGATTTTTATGTTGAAAAACTAATACCGATTGCAAGTTTGATCTATAAAAAAATTGGAATTTTATAATGAAAAATTAAGTCTGAAAATTTTTGATTTGACTTTTAGAAAGTCAATAGTGGTCCTACTTTCAGAAATGGAAGTGTTATGGCTATAAATGAAATTCAGTAGTTAATAACCTCCGTACCAGAAAAATTTCACATTCTTCTTAATTAGTAACGAGGAAAGTTATTTATCAGTTTTTATTCAAGTAGTTAAGGAGCATTTTAGTTTTCTACTTAATGATGTTGCAATATATTCAAACTTGCAGGTTGAATCTACATCAACTGTTGAGTTTTTGCTGGATTTTCTTGAATCAAAGTACTTCAAGTACATTAATGTGCGGTATGAGCTTATTCCACGCGATGACTTATATATCATGCATATTCTTTTAATTTTTAGTTATCTACTAAATTTCCGATTATAATCTAAATACTAAAAATGAATATATATAATTTCATGTGCCCAGTAAATATACTTTATTGTATACATAGCTTTTTAATCAACTGATTCATGAATGTAACATCACTGACAGAAAAAGATCACATTTTCTCAAGACTACCTAATGTTATTAACTTAAAAGTTAGTTGCGTACCTGTAGTCAACGTCATATCTTTGGTCAGTTTTAGTATGCCATCTGAAGAGGTTCTGCGTGTGTTTCATTTGGTTAACCTACCTTTCAAAGGTCTTTTATGCGATTGTGGCATTGTCTCAAGTGATATATACTGATTTGCTTCCTAAACAATCTAATGCTGTGGATTGAATTTCTCCTTGTACAGGTATTTTACATACATCAGCCTGGAAAAGCTAAGTCGTGAGTTGGAGATTTTGAAAAACTCTGGTACTATCTGAGCTATACCCTTTGCTAATTAGCCTAATTTGGGTTCATATTATCATTTTTTCAGTTACAAGTCTCTACCATTTATTTTGTTGGGCACTGTTTAATTGGAGTCGTTGATCTAATTTTGGTCTGTCAGATGACAAGAAACTGAGAGATAATGAGATTCACCAAAGAGCCAAGTAAGTAGCTTTTAGAAATGTAGATTATCTGCTTATTATCTTACGCTACTTTTTGCATACTTTGTGATGCAACAATGCAGATGATATTTAAAGTTTAACTCACATTTACGAGTATGCATCCCTTGTGTGATGTCATTTTATGTGGACCAAGTGATTAACCGAGGATGATTTAACATGCCATTTGGTTGGTTGCCCTTTTTTGTTTTGTTGTACAATCTCTCCTCTGAATCTCTGATACATTGATGGATATTTTATCTCATCCGTTTACCATTAGATCACATCTATTAAACATAGCGAAAATTACTTGAAAAACTAATACATCTTTAGTGTTGCCATGACGCAGTGTATAAGGTTGTTCGTGCAATGTATCAGCTTTCAATCATAGTATATCTAACATAGGATTAAACTTTAACTTGTTCATATTTCTGAGAAGTATTGCTTTAAATGACGGCAACACATCACGCTGTGCCAGTTATTGAGTTGCAATCTTTTTCCAAAGAAAATCGTATACTCTATGTACAGGATATGCCGACATCTTATCATACTGGTATCTTAATCGCAGAAAGTTGTAAGATGCTATACCATATTCATTTGAGATTTATAAACACCTTGTTGTATTTTTCTTTAGTTTGTGGATATCTAATTGGATCATGGCATCTGATGTAGGAGGAATTTGTAATTCTCATTCACCTATATCAGTAATTGATTTTTTAAGCGGTGCCGTTAGATTTATGTTAAAAAGCATTTATTCAAATCATGATGTGGTGATGCTATATCATGTTATAAAAGCTTATTTTTTCTCTACAGCATAGAGCTTCAGGTCCACAATATTCACCGTATGTTATCATATGTCCCACCTCTAGAAGGACTGGATGAAAAATCAGAACATGATATGTGGAATGGATCAGGTGATTCTTCTTGTTTTAACAGTTAAGCTTCTTTAAATTGTCTGTTTGTATTTCCATTTTGGATATATGGGACATTTATCTGGGTTATCTGTAATAATATGTTCTCTGAATTAGGCATTTTTGACAAAGAACATAAAAAAAAGCATACTGAGGTTCTGAAAGAAAAAGATGAAAAGCAGAACCATCCCAACAGTGTAAGATTGGACAATTGACTTGCTTCAACTCCTTTTTCCCCTTAATAGAATGTCTTCATGAATTTCCTTGGACATTGAAGTGCCACTTTCTTCTATCTGGATTTCTTATGCTTCTCTTGGATACTACAGTATGTTGTATTGCTATATTTTTTAAAATTCGTGAATTCTCATTATAATATTGTCCTCAGGTTCCATCTGCAACAAATTTGGCAAAAAAGATGAAATCGAAGTTCACTAAAGCGTGGATATCTTTTCTTAGTTTACCACTTCCCCTTGATGTATACAAGGAGGTAAAACAATTCCAATTGTGATTGCTATCCTTAAGTTTGGCTTCTGGGTTGTACCTATAGTTTGCCAATGAAGTGCAGTTAGCAATTTTACTCTTCTTGTTTCCTTGCTGATAGTTAGTGTAAAGTCATGTTGTATATGATTTGGATCATGGGGTACGGAATCTGCACCAAACATTTAAAACTTCAGAGTAAATATTTGGTTCGAATTGTTCAATGGGGCTTCTGCAGTTTGGTATGGAGGTCTCATGGTCTCTCCCAACCCTCATGTCAAAACATTTTGCAGACATTGTCCTGATGAATATTCCACTACTTGTTTTCTGCATGACTAGTTAATCTGTTCCATCTCATTTTAATTTTCTGTTGATCTTGTGTAATGCTGCCTCAGTTCCAAGTTGTATGGTAAAGGTTGACTTCTTTAAGTAAATTTGAGGCCTTTTCGAACTTATAGTTCATTTGGATTTTGAAAACAAGAATTACAATTAGTATCCTTCGGTTTCTAAATATGCCAGATTCTCAAGTTCGAAATCAACGCATGTGCATTCAATTTTAGTCAATACAACTACATGTAGTGCAGAATATTTGTAAAATATTACTTACTGATTGCCAATTGCAATTTTATCATTTTTTGCAAATGAATTGATCAGTTCTGAATTTGAAAATGAGTTAAACTGACTTCCAGAAGTATAAAATATGTGCTAATCTAAGATGGATGGAGTAGATATAGTATTTTAGCAAGGCTGTTTAGTGGAGAAATTGACCAAGTATTTGATTCCGCTAACCCGCCGCAACTCAATTAACTCGTTAGAGTTCAATCAATTAACATAATGACATCATCTTTTGTGAAAACATTAATCCAAAGCGGATTTGGATATTGTTTTCCAATTATCTTTTAACACTAACCTTTACCAAAATACATCTAATGCAAACCTAAATTATAATCATATACACTCAACTATGATTTAATTGGATTATACACTTAACTCTCTCTCTCTTCCCCCAACCCACTCTCTAACTAACTTCTTCTCTTTGTTTTTCTTGCTCTATCTGTTCTATTTTATATTTCAATTAGTGTATCACCTGAAACCCTAATTGGTCAAGCTTCTTAGCTTGACAATCTTACGTTTTTGATTGGAATGGATTGGAATGAGTATTATGGAATTAGCCTAGAGTGAAAGACCAATGCATTATGAGGAGGTATTTTCTTTGTTTGATATTTTTATTTAAGGTTTCATCAAGTACATTCTTGTAGGCCTTTTCTTATCTTCGCAATTGAATTTGACTAGCCCAGACACTATTTTGCCACTAGGTTTAGTATAGATATTGATTTATGTCCTTGACAAAGGTACCCAAGCTTGATTCTATGATGGAGCATTGATTTTAAGTTTGTTAGTGTTAGATAATTGCTGCAACATCTTCTGCTTTTCAGTAGGAGGCGCTTGACTTCATGTTTTCTCACTCCTTAGATGCTTGTCTTTTAAATGCACAGGTTCTTGTTACTCTCCATCGGGCCGTTATTCCTCATTTGTCTAATCCCATTATATTGTGGTAAAGTGTACATGAAGTTCAATCTTCTAACTATTTCATTTCATTTCATATCTTACAATTAAGCAGGGATTGCCTTGTATGTGCAGTGACTTTTTGACACGATCATATGACATTGGGGGGGTTATCAGTGTTATGGCTCTCAGCAGTCTCTATATTCTCATGACACAACATGGTTTAGAGTATCCCAACTTTTATGAAAAGCTTTATGTACTATTGGAACCATCTATTTTTATGGCAAGGCATCGAGCAAGATTTTTTCAAGTAAGCATAGCAATTTCTTGCTTTTTCTTAATTTGGTTTATGTAAAATATTTAAGTGGTCTATAATTGTAAGTCCATAACAGAAACTTCTTAGTCAAGTGGATTTCGATATTTAATACTCCCTTTGTCCCATGCTATTTGCAACCTTGGACTTTTCACACTTATTAAGAAAAATATGGAGTTGTGATCAAAATGTCTATATTATCCTTCAAAAAAATGAGTGGTGGAGAATGAATTAATTTGAAATTGATAAAAGTAGTGGGAAAGTAAATTAGTAAAATGGTTAAAAGTAAAGTGATGTGACGTAAAGAAGATGTTGGAAGGGTATTTTGGATAAATTAGATGATGAAACTTTCTATAAAGGGTAATGTTGTGTATGAATAGGACGTCTAAAAAAGTAAAGTGTTGCAAATGGATTGGGACGGAGGGAGTAGTTATTTTCTGTTACACTTCTATGATTGTTTACAGCTCTTGCCATGACAGATATTCACTTCAAATTTTACTGGGTTGGAATGTGAATTATGATATAGCTGATTTTTTTTAGTTTGATACTTACTCTACTATGGCCCAATCCTTCCTCTGCAGCTTCTTGATTCTTGCCTCAAATCACCACTTCTTCCAGCATATTTAGCTGCCGCTTACTCCAAGAAGCTGAGCAGACTGGCACTTTATGTTCCTCCTTCAGGAGCATTAATCATTACTGCTTTAATTCACAATCTTTTACGGAGGCATCCTTGTATCAATTGTTTAGTGCACCAGGTAACTGTTTAATCTTGGTCTTTCTTTCCATTGTAGTTATTTGTATTTCATACTTCTACTGACAGTGAAATATATATTCCCATGCATGCAATACTGGCTGAGCCATAGCATCACAGACAAATTAATTATTTTGTTATAGTGCTAAATTCACAGAAATTCGATATTCAGATAAGAAGTGGATTTTGGTGTCCTCCTTCGTCCTGCCCAAGCTTTGCGTTGCCATGTTTTTGTTGTGTTTCTTTCAGCAGAATTTCAAGAACTGCCAGAATATATATGTTCATGTATACGTACACTAATATGCTCACACACATACACATTCGCATTACGTGTTCAATGATTTAAGTAATTTTTATCGTCTATTATATTAAAGATTTGGGTCTCAGAAAAACTATCCGCGAGTTTGCGTCACACCTGGAAGAGAGGAAAAAAAACAGAAAAAAAACTACTCACTACTCACAGGATCGGTGAGTTTGCGTTGCATCTTTGGGAGAAAAAAATAGCCGCTTGATGGAAACAGACCGATAAAAAGAAAAACAAATTTGCACATGGATAAGTGTGTGCCACACATACTAGTTATAATTCAACAATATAAGCAATTATTATTATTGTAATTTCAACAATATAAAAAGAAAACGTAATACTGTTTAAAATAATTCAGTTATGATGTATTAGTTTGATTATCAGGAACCTTGCAAGCAATAGAGAGTGAGCCTTAGCATTGAGACTATTTTTAGTATTTTGGTGTGGTGCTAAATTCACAGAAATTCAAAGTCAGATGGGAAGTGGATCTTATATCCTATTTCCTCCTTATCCAAGCTGTGTCCCTACTGATTTGAAGAAATGCTACACGTTATTTGTCTATAGATACACACAAGCGCGCTCGCATTACATGTTCAACAATATAATGCGACTACAATTCTAACAGTATAGAAAAATTATACCGTGCTCTCCACGGTTTATAACATCTCTTGGAAACCCCAAAATGGAGGGGCTACACGGCTTCACAAACTTGTAATGAAGTTATACAACTGTCAAGCATATTTATAGGGATCTTAACTAAAAGGATGTAAGATTGATTGTCAGGAATCTTGCAAGCAATAGATTGTGAGCCATAGTATTGAGACGACATATATTATTATGTTCTAGTTCTTAATTCTAGTGTAGCCAAGGTGCCCGCCATGGCATAGTGCAATATCAAGGTATCACCTCACCATCTTCGTTTTAGGGACTCTGAAGAAAGACGAGCGTGGTGATGCCATGGCCGCGCCATGGCATTGAGGTGCAAGTCAAAGGCACAATCAATGGCGTTAACCAAGTCAAAAAGAAAAAAGAAAATAAGAGTAGCTAAAATTAGACCAGTAATTTCGGACTTCCACTTCCATTGGCATCGACAGGTCCTTCTCCTCTTATCTCCTTTATTTTGATCAACTTGTATTTTGATTTGTGAGACTCTCAAAGGTCGACTTGAACTGGTTGTCATCAACATTTGTTTTGTTTTGATTTGTCGATTTGGGACTGCCGACTTGGATTTATTTTGTTTTGATCTTATCCGTGATTTATACTTATACAACACACTTAATTAGTCTGGACTCAGGGCTCTTCTAGTAGTATGTTTAATTAGTAATTAATCAATTACTTCTATTAATATTATATACATATAGTTATATGCAAATTAATTATATATATATAGTTATATATTATATATATATAGTTATATATATATATATATATATATATATATATATATATATAGTTATATGCAAATTAATTAATTATATAATAATAATGCCCTTAATATATAAATGATTGAATATATATTATTTCTTTCTTTACTTAATTATACACACACACACAAGTTCACTTGTTATATTGGTATTCCAAGTAATGACTATTTATTTAAGGAAATATTGTTGTTTAAGTTCTGAAAATAGAAATTGTCAAAAATTTTACATATTTTAATGATTTTTTCATGGTTGTGCCGCTCGCCATGCAGCTCGCCACGCACTGCAGCTTTTTTTCATGGTTGCACCGTGGGTGCACCACACCATTGACTAATTCACATAAGTTCAATGTCAGGAAAGAAGTGGATCTTGTGTCCTACTTCCTCCTGACCAAGCTGTGTCTCCACTTTTTTCTTGTGTTTTTCCATCATGGATTTGAAGAAGTGCCACAATATTTATGTTTACACGCACACACTCTCACACGCTCACAAATATCTGTGCATATGTGTGTGTGTGTATAGAAAAAAAGAAAGATAGATATGTGGACTGCTCACTTGTAGTCCCCGTGTAATCTACCGCATTCCCCCTAATTTTATATATAATGTCTGCTTTACTTTTCATTAATTTTACTATTTATTTAAGTTACTCCATTCTTTCTTGATACTATTGTTGTTTTATTTTGTACATTTGCTGTTTTAACACATGTTTGCATGTATTAAGGTTCATTAAAATTGTTTTTTTGTGATAGTAAAATAAACATCCCTTGATGAGGGGTCCTGTAGCTTTCGTTTTCCCATATATGTCACACACATATATTAGAAAAAGAAATTTGTATTCGTACCTACTTGTGCTATGATTCGGTGTCCTAAACATACGAGAAAATTATAACTGTACTGATTGAAAGATTATGCAAAAATTATATAATATGTGAATTTTTAGAGCTTGTTTACATATAATTATGTAAGAATCGATATGTTTTGGCCTTTCAAAAATTATTATTTTTACATGATACTAGAAACTGTTATACACCACAAATAAATTGAGAAAATTTATATTTCCCTTCAATTTTTTAAATGTTCTTTCAATCTGTACGTTTGATTTTTTAAAAAGATCGTGGATTTGGAGATATATAAAATTAGTGGCTATGATTACAAAAATGAGCTATTGCTCATTTCTCTTGATCCTCTATATATATATGTATGCATGCATGTATGTGTGTATGTATCTATGTATGTAAACATATATATAGATCAGTGGAAAGTGAGTATGTTGCAGCCTTATCAAACATTAGGTTGATGCGTTCCAGAACTATATATTTTTGGAAATAAGACATGCGACTCTTTAAGAATTGGTAAGCAATTCCATCGAAGGAAGTGAGAAGGGTAGCGGCCGTGGACGACTTTACCACCACAAACAACATCGTCCCACCGTGTTATCCACCTCCTGTATCTGCCATCAACTGCTCGATCAATCATCAATCTTCCTCAACATCATCCGATCTGTTGGATCTTCTCTCCACCTCTCAGTCGCTGCTGTAGTGGTGAGCAGTGACCATCTTCATCGACCCATTTTCATCTCCACCACTTTTGCAAAATATCACCGGAGTCAAACACTCTCCAGATCTGGCAAACCATTGCACCACCACTACCACCCGAGTCCCCCCCATTCCATATTCAAAACAAATCTAGAAGGGCAATTGGCCAATGGTTGGTTTCTAAGTCGATGGATCTGCATTACTAAAATTGACAGATATGGTTACCAGTCTTTGATGCTGCAACTCTCGCTGGAGTGAGAGACGCTGCAACTCTCTCTGGAGTCATCCTGATTCACAGTTGACGATTGGTTCTGGTGACAATGTTAAGGCTAATTTCTGGGTGGGGTTTGGTTTATGGATCAGTACGTTGGGGAATACAGTTGCTTTAGTGTAATTTTGGAGGGCATCAATACCCAATGTTCCGGTTGGGGCTGCAACATACTCACTTTCCCCATATACTTGTGTGTGTGTGTGTTTGTGTATATACAAACACACAAACATATGCACATTACATGATCAACAATATAATATAAGATATTATTATTTAATAAAATTCCAACGTAGTAGAAAAAGCATACTGTATTCTTGAGGTCTTATAACCTGTCCTGGAAACCCCAGAATAAAGTGGCTACACCAACTTGTAAATGACATTACAGCTTTCTAGCATATTTGCTGTGATTTAACTAAAAAATCTGATCAATTATGATGTATTAATTTGATTAAGAGGAACCTTGATAAGCTCTTTCGTGGTACAATCTTTTTTGTATATGAACATGTGCTATTACGGAGTTTCTCCATATCTAGTTCTTAAATGGATTATGAAAAAATTTTTGGATTGAGAATTATTGATCTTATGTTTGTGCATATATGCAGGATGATGATAGTGTTACTGGTAGTGGTAGTATCAATGACTTAAGAGCAAAGGGAGGGTTTGATGATAACGTTGAGGATTCCTCTGCTAGCATAGATACATCCAGCAACAAATCAGGTGTTGATCATTTTAATGATGAGGAAAGTGATCCTGTAAAAACCAATGCAATGAGTAAGTCTTTAGTTCATTTTTTTTTTTTTTTTGTGGCTATATTAGTAGATTATATAGAAGAGAGGAGAATTTACAAAATCATAGGGGCATACCCATGAGCCTTTAACAGGCACATAAACAGAATTCAGAGCACATACATGGCCATGCTATACAATCAGACCAGACTAAACTATTCTAGAAAGGGAACAAGGCATCAAAAGATTACACGACCCATTGCGGGTAAGTTGAGCTTCTACAAAACTCGGTGCAGGTTTTCAATCTATACTTCACATGATGATAATGTCACGGGACAGCAGGTTGCTTGCGGTCCTCATGTTTCCTTCTATTTCGTTCAATCCAAATGGCATATACAGTAGCTCCAACTGCCAATTTAAAAATACCTGTGGCCAGATCATTTCCTCTGAAGTTGTTAGCAAAGTCAAGGAAGTTACTCCATCTATTTGGGATTGCCTTCCAGCCTCCCTGCCTACTTATGCGCCATAGGATCTCAATGGAAAACCTGCATGAGAAAAATAAATGATCCATGGTTTCACAATTTAGATAAACACAGGTGGCAGCGTGAAGGTCCTAGAGTTTGCATGGTGTTTCTCATCCTGTCGTCTGTGGTAAGCTTGCACAAAATGACAAGCCAGAGTAAGAAGGCATGTCGTGTATAACATAGAGTTTATGCCAAACCAAAGTGTGCCACCGTACTACTGTCCCTCTACTTATGAGTTCCCAGATGTGTTTGGTTTTAACATTATCAATTTCAAGCTGCCCCACAGAATGGTATCGCTCCTATTGGTCAAGTTGGAAGCATAGCTATAAAAACTAGACCGGACCAGTCTGTCAAACCGGTGCCTAAACCGGTCTGGTTCACAGAAACTACCGGATAAGTAAAAATACCGGAGCGAACCGGAAAACCGGTGAACTGGACGAGTTTTTTAAAAAATTGGACCGGATTAAATTTTTTTTTTAAATGAATAAAATGACTTTTTTTTTTATTTTTATTCCTATTTTTAACTCTATAACAAAATTAAACATGTAATTCATGCTATTATAACAAAATTAACACTACTATATATTCATGAAAAATAAGAATTAGGGTTTAAAATATAAAATTTTTAGAATAAGTATATAATACTAGTCAAAATTAATTTATCTTATCATGTTAATTTTTGTACTAATTAATTTTATAGAGTAAATAATTATGAAAATTAGTTATTGGTCTCATTTATGTATTTAACACACAATCATAATTTAATTTTGGTAGAGAAAAACTAAAATTTAAGTATATAAAGTTATTTTCATATGTATAATAATAAAATTCTAGCTCAAACAGTTCAACCACGGTCTCATTCGGTTGAATTACTATATCATTGAACCAGTGCCTCGACTAGTTCGATGTCCGGTTTGTTTTTGATAACTATGGTTGGAAGTGGCTATCCATCTACTCATAACAGTGGAGCTATGGTGGCTGGATCTTGGAAGTAGTAGTAGGGGCCTCCTGCCTCCCTAACCTTTGTGTGCAAAGGGATGTCAGTAGCGGAAATAGTAGCCTCCGAAAGGTTTAAGGCTTCACCATTATGCCAAGGATCAAAACCAAAACAAAAACCGACTGCCATCTCCCAGTTGATACTTTAGATGTTGGAGAGCTATGGGTCTAAGTTTCAGAATATGTTTCTAGATCCAAAAGTAATAAGAGGGAACTTTATAATGCCAGAAGTTTTTTCCTTTCAGTACGGCTTGTTGCATCCAAGAGGCCCAAAGGGAAGGTTTTAAAACTTGAAGTAAACGGAAAATGATGGAATGGGTTGGGACGTCATAGTGTTTGAGATTATTTCTATTGGACCTTAGTATTGTTTGCTTTATTTTCTTATTGGGGCCGGTTGTTTTGGGCATAGATTAGGGTTTGTTTTCCTTATAAATACTCTTGTTTTGTACTTTGCGACTACACTTTGATTATTGACAATTATTTTCTTTAACCGCATATGTTACTTCCTTCTAGGTTTAGGGTTTAGCCTTCTAGGTTTATATGCAGAGTTGCCTAGAACCCTAATAATCTTAACCGTAGAGGTTTTGATTATTGTTCCTTAATTTCCAGTTCTTAATTATTTAATTCATCTGGTCCTACATTAGAAAAGGATGAGAGACTTGTTCCAATTTGAAAGGTCTTTGATTCCAAGTCCACCCTCCAAGGAAGAGTAATCTTATCCCAGGCAACTTTAGCTCCATGAAAACCATATGTCTTTCCAGTCCACAAAAAAATTTCCCAATATTGATTGAATCCGTCTCATAGTCTATTTAGGAAGAATAAAATGTTTATGTTTGGTCCGGAAGGCTTGGTAGCAAACAGAATAGCTTTCGTCAATTGCAATATGCCCAAAGAGGAGAGGAACTGTGCAATCGAAGAGGAAACCTTGCTTGTGATACAGCTAATCAATGGTTGGCAATCCCTATGATACAGTGTGGTGGAAATGAGGACACCCAGAAACTTAAAGGGATTGACCCTTTGAGGGTATTGTAGCATTAGGAGGATTTCTTCTACTTGGCTAGGCAGAACATTTCCAAAATAACAACTTTTTGCTGGGTTGGGAACCAGGCCAATTAGCTGGGAAAATGTCTTTAGGCCTTGGTGAACTAGGAAAACAAATTCTTTACTCCCATGACAAAAAATCAACATATCATCCGCAAAAGTGAGGTGTGTGATCTTCACCCTATCAGCTCTCTAGTGGAATTTAAACCCTGGCTGTGAAGAAGTTTAATGCAATATCATAGAGAGCACCTCCATCGTAAGGCAAGAGAGGGTCCCCTTGTCTAAGGCCTTTTGGCTTTTACAATAGTTTAAAGTAGCCCTAGAGAGACCCATTGATTTAGAGGGAAAACCAAAGTGTTATAATACAAGCTCTTATCCAAACAATGAAGACCGTAGGAAATTGCAATAGAGAAGGTGGAGAACTGGTGAGCAGTAGCATCAGAGAAGGTGGAGAACTGGTGAGGATTCCCAATGATCCTGCCTAATTTCCCAAAAATAGGATTAGCCTCCTGGTTATTCCACCAAGTCATGGAAGCTCAGTAGTTCAAATATAAGCCAACCCCAAGGTTTCAACACAAGCTGAATATTCTTCCATAGCTTGGTCCCAAATAGTGTTTCCTCCCTTAGCTTCATTTGTGTTTAAAATCTCATTGAAATCCTCCAAGATCCCCTAGGGGCAGGTTGAGGAATTGGCAACAAGCCCAACCCATAAGTCTCTCCTTTCCATCGCTGTAATAAACCTATACACAACCAAGAGCATGAGATCCAGTTGAGTTTGCCTAGCCCTTAGACGAATGTGGAAGAATTGTGCCGAACCTGCCATAGTAGTGACATCTCAAACATTATTATCCCACCCTAGCCAAATGCGACCATTAGGATGGTGTTGGTAGTTGTAGAACCATTATCAGCCACTTTGAATCCTCTTTGAGATCCCGACAGCCCTGTCTTCTTTAAATCGAGTTTCCAATATGCCCAAAAAGGAGATGTGCTTCTCAATAAGGTCTTTAATCTGCACTTGTTTGGTTCTTTTGTTGAGCCCTCTTATATTGCAAGTACATCGCATGGTCATCGAACAGAAGGAAGAGATAGAATGATTACCTCTTTGGGTGGTTGGGGTTTCCCCTTTGCCTTTCTTTTTAGTTCTAACATTCGTCCTTAGAGTTGGATGGGGTTCCTTACAGTCCATTTCATCCACCATCTGCACCTTCTCAATAAGGGGGTTATAAGGTATAGGAGAAACTTCCTCACTCAGTTCCAACAACTCAGCCTCCAACACTGTTTCCTCTGGAATTGGAGTAGTCTCCTTAGGAGTAGGAGTTTTCGAAGAGCCAGGACACTCGGCCAAAACAGTCTTCTGCTTGTGCTTATGCATCGTAACCCAACCCTTAGAGTTTTTCCTTGCTTGAGGCAAGGCAACTTTAAAGAGGTGCACCTCATAGGCTTAGGCACGAGACACAAAGCTCCTGAGGCGCTTTGCCTCTGCGAGGCCCATAGTTATCAATTATCATTCTTCCTTGAATCTAAGATGTAATCCGGGTCCGCTGAAAAATAAAAAGCTTGAAAAAAACACTTTTAAGTATTACGGCTTCATGCCTTTCTAACTAGTAGATTGACAACTAAGTGTTCAATTTGCTCACTTTCCCCCATTCCTTTTCTCTACTAGCAGCTGCCTTATGTGTTTATATTTCATAAAAAGTTATGTCTTATATTATTGGATAAACGATGCTTGTACATGAATTTTTTGTATGATTTTGGTGTGCGCCTAACTTCGAAGAGGCGTGTGCCTCGCCTTACGCCTAAGTCCCGACGAGACCATTGTGCCTTAGTGCGCCTTTTGCCTTTCACAACTATGAATACGACAAAGGAATATTGGAAATCTTAACCCAAATAGGAAGCTGCTTGCAAATCTGGTTTGAAATCCACCCCTTCTTGCCAAGGTTTAAGAATAAGATCGAAGAATGATATGTTTGGAGGCAAAGTGCCAAGGCCCTTGCGCAATTACTGCATCCCTTTCGTTGACTGAAGCAAACCTAAAAATCATGTTGCCCGAATGCCTTAAAACCTTTCTGGGACCCAAGTCCCCCCAAGTTTGGTGGCAGTAGAGGCTATAAACTCAAATGGTGGCCTAGATTGAATGAAGGGCCCAATCATACAAAGGGCCTATTGCTCTTTTGGATTACAGACATAGGAGGCTTAATAGCAGTATCACCATCCTTAATATCACGGGCAAAAAAATCGAGCTTTAAGTTCTTCTTTCCACCTGAGGGAGCAACAATGGAGCTCCACGACGTTGATTCCCAGAACAATCTCCCCTTCCTCAACAGGGCCATCAGCACCAAAAAGGGGTGAGGACTGTTCCTTGAAGAAATCCAAAACCACCCTAGAGATACTTTCAACCTCGAAACCAGCCTTTTCTAAAGTATTGTTGAACTGAGCCATCTGTTAGCAGAATTGGGAGGAGATACAGAATTCCTTGAAGGAAACAAACCCTTGTCACGAAATGGAATCCCCGAACAATCCGAACCACCCGCACCCCCAAAAGAAGAGACTTGAGGGGCTCTCCTTGTTGCCAAAAAAATGTTGACATCCACGGCTGACCAACCCAAAGATTGGATGAAAGCCATCAAGACTTGGTTGCGCTCCCTTCCGAACTGGCTTTTTGCCTTTCATTTTTAACCAGCTGAGAAGCTGCAGGAAATAATTCCCTTTTGAAGAGGGACCCCAAGGACATCAACATTTCCTTCAGATGCTACATTTGAATCAGAAGAATCAACTGAGGCCATAACAATGGGGGTGGGAACCGGGCGACTCCACCATCTCAACATGTAAGAAGGCACCGTGGTCAATAATAGCAGCAACAGAATCAGATCTACTGCTGCCGCTATTCCTAGCCGACAAATGGTTGAAACCAGCCATTGGGGTACTATAAAGGAAGCTAGGGGAGGGGCAAGAGAGAGAGAGAGAGAGAGAGGCCGGGAAGGGTAGGGGCGATTTGAGGAGAAGAGATCGATTTAGCAGGTTAGTTTTTAGGCGAAGGGGAGAGATAAAGGGGGAAATGCCATCCTTTCCATTCACCACCCTGGATTACTTGCCGTTTATAATGAATTATAAACAACAAATACTTGTAAAATATTACAATAAGTTGGACTAGTATTTTTATTTCCCGATAGCAGCGTGATTTGAGGAGAGGAGATCTATTTAGCAGGTTAGGGTTTAGGCGAAGGAGAGAGAGAGAGAGAGAGAGAAAGGGGGAAACACCATCCTTCCCATTAACCACCCTGGAATACTACTTACTGTTTATAATGAATTGTAAGCAATAGATACTTTTAAAATATTACAATATGTTGGACTAGTATTTCTATTTCCCGACAAGAAGTTAGTTGATTAAGTCAACTAGGCATACAGGTCACCAAGCTTAATATTACTAGCCTTAAATTAAAAAAATAAAAATAAAATAAAAGGCTTCATATTACTCATGTCTACGAGGCAAATTTAATGTATTGGGACCAGTGCGTCACACAAATCATTAAGATGGTACTCCAACTCGGACATGAAGTACTTTTGATGTATATTCCTTTTTCATGAGAAGCCATGGTTCATTGATAGTTTTTTCTGATGTCAGTGTGTACCCTTCTCAGCTGTGAATGTATTTCAAACACCAATCCACTTTTGTTGCTTTGAGGTCACGTTTTTCTCATGACCTGATAAGGCATTCCTAGCATACACAAGTTTTATATTTATTGGCATCCTAAAACCTCCATATATGTATTATGATGTAGCATGCACATTATAAACTAATCCTTGTACTTTTGTTATATGTGCTTCTCAAGTCTGTTTAATTGGTATGAATTTAATCATATTTTCTTACAAACAAATAGCTTCATGAAGTTCCAAGTTGACATGAATATGAATTCTATAGGAAGTTCACTCTGGGAGATTGATACACTTCGTCACCACTACTGCCCTCCAGTTTCAAGGTACTTGCTCGTCTTAGTAAAGGCTTTTCTGCGTATATCTTCGTAAGCTCCATTTGTTCACAGAGCATATATTTGTTTATCAGATTTGTTTTATCCCTCGAGAATGATTTGACGGTTAGAGCGAAAACAACTGAAGTGGCCATTAAAGATTTCAGTTCTGGTGCCTATGCAACGATATTTGGAGAGGAGGTAATATTTCAAGCACAAACCAATCTTTGTTCATCAAATTTTTTGTTTTTTTGGCAACATATTGTTCATCCCATTTTTAAATATATCATGTGTCCCAATCTATTAAACAGTGCATGTTCCTGTCTTCAGGACTAGGGCGTTTATAACACTTGCTCTTTTGATCTTCTTTGCGTGATACTTTTGATAGATTTTTCCATGTTATTAATACTAAGCCAATTTTCCATTGCAGATTAGAAGAAGAGTTAAGCAGGTTCCACTGGCATTCTACAAGGCCACTCCCACCACCTTGTTTTCAGAATCTGATTTTGTTGGTTGGACTTTCAAATTGGATCATGGTGAACATTCTTCCAAAAGACAGCGGGTTGAGTCCCCCTGAACTAAATCCGTCAACAGCCTTTATCTCCATGGAAGTATTTAGCGTCCTAAACGAGTACTCGCATATCGTTGTTTTAGAGTACATCTTTGGGTCCTCAATTTTTTGGCTAAATATTGGGATACATATCAATAGTGAGGTCAACTACTCGAATCCACGATTTTTTTTTTTGAGAGCTTAAACGAAAGGATTGAATGGCCGTGCAAAAACAATAGTGTTATGAAATTTTTCGAGCTCGTAATATCTATTATTCTATCTGGTTCATATAAAAGGGTTTCATTTGACACGAAAAGTTATATTGGTACAAAATTTTCATTATAACATAATAATTTGGGATTAAGAAAATTGGGTTATAGCTCATATTTCACATGCTATTTATTAATTTTATATTTATGAATTCATAATTTAAGAGATTTACATACGGATTGAAAGAGTATAAAAAAATAAGAAAGTATATAAATTTTTACGTCATTTTGTAGTGTATAACATGACTTTTTCAACCATGTAAAATTTGTATATTTTCAATGGTTAAAATATATTGATTTTTACATGATTATAAAAATTATATAAGTTTAAAAAAATTACATATTATTTATTTTTGTTTGTTTTTTTTAATTCGTATCGTTAGATTTTTCTTATATATTTTGGAAATTGAAATATAACACAAGTGAGTAAAATTATAAAAATGAGTTATAATTCTTTTTTATTTTTCACTAATAATTTATAAAATTTGTAGTCACAATTTTAGACTTACATTAATTGAACATTTTTTGAAAATTTTAGTAATACAAATATAATATTTGTGGAATGGATAAGACATGTTTTATGTGTTGCTTAGTCCACTTGATCTTTTTCTTTTTCATTGATAAAAATAAGTTTGAATGGTTTAAACTCAATTACTTAGGTTCAAAGTGGATTTCATCTAATGAAATCCATCTAATGAATTTCTGGGGAAAGGTCATAGTGGAGAGGAGACCAAGGATGAAGTCTCCAGTTTATAGTATCAAAAGCGTTTCAGATGTCAATTTTGAGGGCATAGCGAGGGGGGCCATTTCTCCTGTGATAACCATGAAAAAGTTATTGTGCGGTTAGGGTGTTGTCACTGATATTGCGACCTTAAATAAACGCGGCTTGACTGTGGTCAATAATACTAGGTAAAATAGCCTTTAGCCTCCCCACAATGATTTTAGAAATGCACTTGTAGAGCGTATTGCAGCATGAAATAGGCCTAAAATCTGTCATGGGGAAAGGGTTTTCAACTTTGGGAACAAGAGGTATAGCAGTGGAGTTTAGCCCCTTGGGCACTGGCCTGAGCGAAAGAAGCAGTGGACTGCACAAATAAAATCATCACCCACTGTGCTCCAACATGAAAGAAAGAAATTGACGGTGAAACCATCAGGGCCGGGACTCTTATTCTTTATCATAGATTTGAGAGTGCTCATAATTTCTTGATCAGTAATAGGCTGGGTAAGGGCATCAATATCCGAAATACAGAGGCGCTTATGGACTGAAGCTTGCAGCCCGTCAGAGATAGAAGAAAAAGGGTGGGGGGGGGGGGGGGGGGGGGGGGGGGGGGGGGGGGGG
>CM025780.1:10373585-10398657 GCA_014636745.2 Centella asiatica | reverse complement strand
GGGGAGGAACCTATTAAGTCCTTAGAATACACAACATCCACATGTTTAATTTGAGAGATATCACTAGTAATTGAGCCATCTTCCAATTTAATGGCCGCAACTTTGTTAGAATTCCAGCGTTGCTTTAAAGAATTTGAGAAATAACTGTTGTTTTTGTTGCCCAGTTGTAGCCATGTGATCCTACCATTATGCTAGAGCAGGGATTCCTCCATAGCAATGGCGTTTTCAAGTTGGGCAAGGATCACCCTTTCCCCGGTTTGCATCTCAGCTAGTTGCTCCACCGAACCTGTAGCCTGATCATAGCTCGATTGAATGGACATGAGCTCTTAAAATACTCACATTAGAGGTTAGGTTCCCCTTTGAGGAGTTAGGACTCCTTAAGGCAGCTTTGACTCTTTGACGTTCCTTAAGGAGAAAGAGGGAAAGAGGAAGAGCTCGGATTCGTGGCTAGTACCACGGTGATCGTGAGACTTTCGTATACGCTTGTGTGGATACCGTAGAGGTGCAGTTTTGTCGGATTGCACTCGTGATTCATTGGTTTCTATTGCAACTCGTCTTCATCAAAGGTTCAGAATCATTATTATAATCTGTAATATTCTGATCAATCTAAATTATATTGTTTCGCATGGATCTGAATTAGGGTTTCGAAAATGTTTTTTTTGTTGGATATTCCGATGTGCATGATGTCGAAACCCTACAAAGGATCCCGCTAAGATAGACCTCCATAGCTTTAACCCCTTAGAGATAATCTCCTGAGGGTGGCAAATGGTGACTTCCCCCTCCACCGGAGAGGGGCGATGGAAATCCAGCTTGAGATTAGGCTTAGAAGCATTGGATGCTACCCCTGAACTCCAAGAGCCTTTAGGAGGGACAAGGCCAAGCACAGGGGAGGGAATGGGAACCACCACAGGATCGACCTCCTTGTTTTTAGCATAGGATCCCAAATGTTTGGAGAGAGAAGGGATAGCTCCCGAATTTAAGTAATTTGAAACATCTTCCAAGCTGAGACTAATGGCTGGTGAATTAGGAAACTCTTATGCATATTCTTGTTGGTCTTCATTTTCCTCCGAAATTTTGCTATTGGATGAAACAATGTATCACTACACCTCGGTTTTCAATTAAAGTGAACGGAGAGCTATCATAATGTTTTGCCGATGATTACAAAGGAGGGCAGCAAGAAATAGGCAGACCAATAGTGCGCTATCGCATTAAGAACATAGGCAATCAGTTGGACTAGTCCTGCATAGGAAAGAAATTTATTAGTCCAGCTACTAATGCGTGCTTTAGTCTTACAATCTTTTAAACATCGTAGCTGATCTACTTTCCTAGGAAGAATTAAATTCTTTATACAAGTTAGAGTTTTATCAAGAATGAAAAACCGGAAGTCAGGTAGCAATTATAATTCTATTAGGAATGTTTTATTTCCTAATTATTATTGTAATCATATATAAAGTTAGAATTCTAATTGGTAGCTCGATGTCTGTAAGTGTGCATAGCTTTATATTCAGAGAGTTTTGAAATTGAGTATTATTGTTAGAACAAAATAAGTTAAAGTGTTTGTAGAAATGAAGATTGAATACAAACACTTCAACTTTTTTGTTCTTTAAAAACTTAACAAGTATAAACTGGAATAATTACAATATTCAGAAAAACAATAAAGATATTTAATATGAATACACAAAAATTCAAGTTAAAATAGTTATATTATAACTTGTGTTTTTCTGGGAATCTGTATAATCACAAAGTGATTAAACAACTACAAATTTGTAAGTGTTTACAGTTTCTTGTTTCACACACTAGCTACGTTTTTATCGCTAAATATTTATCTTAAGAACTATTATAAAGTTTCTCTCTATTGTATGAATGCTGATTGAGATTTTTCTAAAATTTTCTATTTCTCGTGTTTTTCTCACTAAACTTTCTTGGTAGTTTCTTGTAACAACCATTTCATATATAGAAGAACAAATATAGAACCCATGTGCAAAACATGTTTTTTTTTCAACGTAGGCGCAGTATGTCTTATCATTATCCTTTCGGAGATACACTTGTCACACTGCTATTGGCTATTATTGCTCTTGTTTATGTCCTTGTTCTTCATGTATTTCTGGTGTAAAGGTTGCTATTGGACCACCATATTTCAAGGAATATCTCCCCAGTTATACCCTTTGTTTAGCCAAGTTTCAATGATTTGCATGTAAGTCCTGATGATGAGGGACTAAGTCATAATTATCCCCTGATGACAAGTCCTGATGTTGACTTGATCAGTGCTATTGGATCCCCTAATGATAAATCCTGATAAAGTCTTGATCAATGCTTCACTATCCACTGATGCTAATCCTTGATGTAAAATTAGATAAGTGCTTCTTGATCCCCTGATGTTAAGACCTACTTATATCCACTGATGACATCCACTAATTCAGTGTTTAGCATTCCCCCTAATGGTTCCCCTGATGGGTTTTTCTTGGTCCTTCGATATCATCCCCTGATGTAGTATTTTAGACTTCCTCTGACGGGTTTTTCTACTGATGCATTTTCAAATACTAACACCTTTATCCACTGATGTTTTGTTGGCTTTTACTGGAACACCTGATGTGCGGAATATTAAATTATTGAGTACAATAGACATCCCCTGACACTATCAAGTCCTTCTTAGGTATCCATTGATAACTTGCCTAGTGTAGTTAAGGCCATCCCCTGACGGACTAAGTTGTCCATCAGTTAATGCTTATTTGTGCAAATATACTGAGACTTATTGAATATCTTGATTATTTACAAATGCACAATTATTAACTAACGTCTAAATCATCATCAACATCATGTATACCTAACAATTATTATACTTAGAAAAATAGTAGCCGGTGATCATTACCAGAAAAAGTTGTAAGATTCAAATTGATTAACAATACAATTATTTATTGTTAATTGACATTCATATCTTGCAATTTACTTTACTATTTTATTATATCAGTATTCATATAACTGTTCTTGAGCTAAATTATTCATATCAGTTTAATTATAATTGTACTCAACCCCCCTTCAATTAATCCACGAGAGAAATAATTGGTATCAGAGCGGTTTTAGGTTAATCTCAATCTAGTGATCATGAGTAATTCAAAGAAAAATACCAGAGTTCCACAACTCAAGAAGGGTGAATACTCATTCTGGAAACAAAGGATCTTGAGTTATCTTGTTGCAAAAGATGACCAATTGTTGGAGATTATTGAAAAAGGTCCTCCAGAAAAAAAGAAACTTGTTCTTGGTTCTACCCTTGAAGGAGTTACCATACCAGACAGATATGAAGCAAAGACTCCAAAAGAATACACTCAATCAGAGAAGGAAGAGGCTGCCAAGGATAAGAAGGTGAAAGACATTTTCATCACTGTACTAGATAATAACAAGCTTTATAAAGTCATGAAGTGCAAAACATCGAAAGAAGTGTGGGACACACTCACTATCCTATGTGAAGGGAATCACCAAAATAAGTTAAAGAAGCAACTCTTGTTGATTCAACAATGCCAAGGCTAATGAATCTCTTGATGATCTATATGATAGATTCATCCAATCGATTAATGATTTGTCTACCTACGGTTAGGAGATTCATCCAATCGATTAATGATTTGTCTACCTATGGTTAGGAGTACTCTCTAACACAATCAAATTATAGATTCCTGAGAGCTCTTCCAAGACATTAGGATCCAAAGACTACTGCAATCAGAGAAGCCAACAAGAATCTAGGTCTTCTAACACTTGAGAGTTGGATGAAATTGATGAGAGCTTAACATATATTACAAAAAAATTCAAAAACCTAAGATTTCAAAGAGGAAGAAAATTCAGGAAGGCCTCATCATCAACTTTTGTTGCAGTTAAGCCAAGTCAGACTAACATGGTTGATAAATCCAATGTAAGGTGTTATAAGTGCAATAAGATTGGTTAATTTGTTAGTGAATGCAAGAAGTCCAAAGCTGAGAAGAAGAAAGACTTCAAGGCTAATCAAGTAGACTACAAGAAGAAGTACTTTGATCTTCTCAAGAAAAAAAGGGAAAACATTTATAGTTGAAGGCAAGAACTTGGTGAATTCAGTTGAATCTGATGCTGATGAAGAGATTGTAAATTTGACTTTAATGGCTAAATCCTTAAACAATTTTGATGGAGAAGAAGCTGAATCTCAAAAGTCATCAACAACTAAGGTACTTGATTTTAATATTTCTTCTATATCAAAGAATGATACTACTATTCAAGATATGACCAAAGAGATTTATGAATTGTATGCTAGTTTAAGATCTCTTACAAAAGAAAACAATAGGATTACTAAGAGCAATAATGCTCTTTAAAAGAGAAACTTATCTTTAGAATATGAATTGTTAATCTTAGAACAAGCCAAATCTGAAGCTCTTAATGCTAAGAGACATCTTGATGAAGCCTTGAAAAAAGAATAATACCTTACTTAAAAACTCAAGGCTGAACAAGATAAGATAAAAAATGAACACAATCCTCACATAAAGTGCAAGATCTTCTATACTCACAAAACCCTAATCAAAAAGCTGGATTAGGATACTTAGATATTCCCATTGTTGTATTAGTTGGTGAACCTTCCATCATTACTGATAAAGGTAAAGAAATAGTTGAAAAAGCTAGCACAGAACCTAAATCAGCAGTTAAATTAAAACCAATCAAATTTGCTAAACCTGCTAAGACTGAGATAGGTGAGAGTTCTAAAGTTGTAAAATCCACACCTGTGAAGAAAACTTCGGAACCAGTGCTAGAGAAAAAGGCTACTAAGAACATTGGCTTGCTTACTAACAGACAGTTAAAAGAGAAGTTAGAGAGCATCCTAATAACTAAGCCTAAGAAGAACATGAATGGTAAATTAGGTATTAACAAATATAGTAATTATGCACCAATACCTAATGGACCTAGGAAAACATGCACTAAGAGTGGGAAATCCAACCACCTTGCTTATTAATGCAAAAAACATGTAGAAGACATGCAAGTTCCTTCTGTTCTTTATGTAACTCCTTATCCATACATTGCACAACCTCAATATATGTCATGCCATTATTGTGGTGATTTTAGACATCCATCTTATGCTTGCAATGTTTATGGAAACTGTTATTATCCTTCTATGCATAATGTTCATAATAACACAAGGAGAATGTCTCCTCAAAGGTCAAGGTTTGTGTTAGATATAAAGGAGGAGGATGATGATGATATTATAAGTGCATTTGTAAATACTCAAGGTGATATATAAACCTTGATATACCAGCACATGTTTTGCATTCACTGATGGTTAAGATAGCCATCAGAGAATGAGTTTTTAGTCACTAAGCAAGTCAACAGTGCAAAGCTCGAAAGGACTTGTTAGTGATCTTGGTATATTTGATATCACTTAGAAAGATTAAGTATTCCGCACATCAAACATGCCAAGCCAATCTACAAAGCTTCAATGGTTAAGTATCATCAGGGGAACCCATTAGTGGATGACTGAGGCAGACCAACCCGTTAGGGGAGCGCGTCAGGGTATGGCAGTGACTGGCTAAACTCATCAGTGGAACGCGTCAGGGCATTACCAAGACATGTCATTTGTCAGGGTAAGGCATAAGGGAATGACAGTGTCAGGCCAACCTGTCAGGGGGAAAGCACAACACTGTATCAGTGGAAGCCATCAGTGTGTGTCACTGGTCATAACATCAGTGGATCAAAGAAGCACTGAGTAAAACTTAAGTGAAGGTTGAAGCTCTGATCCAGTCTTGAACAAAGACTTGACATCAGGGGATCCAGAAGCTGTGACGACCCCCAAAATCCCTCACTGGACCAGGACTTCGTCAAAAGAAGGAAAAGATAACCATACATCCATTCAAATTATAAATTCTGGAAAAAAAAAATATTAAAGAGTTATTACAACCCAAAATATTATATTTTCAGCGTAAGCTATTCTATCTTTATAATTATAATACAAAACATCACTTTTCAGATCATCTTCCTTCCTTCCTTCCTTCCTTATCGGCACTACAAAGGGTTAACTAAACTCAGTAACCGATCATCTTTGCGTTCCCCTTGTCAGAGGGCTCAACCTTTATATTCTACCCTGCAAGACATTAAAATTCAACAAGAATGAGTGATTTACGCCCAGCAAGTATATAAACAATTTGGGAAACATATCTGGAATGTTTCAAAGGATTCAATTCTGCTATGAGGCTTGGTGGAACAATACTAATGCCTCAGAAATCTTTAACGGATCTTTAGAATTACTGATGATAAACAATTGTGTAATCCTTCTTAAAACAAAGCATAACTTTTTTGAAATAAAAAAAAAATATCCATCGGGGGCTAAAACCGTTGGATCTACTAACTATACGGTATACAGCTGGCCTAACTGTGTCCGCATGATCCCTCCTTGCGTGAACGTACATAGTCACATAAAATTCTTCTAGGTCAGGTGAAGAACAAATCAACACCTTTCCTTTCCTCTAGCCATCCATGTGGCATAACCCATTTAAGGGACATATCATTCTCATTTATTGCACAGATATAATATTGAAAAAAATAATTGATAGAGCAAAGCTTCTTTATATCCATGCACTTCCATTCATATCATGCTAGCGGAAATTAAGGCATAGCATTCTATTTCACAAGGAAATTTAAATATAAAAATCATAATTTTGTACGCATGTCGAATCAATTGATCATGCGCTTAACTGAAATAAGCATAAGAGTAAGAATATACTTGCCTCGCTCCTTTGCAACAAAGATTCAAATTCGATTTACTTGTGAGTGAAAGATTCTGTAAATCATGCAAGTAATATTTTAATACCTTAATAAGAATTTATGAAAGAAAATGTGTATGTGATGTCCTTAGACTTTTACTGTCTTAAATAATAATATCATAAAATAATTTTAAGAAAATAATGTTTTATAATCTTGATGACAGACTGTGCATCAGGGGATAACTGATCATCAGGAAAAACTTACCCATCAGGGGATGTCTCTCAGCCATCAGGGGGATAGCCTTCGACCATTAGGGTATCATTCACTCATCAGGGAATAGTCATCAGGAGATGACTTACCCATTAGAGGATAATTTTCTCACCGCCAAACTCGTCGGGTGGTAACTTTAACTATCGCCGAACTCTCTTGGCTGACAGGGGATGATTTGTTCATCGCCAAACTTAGTTAGTCACCACTGAACTTCATCAGTGAATCATTTGTTCAGCACCAAACTCAGTTGGCTATCGCCAAACTCCTCGGGGACTAATATCTTTAGCCATCAGAGACTAATATATTTTGTCCCATCAGAGACTAAGGATGACGTCATCAGAGACTAAACTTAGTGTGAGAACCCAAAAAATTTTAAATGCATTCTATAATAAGAAATAATTTATTTTTGCGTTATTATATTT
The DNA here is from genome assembly GCA_014636745.2 of Centella asiatica. Lineage (NCBI taxonomy): Eukaryota > Viridiplantae > Streptophyta > Magnoliopsida > Apiales > Apiaceae > Centella > Centella asiatica. The sequence continues at coordinate 10,391,260 of CM025780.1, read as the reverse complement.
TTGCATGGAGGTTAGTCTTTTTAAATATGAATGATAAATTCATATCTACAATGAAAATTTTTGTGATGATATGATATCCACGATTATGAGGTTAAGTTCTTTAAAAAGGTATTAAAAAGAGGACTAGCAAATCCCATATAAGATTATATTGATCAGCTTGGAGGAAGAGGAGAGGGTTACGTAAGATTGGTGATTACGTGTTTGATTAGGAACTGTTTAGGTGACTAAGTCTTCATGCATGTAGGACAACATCTGTTTGTTGTCAAGAAGTCATGATGAATAGCTGTTTTACTGTCCAAATTAACCAATCATTTTATTCCAATGCTTAACCTTAGCTTACTGCTCTTAAACTCTATAAATACCTCATTTGAAACGAAATTTTAACTCTTTTACCAAAACTTCTCTGTTAAGAGTTTTGTTTAAACTTATCATCTCCATAAATTTTCAAGTTCTTCTTTCGGAAAAATTATTCTTAGACCAGCTTTGATCTCACCCTTAAGAACGAAGAGGTAAGAATCTGGTACCCTACTCAGTTTCTTTCAAGCATAGTATCAAAGATTTATGCTAAGATTAATATTCTTTGCATCTTCATGAGACATCATAGGCTGAGTTTGAGCATGATAGGTCTTCCATCGTAGCAGAAGCAAACTCTAATGTTAATCTCTGATGAGATGCTGTTAGTCTCTTATGAGATGCTATTAGTCTCTGATGAGATGCTGTTAGTCTCTGATGAGATGCTGTTAGTCTCTGATGACGACAGCATTAGTCTCCGACAGTGTTGATGTTAGTCTCTGATGACGTCAGCATCATTAGTCTCCGACAGTGTTGATGTTAGTCTCTGATGACGTCAGCATTAGTCTCCGACAGTGTTGATGTTAGTCTCTGATGACGTCAGCATCATTAGTCTCAGACAGTGTTGATGTTAGTCTTTGATGACGTCAGCATTAGTCTCCGACAGTGTTGATGTTAGTCTCTGATGATATCGGCATCATTAGTCTCTGACAGTGTTGATGTTAGTCTCCGATGACGTCACCTTTAGTCTCCGATAAGGTTAAAATGATGTCATCAGTCTCTGATAAGAAGTTAGTCTCCGATGACGTCACTCTTAGTCTCCGATAGGGTTAAGATGACGTCATCAGTCCCTGGTGAGCTATTTAGTCTCCGAAGACGTCAGCTTTAGTCTCCGATAGGGTTAAGATGACGTCATCAGTCCCTGATGAGTTGTTAGTCTCTGGTGACGTCATTCCTTAGTCTCCGATAGGCTAAGTTCAGTCCTTGATGACGTCATCCATAGTCTTTGATGAAGGAAATTCCGTTGTCTCTGATGAAGGAGATCTCTTAGTCTCTGATGGCTAAAGATATCAGTCCCTGACGAGTTTGTCAATGAGAAAAGTATTCCTCGATGCACAGTTTGTCATCAAGGCTATAAAACAGTATTTTCTTAAAATTATTTTATGATGTTATCATGCCAGATTTAAGACAGTAAAAGTTTAAGGACATCACATACATATTTTCTTTCATAAATTCTTACTAAGATATTAAAATATTACTTGCATAATTTACAGAATCTCTCTCTCACAAGTAAATTGATTTGAATTTTGTGCAAATGACTGAGGCAAGTATATTCTTACTCTTGTGCTTATTTCAGTTAAGCGCATGATCCATTGATTCGACATGCATACAAAATTATGACATTTATATTTAAATTTCCTTGTGAAACAGAATGCTATGCTTTAATTTCCGCTAGCATGATATGAATAAAAGTGCATGGATATAAAGAAGCTTTGCTCTTTCAGCTATTTTTCAATATTATATCTGTGCAATAAATGAGAATGCTATGTTCCTTAAATGCTTATGCCACATGGATGGTTAGAGGAAAGGAAAGGTGTTAATTTGTTCTTCACCTGACCTAGAGGAATTTTATGTGACTACGTACGTTCACACAAGGAGGGATCATGCGGGCACAGTTAGGCCAGCTGTATACCGTATGGTTAGCAGATCCAACGGGTTTAGCCCCCGATGGATATTTTTACTTCAAGGAAGTTATGCTTTGTTTTAAGAAGGATTACACAATTGTTTATCATCAGTAATCCTAAAGTCTCCTTAAAGATTTCTGAGGCATTAGTATTGATTCACCAAGCCTCATAGCAGAATTGCATTCTTTGAAACATTTCAGATTTGCTTTCCCAAATTGTTTATATACTTGTTGGGCGTGAACCGCTCATTCTTGTTGAATTTTAATGTCTTGCAGGGCAGAATATTAAGGCCGAGCCCTCTGATATGGGAAAGGCAAAGATGATTAGTTACTGAGTTTAGCTAACCCTTTGTAGTGCCGATAAGGAAGGAAGGAAGGAAGATAATCTGAAAAGTGATGTTTTGAATTATAGTATAGAGACAGAATAGCTTCCGTTGAAGATGTAATATCTTGGGTTGTAATAGCTCTTTAATATTGTTTTTTTTCCAGTATTTGTTATACAAATGGATGTGTGGTTATCTTTTCCTTCTTTTGACGAAGCCCTGATCTAGTGAGGGATTTTATGGTCATCACACTTAGCCTGTCAGAGACTAAGAATGACGTCATCAGAGACTAACAACATCTCATTAGAGACTAACATCTATCTTATCAGAGACTAACATTAGAGCTTGCTGTTGCTACCATGAAAGGCTTTTTATGAACAGACTCAGCCTAGAATGTCTCATGAAAATGCAAAAGAATATAAACTTAGCATAAATCTTTGATGCTATGCACGAAAGAAACTAAGTAGAGTACCAGGTTCTTACCTCTTCGTTCTTAAGGGTGAAATCAAAGCTTGTCTGAGAATAATTTTTCGAAAGAAGAACTTGGAAATTTATGGAGATGATAAGTTTAAACGAAACTCTTAAAAGAGAAATTTTGGTAAAGGAATTACAATTTCATCTCGAATGAGGTATTTATAGAGTTCAAGAGCAATAAGCTAAGGTTAAGCTTTAAGATAAGATAACGACTGCTTATCATTACTCTTTAACAGCTAACAACTGTTGTCCTACATGCACAATGCCTTGATCGACTACTGCCACTTAAACAACTCTTTGATCAACACGTAAGTATAACACTTACGTAATTCTCTCACCCTCTTCTACGCTGATCAATATAATCTTATATGGGATTTGCTAGTCCCCTTTTTAATACTTTTTTAAGGAACTTAACCTCATAATCATGGATATCACATCATCATAAAAATTTTCATTGTAGATATGAATTCATCATTCATATTTAAAAAGGCTAACCTCCATGCAAAAATAAAATAACACAAACATTATTTCTTATCGTAAAATACATTTAAAATTTTTGGGTTCTCACATCCTTCCTTCCTTAAACGAAGTTTCGTCCTCGAAACTTAACTATGAAATAAATGGGGGTACTTGTTAATCATAACGCTTTCAAGCTCCCAAGTAGCTTCCTCTACACTATGGTTCCTCCATAACACTTTTACAGAAGGAATTTCTTTATTCCTAAGAATTTTAACTTGTCGATCTAAAATCTGGATTGGAACCTCTTCATAATTTAAATCCGATTGCAGCTCTATCGGTTGATAATCAATTACTCCTTTATGGTCTGCCTTATAAGGACGTAACACTGATATGTGAAATACATCATGAATGTGGCCCAAAGTCGGTGGCAGTGCCAATTGATAGGCCACTTCTCCAATCTTCCTCAATACTTTGAAAGGTCCTACATAGCGGGGACTCAACTTTCCTTTCTTGCCACAACGCATTACGCCTTTCCAGGGTGACACTTTCAATAGTGCATAACTTCCAATTTCCAAAATTTGATCCTTCCTATGTTGATCAGCATATTGTTTACGTCGATCTTGAGCTGCCTTCATTCTCATTCTGATCATCCTAATTGCCTCCTTAGTCTGTTGGACTATCTCTGGTCCAATTAGCTTCCTTTCTCCTACTTCGTTCCAGTAGAGTGGAGTTCTGCATTTTCTACCGTACAATGCTTCAAAGGGGGCCATGCCAATGCTAGCATGATAACTATTATTGTACGTGAATTCGATTAGTGACAGATGGTTGTCCCAATCACCTTTGAATTCGAGAACGCAAGCTCGTAGCATATCTTCTAGTGTCTGAATCGTGCGTTCAGATTGACCATCTGTCTGGGGGTGATAGGCTGTGCTCATATCTAGTCTTGTTCCCAGATAGTCTTGGAAGCTCTTCCAAAATCTTGAGGTAAACCTCGGATCCTGATGTTCCTCATATAACTGCTCCTTTCTTAGAATTTCCAGCGTTATCCTTAGATGTTCCTCATGCTCTTTTGCCGTCTTTGAATAGATAAGAATATCATCAATGAAAACGATAATAAAATTATCCAAGAATGGTTTGAAGACACGATTCATTAAGTCCATGAAGGTTGCGGGTGCATTTGTTAGTCCAAATGGCATTACCAAGAACTCATAGTTACCATAGCGAGTTCGAAATGCCGTCTTTGATATGTCCCCTTCTTTGATCTTCAATTGGTGGTACCCTGAGCGTAGATCAATTTTAGAGAAGTACCTTCTTCCTTTAAGTTGATCAAAAAGATCGTCTATCCTCGGCAGGGGGTACTTATTCTTGATCGTGACCTTATTCAGTTCCTGATAATCAATGCAAAGTCTCATCGATCCATCTTTCTTTCGAACAAATAGCACTGGTGCTCCCCACGGTGAAACGCTTGGTCTGATCAATCCTCGTTCTAAGAGTTCTTGCAACTACATCATCAGCTCCTTTAATTCGGACGGTGCCATTCAATACGGGGCCTTGAATATTGGCACGGTACCGGGGATCAAGTTAATTTCAGAATCTACTTCTCTATCTGGGGTAGTCCAGGCAACTTTTCTGGAAATACGTCTACGAACTCCCTCACCATAGGGACATCCTCGATCTTACTTTCATTCTTGTTGACATCGTGCACATAAGCTAAGAAGACTTCGCAACCTTTGCGAATCATTTTCTTTGTCTGGATCATGGTCAAGAATGGCGAGGATTTCTCCATTTTAGTGCCATGGAACCAAACCTTCGCCTTCTGGGGAAATCGTAAGACAACTTTCTTCTTCTTACAGTCAATATTGGCCTGATATTTGAATAACCAATCCATTCCCAATATTACATCGAATTCTCCCAAAGGAAAAGGAATAAGATCAGCGAGAAACTCATGTTGATCTATCTTTAGAGTACAGTTAAGGTAAATGTGAGAAATGCTTATCACCTCACGATTGGCAACTACTACATCTAAAGGTTTTGGTAGTAGTTTAGGCCAAGTTAGCATATTCCTAGCTAACCGTTCAGATATAAAACTTCGAGTAGCACCCGAATCAAACAACACATGAGCATGTAAGGAGTTCACTAATAGTGTACCTGTAACAACATCATCGGAAGCCACAGCATCTTGCACGGTCATATTGTAAGCCCTTGCTTGTGGTCGTATCGGTATAGTGTTGGCTCCCCTCAGCATCGGTTTGCCACCTTCTTTTGAGGGCAATTGGGAGAGATGTGCCCTTCCATTCCGCACGTGAAAGATGTCCTTACTGCGATCAGCGGTCTGTTGTTTTGTTGAGGTTGTTGTGGTCTTCCTTGGAGCGGGGCAACAGTGGAGTTCAAAGTCGGACAATTTGAGGAAAAGTGCCCCGGTTGGCGACACTTGAAGCAAACATCCTTCCCTTTCAAGCATGGGGTTGTGCCCATAGTTTGTACACACAGTAGCCCTCCTTGAAATGACATCAGATGATTGCTCCCTCCACTTCCTCTTTCCACTATTGCTCAGATTAATATTGTTGTTGCTTCTCTCTTCCTTCTTTACACTTACACCACTAAGGTTCTGATGGCTTCCCTTATAATCTCCCTTCCTCCTATCTCCCTTCTTATTTTCTCGATTAAAATCATGTACTGTCTTGTTACTCCATTCCGCAATTCTTGCTTTTTCCACAACTGCATCAAAGTTTCCTAGTTGAAAAATTGCTACTTGCCTCAAAATCCAAGGATTCAATCCTTGCTCAAATCTTCGAGCCTTTCTCCCTTCATCGCTTACTTGGTGAGGAGCATACCTCATCAGTTCATTAAACTTTGCGTCATACTCGTCCACTGTCATGGACCCTTGCTTCAAATTTAGGAACTTTAGTTCCATTGCATTGGAGACACTAAAGGGGTAAAATTTCTCCCTGAACCTTTGGGTGAACAGTTCCCAGGTTATCACGGTGTTTGTGTCCCTTGTAGCTTCCCTTTTTGTTAACTCCATCCTCTTGGCACCTTTCCACCAGTGATTGGCTTCCTCTTTCAGCATGAAGCCGCACACTTAGTCTTGCAATCTTCTGGCACGTCTACTAAGTCGAAAGCTTTTTCGATCTCTTCCAACCAATATTGTGCTACAGTAGGTCCTCCCTTTCCATCAAAAGTTGGCGGATTGATGCCAGTGAACTCTTGAATATATAGCCCACGGGTAACAGGACTTGGGGCTTGAGGTGGTGGTGGTGCTGTTGGCTGGTTCACGGCTACAGCTTTATGAATAATCTGAAGAAATTGAGCTAGCGAGTTGTCATTTGTATTCCCTGTAGCATTGTTGTTGGCAGAATTATTGTCATTAACAGAAGTCGGTGGTGGAACATGTTGGGTATTGCGATTCATCCCAATAACCTCCTTTGAGCTGTCATCCTCTACAACCACTTTGTCAGCATTATCAGCTTGGTTTTCTTTTTCTAAACATGCCAAATTTTTAGACCTTGACAGGTTGTTATGGAGATTGCTTCTCCCAGGTCTTCCTGGTCTCCTTCCTTTGACCACAATCTAGTATAATATATGCAAAGGGTTAAACATCCTTCACAAAACATTCCATTTTTATATGGCTTAAGAATTTATAACTCAATAAGGTGAAGAGCATTAAGCAACACATAAGCATTTAAATATGTCAAAATATTTATCATTCATGTACATAGAAGACTGTCATAAACATCGTTCTCTAACATTCTTAAAATAAGCCACACATTGATCAAAATACATTTGAATGCATCTGAGATAGTCGCAACTGTCCCAAGCAGAGTTCAAAATAAACACAACATAACCTCTACCTAAATTTTACATCCACTTCTATAACTAATCCTCATCATCTTCCGTGTCTAAAGATCCTTCACGTTCCGCCTCCCTTTCCCAATGTCGAGACCGTATATGTGTCTCCTCAATGCGGCACGCACAGTGGTTGCTCATTTGCTCCAAATGCGTCACTGTGGGATTAGCTGCTGCTGCTGCTACCATCTGTGCATGCGTCTCTAATGCCAGCCGATGCTACAAGCTCTGAGTCAACCAAAAAGAGGATTGCCATGCTGATGCTGCTGTGCGAAACCTAGTAATAGTGGCAGCCTGTCGTCGAACTGTCATGGTGCGAGCTGCCAATCGATAGTGAACTTTTGCGTCATAACTACGTACCATCTCATCATGGGATGGCACTGCTGCCTGTGGTGGGGACGAAACAGGCCTTAGAGTATCACATTTCATTCGAGGGATATCTTGTGTCACAACATGGTCGCAGTCAAAACGTTGGCGTATTGTGCTTTTTCGTGCTGTGTGGCGAATGCGTGGCCCCCGGTGAACAGTGGAAGGTTTGGCCTCCTGCATTGGCTTCATGGTAGCTGTTTCCAATCAGTGCCACCTAAAGTTTAAAAAGAGCAAAAAGTTTGAAGTGTTTGCATTCATCCCTCCTTCTACAAAAACTTGAGCTTATATTGTTCCAACAATTGGTATCAGAGCCTTTTAGCAGATTATACTTGCTAACAATGATCAACATCTATGGCTAACAAAGCTGGAAAGAGTAAAGTCCCCATGTTGGAAAGGGGAAAATACTTCTTTTGGAGACAACGCATGACAGTTCATCTTAGAGCAATCGATGATGAATATTTACAGATTCTGGAAGAAGGCCCTCATGTTCCCAAGAAGTTGTCAATGGAGTCACTGTTCCTTAAAAATTAGTCCCAAAGATGATTGACGAAACGACAATCGAGGAAAAAGAGAAAGTGAAAAAGGATCTTAAAATCACAGGGATCATGTATAATGGTTTAGACGATGATATACTGAATAGTATCATGAATCTTACAACATCTAAATCCATATGGGATACCATACAAATCCTTTGTGATGGAACGGAGGAAGTGAGGGAAAACAAACTGCAGCTCTTGACACAACAGTATGAGTGGTTCACAATGAAAAGAGGTGAAACACTCACTGAAATGTTCGACAGATTTAACAGGTTGGTAAATGACCTGAAACTATATGGGAAGGCATATGCAAATAAAGATGTGAACAGGAAGTTCATGAGAGCCCTTCCCATATCATGGGATCCTAAGACGACAACCATCAGGGAATCCAAGGACATAAATCTCCTAGACTTAGATAGGATTTATGGCACCCTAAAGACATATGAACTTGAGGTTCAACAAAGATCTGAAATGTCAGGGGATGCTAGGAAGCTTAAATCTGTAGCCCTGATGGTTGCCAAGAAGGACAAAGAAGAAGCAAGACCGAGTGTCTTAATGAAGCAGCAACTGGGAGATACTGAAATGGAAGGGGACAACGAAGCTGACTCCAAGGAAGATGAATATACTCCTGAAGAGTTAGAGGAGCTGGATGAAACCATGACCTTTCTTGCAAAAAGGTTTTCCAAGCTGAAATTCCAAAAGCCTGTGGGTTCTAAAAGATTTTCAGCAAGGAAGCCTAGTAGTACTAAAAACTTTATTGACAAATCTAAAATAAAGTGCTACAAGTGCAATGAGATGGGCCACTTTGCAAATGAGTGTCGCAAGGCCACAAAAGAAGGTGAATCCAGAAACAAGGAAGCTGAAGTGGACTATAAGAAGAAATACTTTGACCTTCTTAATGCAAACAAGAATGGAAAAGCATATATTGCAGAGGGAAAGGACTGGGCTGACTTAGATGAAGAAAATGCTGAAGAATATGTCAACCTAGCCCTGATGGCCTCATCCACTGACAGCAACAGCTCATAAGTAAGTCTTGAGATTTCCTCTAACATGTCTAAAAATGATTGTGTTAAAACTGTTAAGGAAATGACTTGTGAGATAAAGGATCTCTATGACACCCTGAGGAGTGCAGTAGCTGAAACTGAGAGAGTGCAGAAAATAAATGAGCATTTGACTGCAAGAAACTCTCTCTTAGAATCAGAACTCTCCAAATTTGAGAATCTTGAAAAAGAACTCTCAAGAACAAAAAATCTTCTTGACTGTGCTATCAAAAGAGAGGAATGGACCTCAAATCTTCTAAGTCAAGAGAGGGAAGTCATAAAGAGATGGAATGAGTCTAGCAAAAAACTGGAGGATCAATTAAAGAATCAAAAATCTGGTTCCAAATCTAGTTTAAGCTATGGAGAGACTCTAGTGAAGCAACCTCCCCTTGAGGTTGAAATTGCAGCTAGCTTTGGAAAAAGGCCAATACATCCTATCAAGTTTGTAAAGGCTGTAACAAAGTTAGAAAAAGGGAATGTTTTCCCAATGAGTGAAGCTTCCACAAGTGGTGGGAGTGGCAAGAAACCGATTCTTGCCAAAGCACTCAAACCTCAAGTCAGAAAAGAACCAGACTGTGCATCAGTGGATACACAGTCGTCAGGGAGAAAGGGTGCATCAGGCCATAGTAACCCTTTAAGGGAAAAAGGCCTGTCAGGGGATAGTAAAAAGAATAGGAATGGAAAGCTAGGTGTAAACAAGGATAGTAATTACACTTCCATTCATGAAGCCCCTAGAAAAATGTGCTGGAATTGTGGTAACAAGAATCATCTATCTTTTCAATGCAAAAAGAAACCACAAATTTTGATTGACACAATTTTACATGCTGATGATTTACCAACTGTTGAAGCTTGCTCCTCCAAGGAAAAAGGCAAAATAACTGTTGAGAAATCAAAAGCATATGTTGAAGCTCCTAAAAAGGAGAAAGTTTTAAGTTTGCCAAAACCAAAAGTCACAATTAAAGAAAAGGTTGTTTTACCTACAACCGTGACTAATCCTAGAGGACCCAAAACTAATTGGGTACCAAAAACAAATTAAATATTTTTTGTGTGCAGGGAAAAGTTAAAAGCAGTCATATCTGGTTTTTAGACAGTGGTTGCTCAAGGCACAAGACAGGAAACAAAGCCCTGCTCACAGAATTTCAAGAAAAGGATGGTCCAGTGATTTCATTTTGTGATAACAGCAAAAGACTGACTCTGGGTTATGGCAAAGCAGCAAAGGACTGACTCTGGGTTGATGGGCTTAAGCACAATTTATTAAGCATAAATCAACTATGTGACAAAGGTTACATCATTTCGTTTAAAGGGGATCAGTGCTTGATCTCAAATGAGGATGATGGGAAGATGATTTTATCAGGAATAAGAAAAGGAGACCTCTATGTTGCTGACTTCAATTCAGTAAGTGGAGAATCATGTTTCTACAGCAAGGAAACTCCTGATGAAAGCAGGCTATGACACAAGAAGCTCTCTCACCTGAATTACAAATCTATTAATGATTTAGTGAAGAGAGAGTTGGTAACTGGGCTACCACAAATGGAGTTCATTCAAGAAGGGTTATGCTCAGCTTGTCAATAAGGGAAGCAAAGGAAAACATCCTTTGTCAGCAAGGAAGCCACAATGATTAAAGATCCAATTCAATTGCTACATATGGATCTCTTTGGCCCTGTCAATATTATGTCAGTGTCAAAGAAAAGATTTGCAATGGTCATTGTGGATGACTACACCAGATATACTTGGGTGAAGTTTCAAAATGCTAAATCAGAAGTTCCTTAGCAAATCATTGACCACATCAAGAAAGTGGAAACATAGTCAAGGTCAGTGGTTAGGATGTTGAGGACAGACAATGGAACTGAATTCAAGAATGCAGCTGTTGATGGATTATGTGTGGAGAAAGGCATCAATCATACACTTTCTGCCCCAAGGACTCCTCAACAGAATGGTGTAGTGGAAAGGAAGAACAGAACCCTGATAGAAGCTGCTAGAACAATGCTAGCAGAGCCAAAGATTCCTACCTATTTTTGGGCTAAAGAAATTTCCACTACTTGCTTTACTCAAAATAGGTCATTAATCAACAAGGCTCACAACAAGACTCCATATGAGCTAATGACAGGGAGAAAGCCAAACATCAAGTTCCTACATGTTTTTGGATGCAAATGCTTTATTTTAAGGAACTTTGGTGAGAACTTGGGAAAATTTGATCCAAAGGCTGATGAAACAACTTTCCTAGGTTACTCCCTGACATCTAAGGCCTACAGGGTTTACAACAAGAGACTTCAGGTGGTGATGGAGTCAATAAATGTAGCTTTTGATGATCATGAAATTTCTGGACTTGAAGACCCTAGTTTTCATGAAGAGCTCATATTTGAAAATGAAGATGAAACTGATTATCAAGAGATTGAAGCTGATGAGTGCAGACAAATGGAGAATTTATCCATCTTTGATGTCAATCCAAATTCTATAGAAGCCCTTTCCAATGTTAGAGTCAATTTCCAGGACAACAGGTCAGGGTATACTCCATCAAGGGATCATCCATCAGGGCATGCACCATCAGGGGATAACTTGAACCTTGAATTAAGCACTAATTCAGGGGGAGGGTTTTCAGAAGCTGGGAGCACAGACTTAGGGGGAGGAGATGTCAATCAAGCAAGCTCATAAAGATACATCTCTAATCCCAAATGGGCCAGAAGTCATATAACAGACTTAATTATTGGTGACCCAATCAAGAAAGTGCATACCAGAAAAACAACATCTAATGAATGTCTATATGCTGGCTTTCTTTCACAAGTTGAGCCAAAGAAATTTGAAGAAGCCATTCAAGATGCAGATTGGATAATGGCTATGCAAGAAGAGCTAAATCATTTTGTAAGAAATAAAGTATGGAAACTAGTACCTAAACCCAAAGACAAAATTATAATAGGTACTAAGTGGGTATTTAGGAACAAGATGGATGAAGCTGTCATTGTTATAAGGAACAAAGCAAGACTGATTTCAAAAGGATATCTTCAAGAAGAAGGGATTGACTTTGATGAGACCTTTGCGCCAGTAGCCAGACTTGAGGCTATAAGAATTTTCTTAGCCTATGCAGCACACTCAAATTTCAAGGTTTATCAAATGGATGTGAAAAGTGCTTTTCTCAATGGGAAATTGGAACAGGAGGTGTATGTCCAACAACCTCCAGGATTTGAGAGTTCAAAATTTCCAAATCATGCGTTCAAGTTAGAAAAGGCACTTTATGGACTGAAGCAAGCTCCTAGAGCTTGGTATGACACATTGTCAAAGTTTCTAGTGGAAAACAAATTCACAAGAGGTATCATTGACAAAACATTATTCTTTAGACAACATCAAGATCATCTGATTTTGGTTCAAATTTATGTTGATGATATTATCTTTGGATCCACTGACACTAGACTGTGTGAAAAGTTCTCCAAACTCATGCAAAGCAAGTATGAAATGAGCTTGATGGGTGAGTTATCATATTTCTTGGGGTTGCAAGTCAAACAAGTCACTAATGGAATTTACATTCATCAGACAAAATATGCCAAAGAACTTCTCAAGAAATTTGATATGGAGGACTCAAAAGTAGCAAAGACACCAATGGCCACTGCAACCAAGATTGACCCTGATAAGGATGGAAAGAAAGTTGATTTGAAGACTTATAGGGGAATGATTGGATCTTTGCTGTATCTAATAGCAAGCAGGCCTGATATAATGTTTGCAACATGTTTTTGTGCAAGATATCAAGCTGACCCAAGGGAATCTCATCTCATTGCAGTAAAAAGAATCTTAAGATATGTCAAGGGCACTACAGAGTTGGGACTTTGGTATCCAAAGGAGTCTGGATTTGAATTGATAGGATATTCTGATGCTGACTTTGGAGGATGCAGAATTAACAGAAAAAGTACAACAGGAAGCTGTTAGTTTCTAGGAGGAAGGTTTGTATCTTGGTTCAGCAAAAAGCAACACTCAATTTCAACATCAACTGCTGAAGCTGAATATATTGCAGCTGGAAGTTGCTGTGCACAAATCCTATGGATGAAAAATTAGTTAATGGATTATGGCATGAACTTCAACAATATTCCAATCAGGTGTGATAACACTAGTGCCACTGCCATTCCTGAAAATCCTGTGCAACACTCCAGAACCAAGCATATAGAAATCAGATATCATTTCATCAGGGAACATGTTATGAATGGAACCATTGAACTGCAGTTTGTACCATCAAATCAACAACTGGCAAACATTTTTACCAAAGCTCTTGATGAAACCACGATTTTCAATCTTGTGGGAGAGCTGGGAATGGTGAATTATGTGTCAGGGTCAGGGTCAAATACTTAAGTTCTGGTACTCCTGTATCATTTCATGAATTCCTGATGAAATAAATTGATATGTGATAATATATGTTATAACTGTAGATATGTATATGTATGCTTGTATATTTTGTATTTTTGTTTGGTTGTTTGTTTTTGACTGATGCATCAGGGTCAGGGTCTCCGTCAAGACGCATTAGGGTCAGGGTATTAGACTCGCGCATCAGGGTCAGGGTATCAGACTCGCGCATCAGGGTTAGGGTATCAGACTGCCGCATCAGGATCAGGGTATCAGACTCGCGAATCAGGGTCAGGGTATCTTGCTTTGGAATCAACGTCAGGACATTCGACTTATGTATCAGTATCAGGGTATGTATATACAAAGAGCATTAGGGTAAGGTAAAATTTTTTTAACTGCATCAGGGGATTACGTCAGTTAAGTAATGACAACTCATCAGGATGCTTTTCTCTCACTGATGACGTGTCATCACAGAAACTGAAATGACACCCTTATTGCGTGTTTTTAGGAGCAATTTTCAAACGTCAACATGTGGGTATTTATACTTTATCTCTCCTAACCTTCAAAACACTTTAAATCATTTAATCTTTCTCTGATATTTGCTTGAGTTTTCTTTTTCTCTCTCCCGTTTTTGCAGAAACCCTAGAACTTCAAATTTTCAAAAGCATCAATGGCACCCAGCAACTCTTAACAAATCCCACGAAATCTGATTGTCCCACCCACAAACTATGTGGGTTTCTCAGACTTTGAGAAGGTAAATGATTGCTTTAAACCAATTCTGAACTATCTACTTAACTTGGAGTATAGTCAAGCAATCTTTACTAATGATGAAATGTCGGGAGAAGCACTGTCTCAACTTTAGACCAGTGCAAAGTTCATGTACTCCACTACAAGGCTTGATGTGGTGAAGGGAATGTCATTCAAGATTTCTTCTGAGAAAGGGAAAATAACCCCTTCTAGAATTAATTCTGCTTTGGGGCTACCTACTCAAGATCTGGTGGAAGTACCTGGTGATGCTGAACTACTCGACTTCTTTAGGGAACTGGGCTATAATGCTGCTCCTAATGCAGTGTTAAAGTTCAAGGACCTCAAGAGGGTGAACGTGAAGCGAGAGATCTCTTACCTCTTCGACACTATCACCAAGGTGTTTTCAGGTAAGTGTTCTAACTTTGAGGTTATCACCTCCTTAACATTAAAGATAGCATATGCAATAATTAAAAATATAAATATAAATATAGGTAAAATAATTTTTGATGACGTTGTAAATAAATTAGGTAGTTTTAATTCTAGGAAATCAGAAGTTTATTATGCTAGATTTTTGTATATGATTATTAAAGTTCAAATTACTAACTTTTCTTTTGAGAATGATATACCTGTACAGACATACAAGAAAACAAAGAAATTGTTTGTAGAAATTATAAAGAAATCCTATACAGCCGAACCATTTGCACTTCCACTGCATATGGTACAGGTAGTAAATACTTCACCCTCCACTTCCCAACCTGTAATTTCTTCACCTTTATCTACTATGATAGAGAATACAACCACTTCTCTGCCTACCCAAGTAGAACAACCCATTTCTACACAACCACTCTCTATTGCCCAACCCATAGTCTCCCAAAAGACTATTGGGATTAAAAGAAAACCTAGTGAAGTTACCACATCAACTAAGGGGGAGCAAGGAGAGAGAGTGATTGGCTACATGCGTAAGAAGAAGAAGGGAGCCACGAGTGTTACCCAAAAGCCTGACCAGGGCGTATCCTCTCAAAAGGATACTGCCTTTGATAAGGAATTAAACATATTTTTAACTAATTCCTCTCAAAAGGAATTAGTTATTGAAAATAGTCCTCAACCAGGGACACAGTTGAGTGAGGCACATACATTGATCATTGGCTCTGATGAAACTAACATCAGGGTCTCTGAGAGCCATTGTAGAAATCTGACACAGTGAGTGCACACACTACTCAAGAAGTTGTAGCTCAGAAGGTTCTCAATAAGATCAACATGAGTCATAAGCATTCTTCTACAACATCTTTTGATGAATCACCTCCTCATTTAGTGATTTAGCCAATACTCCCCTCTACACCAATTCCTTCTGTTAGTGCAATATCAGCACAAGTGTTTGTAGAAGGGGGGGGGGGGGGGGGGGAAAACAAACACCTGAAACTTTTCGCACTTAAAAACTTATAAGGCTTACTAAAAACAAGTTGTAACAAACAGAAAAACTATATGAAATGAACACGCAGATTCAAGTTAAAATAGTTATATTATAACTCGAGGTTTTTCTGGAAATCTGTATAATCACAAATGTGATTTACAGCTACAAATTCTATAAATAAAGTTCACAGCTTCTCACACTCATTAGCTTCTAATATTCTTTGAAATATCTCTCTCAAGATCTATTGCAAAGCTTCTCTCTAGTGTTTTTGTGCTTTAGTGCTTATTTGATCTGTTGGATAGATTCAATCAATCGTTATCTTTGTAATGAGAGCTCCGTTGCTTATATATAAATCAGTGGGATGAAATCACGTTCTTGAGATTGACACTGATATGTCCTGAAGTGTTTCACTGACGGATTGGTCTGCCCTTGTCATACCCTGACAGGTTCCCCTGACAAGTTCCCCTGATAGGTTCCCCTGATAGGTTCCCCTGACAGGTTCCCCCTGATGGGTTCCCCCTTGATGGGTTTCCCTTGATGGGTTCCCCTGATGGGTTCCCCCTGATGGGACTTAATCAACGTAACTTTAATTTTAGAATTTCTGATGTGCGGAATACTTCGTTTGCTTACAAGTAGCATCAGACATTCTTCTTCACTTTGTCAAGTCCTTTGAATGTTCCTGTTTTCTGACTTGTCTTGTGAAGTTATTGACCATCCACTGATGGATAAGTTTATCATCAGTGGATGCAAAACTTGTGCTGATCTTAAGGTTTATAAAATACCTCAAGTATTTACAGTTGCATAATTTATTACATAATCATCATCATTTATCTCTAACAATCTCCCCCTATTTATGTTTATCAATTTGATAACCATAAATCCGTAGATGCACTGATGATGATGTCAAAACCAATACTAAATACATGAAAGAATTTTGAATGAATTAATAAAAGAATTTCTGTACAAGTATAACCTACATCTATTACAAAAAGAATGTTGTATTTAGACATCATAACCCCTTTTTCTTTTTGCTGAGACAAAGGGCAATGGATGACTTGATTCAATAGGTTGAGAGTCACTTCCAAGGCCTTGTTTTCTTTGTTCTGGATTTTGATCAGGAATTCTGAGTCTGTTGTCTACTGCTCCCGTCTCTAGCTGCTCTAGTTCCTTTTGAAGAAGCTTTCTGAAGTTGACTATGTTGACATTTCTGCTTGATTCCAAAGCTTCAAGGACAGTCTTGATTTCCTGAACATTGGCTGCAGCAAGTTGTGACCAGTAAAAGGTTATGATCTCCCCATTTTTATTTTTGAATTGTACTCCCATGGGGCTGGTGATCATTTTGGAATAGATTTTGAATCCCTTTACTGGTGGCACATCCCTTATTGCAGTGTTCCTATCATCAGCTCTGGTTTCTTCGATCTCCTTCAATACTCTCTGAATCAGCAGGACTCTGAATTTGATGACATGTTCATTTTTATGATTTGCAATTTGACTCAGAACATGCATCGCTTCCTCCAGGCTTAGGCCATCAACCTCTTTAATCCTTATACTCTTCTCCCGCCCATCAGTGGATTTATAAAATAGCTTTAGTGGACTTTCCAATGCTGTGGGCAGGCTTCTTTCATTGTTGATGGCACCCCTCAGCCTGTCGATTATCCCCCTTAAGTCTTTATTAGCCTGAGAGGATTTTGGAATCAGGTTTAGAACCAGTCCTAATTGTTCAGCATCCATTCTCTTGAACCAGTCCATTGCCACATTGAACCTAACATCTATGCTTTTTATTGAGAACATAAATGTCAGGTTTTTGCGCCTTTCTTCTTTGAGATATTCAGCTAGAGTGGGTGGACCATATTCTTTGGTATCAGGAGATGGTGTTTTGTCCTTGGCATCTTCTGACTTCTTTGAAGTGGCATCAGGGTCTTTAGATTTATCTTGATTTTTATCCCCTGATGCACTTCTAGGGTTCTGTAATCTTCGAGGCTGAGGTCTCCTGGAGGTCCTTGGCTTGACATTCTTCTTCTTCTTCACTTCTTCTTCCTGTTCCTTTGCCATTTCCCTTTCTTCTTCTTCTTGAAGTTGCTGTGCATAGAGTGCATCAGCTTCTACAAACTTTTTATCCTGGGGAAAGACCAGCTCCACTTTCCCATCAATTACAACTTCAACACGTTTTGG
>CM025780.1:10313839-10373575 GCA_014636745.2 Centella asiatica | reverse complement strand
GTGGGCTGTCTTCATGGCATCTCCAAGTAGCTTAGGCCCTGATTGAGTGTTGGATTTCTTCTTGGGTTCCTCAATCAGGATGCCTTTGCCTTTGTCCTTGTTAATTGGAGTAGGAACAGGAGTAGTAGTCACATCCCCTGATGGTTGGCTTGATTTCTCAGCAACATCCCCTAACGACTGCTTGGTTGATTTCTCCCCCTTTTTGACAGCATCATCAGTGGGAGTTGAGAGTCAGGATGTGACTTGAAGAAGTTGTTGCATTGTGTCAGCCATGGATTGTTGCAGAGTATCCATGCTATTCAGTTGAGTAGAAAGATCACTAAGATTGTGTTCAACATTGTCAACTTGCTTCTTCATTCGTGGTAGAGTCTGGTTGGTGACTAAGGAGTCGACAACTTGTTGTATATGCTGGAACTTTGTGGTAAAATGTGTATACAATTTTTGGTTTTCTATATCTATGGACTGACCAATCATGATCTGTGACTTTAACACTTTGATTAAGAATGGATCAGTGGTCCTAGCTAACTCTTGCTTCAATAACTATATAGTATGAGACATTTGATTCTGTCTAAAGTATAAATCAACTCCGATGAACTGGGAAAAATCATCTTGTGGAGCATCATCTTCATCACTTGCAGAAGAAGAAGTAATATTTACAGTATCAGTGTTTTCTCTCTGTTCTTTATTTACAAGGATCTCATCCTTATCTCTCTCATCCTCTCCTTTTTCTTTGCCATCTAAGGCGTCACTAATATTCTCTCCTTTTTCTTTGCCTACTAAGGCAGTACTCTCTTGCTCTCCTTTTGCCAAAGTCCTCTCAGGTTTTGACTTTGCCTCTCTGCACTAAGTATTTTCTCATTCGCACTCAAAATTGTCCTAGAGGGGCTCCTATGGGCTTAGAAATCATCAACTGTGACCAGTTCAAGTGAAGTATTTATAGATTCTGGTTCAACAGTTGTGATAGGAGAAGGAGAAGAAATAAAGTGTGTATGTATAATTGGAGAGGTATAGGTTTCTATAGAGGAAGTATATACAATTGGGGGTACATAAAGAGTTATGGCTGTAGTATGTACAGTGGAATTTATGTCCCCTGCTTGATCACCAGTGTTTGTATCAAGTAAAAATGAATCAGCCATGTGAGAATAGTGACTGTCAAACACTGTGTTAGAGAGTGTTGGCTCCTCCACGAATTGAGAATGTGGAGAATCTGATTGTATGACACTTAATGTTTGTGTCATTATATCTGAAGAAATTTGAGGAACAGAGAAAGAAGGAAGTGGTGTAGATGGGAGTGTTGGCTGAATCACTGAACGAGGAGGTGATTCATCAAAAGATGCTGTAGAAGAATGCTTATGAGCTACAACATCTTGAGTAGTGTGTGCACTCACTGTGTCAGATATCTGCAAGTGGCTTTCAGAGACCCTGATGGTAGGTTCATCAGTGTCTATGGTTAGTGTATGTGCCTCACTCAATTGTGTCCTTGGTTGAGGACTATTTTCAATAACTAATCCCTTTTGAGAGGAACTAGATAGAAATATGTTTAATTCCTTATCAAAGGCTATATCCTGTTGAGAGGATACGCCCTGGTCAGGTTGTTGGGTAACACTCATGGCTCCCTTCTTCTTCTTCAATCTTCTCCTATAGCCAAGCACTCTCTCTCCTTGCTCCCCCTCGGTTGATGTGGTAACTTCACTGGGTTTTCTTTTAATCCCAACAGTCTTTTGGGAGACTGTGGGTTGGGCTATTGAGAGTGGTTGTGAAGAAATTGGTTGTTCTACTTGGGTAGGCAGAGAGGTGGTTGTTTTCTCTGCCATAGTAGATGAAGGTGAAGAATGTACAGTGTGAGAGGTAAAAGATGTAGAATTTACTACCTGTATCATATGCGTTGGGAGAGCAAATGATTCAGTTGTATATGATTTCTTCATTATTTCTGCAAACAATTTCTTTGTTTGCTTGTATGTCTGTACAGATATATCATTCTCAAAAGAAAGATTAGTAATTTGATCTTTAATAACCATGTACAAAAATCTAGCATAATAGACTTCAGATTTCCTATTATTTACATTACCTAATTTATTTACAAGATCATCAAAAATAATTTTACCTATATTTATATTTACATTTTTAACTATTGCATATGCTATTTTCAAAGTTAAAGAGGTAATAACCTCAAAGTTAGAACACTTACTTGAGAATGCCTTGGTGATTGTATCAAACAGGTAAGAGATCTGCCGCTTAACATTCACCCTTTTGAGATCTTTGAACTTTAACACTGCATTGGGAGCAGCATTATAGCCCAATTCTCTCAAGAAATCCAGTAGGTCGGCATCACTGGGTGCATCCACCAGATCTTGAGTAGGTAACCCCAAAACAAAGTTAAGTCTGGAAGGAGTTATTTTTCCTTTCTCAGATGAAACTTTGAATGAGATACCCTTGACCACATCCGGCTTGGTGGTGGAGTACATAAATTTAGCACTGGTCCACAGTTGTGACAGTGCCTCACCCGACATTTCTTCATCTGTAAAGATGGCTTTACTATACTCAGATTTGAGCAGATAGTTCATCATTGGTTTAAAGCAATCACTTACCTCATCAATGCCAGAGAAGCCCACAAAGTTTGTGGATGAGACTGTCAAGTTCCTCTGAATTTGTTGACGTGCCATGGATGCTTTGAAGATTTGAGATTCTAGGGTTTCTGTAAAGTCGAGAGAAAAAGAACTCTAGCAAATATCAGGTTTAGATTAAGTGTTTGAGAGTTTCAAAAAGTAGGAGAGATAAGGTATTAATACCTGCCTAGAGACGTTTGAAAACTTCCCCTGAAAACACGCTATCAGGGTGTTAGTTCAGTTTTTGTGATGACACGTCATCAGTGAGAGAAGAATTCGATGATGAGTTGTCATCACTTAACTGACCTAGAAACCCGAAAAAAAAAATTAAACTTACCCTGATGATTTACTGTATGTACATACCCTGACCCTGATGCACAAGACGGACACCCTGATCCTGACGAACGAGTTGAGTACCCTTACCCTGACGAGAGATCCGGACACCCTGACCCTGACGCACAGGTAGGAGACCCTGACCCTGACGCACAGGTAGGAGACCCTGACCCTGACAAACAGGTAGGATACCCTGACCCTGACGAGAGATCCGGACACCCCGACCCTGATGCACAGGTAGGAGACCCTGACCCTGACGAACACGCCGGACACCCTGGCCCTGATGCGTCTTTAAGGAAGCCCTGACCCTGATGCATCAGACAAAACAGAAACAAAACAACAAAATGCAGAATATACAAGTATATACATATTTACAAATTGAATATATATAACCACATATCAATTTGACTTAATCAAGAACTTATGAAATGAGTTAGAGATACCAAATTAGTAGTTTGACTCTGACCCTGACGCATAATTCACCATTCCCAGCTCTCCCACAAGATTTTAAAAAGTGGTTTCATCAAGAGCTTTGGTGAATATGTCTGCCAGTTGCTGATTTGAAGGTACGAACTGTAATTCAATATTCCCATTCATAACATGTTCCCTGATAAAATGATATCTGATTTCTATATGCTTGGTTCTGGAATGTTGTACTGGATTTTCAGCAATGAAAATGGCACTTGTGTTGTCACACCTTATTGGAATCTTGGAATAGTTCAAACCATAATCCATCAGCAGATTTTTCATCCATAGAATTTGTGCACAACAACTTCCAGCTGCAATATATTCAGCTTCAGCAGTAGATGTAGAGATTGAGTGTTGCTTTTTGTTGAACCAAGATACAAACCTTCCTCCTAGAAATTGACAGCTTCCTGTTGTACTCTTTCTGTCAATCCTGCATCCTCCAAAGTCAGCATCAGAATATCCTAGCAATTCAAATCCAGACTCCTTTGGATACCAAAGTCCCAACTCTGTAGTGCCCTTGATATATCTCAAGATTCTTTTCACTGCAATGAGATGAGATTCCTTTGGATCAGCTTGATATCTTCCACAAAGACATGTTGCAAACATTATGTCTGGCCTGCTTGCTGTCAGATATAGCAATGATCCAATCATTCCCCTGTAAGTCTTCAAATCAACTTTCTTTCCATTCTTATCAGGGTCAATCTTGGTTGCAGTGGCCATAGGTGTCTTTGCTACTTTTGAATCCTCCATATCAAATTTCTTGAGAAGTTCTTTAGCATATTTTGTCTGATGAATGTAGATTCCATCAGAGTCTTGTTTAACTTGAAATCCCAAGAAATAAGATAACTCTCCCATCAAGCTCATCTCATATTTGCTTTGCATGAGTTTGGAGAATTTTTCACACAGTCTTGTGTCAGTGGATCCAAAAATAATATCATCAACATAAATTTAAACCAAAATCAGATGACCTTGGTGTTGTCTGAAGAACAAGGTTTTGTCAATGATACCTCTTGAAAATTTGTTTTCCACCAGAAATTTTGACAGTGTATCATACCAAGCTCTAGGTGCTTGCTTCAGTCCATAAAGTGCCTTTTCTAATTTGTAAACATGATTTGGAAATTTTGAGCATTCAAAACCTGGAGGTTGTTGGACATACACCTCTTGTTCCAATTTCCCATTCAGAAAAGCACTTTTCACATCCATTTGATAGACTCTAAAATTTGGATGTGCTGCATAGGTTAAGAAAATTCTTATAGCCTCAAGTCTGGCTACTAGTGCAAAAGTTTCATCAAAATCAATCCCTTCTTCTTGAAGATATCTTTTGCAACCAGTCTTGCTTTATTTCTAACAACAATGTCAGCTTCATCCATCTTATTTCTGAATACCCACTTTGTACCTATTATGATCCTATCTTTGGGCTTGGGTACAAGCTTCCATACTTGATTCCTTTCAAATTAATTTAACTCTTCCTGCATTGCCAAGATCCAGTCAGCATCTTGAAAAGCTTCTTCAACCTTCTTTGGTTCAATTTGAGAAAGAAAACAAGCATATAGGCATTCATTAGATGTAGCTTTCCTGGTCTGCACTCTTTTGCTTGGGTCACCAATAATCAGATCTGTTGTGTGACTTCTGGCCCATTTGGGATTAGAAATGTGTCTTGATGAGTTTGCTTGACTATCATCTCCTCCCCCTAAGCCTGTGCTCCCGGCTTCTGAAAACTCCCCCCCTGAATTAGTGGATAATTCAAGGTTCAAGTTATCCCCTGATGGTGCATGTCCTGATGAATGATCCCCTGATGAAGTATCCCCTGATCTGTTGTCCAGGAAATTAACTCTATCTGTTAAAAGGGGTTCTTCATTGATTAGATTGACATCAGGAATGGATAAATTCTCCATTTGTCTGCACACATCGACTTCATTCTCTTGATAATCAATATCATCTTCATTTTCAAACCTGAGTTCTTCATGAAAACTAGGATCTTCAAGCCCAGATATTTCTTGATCATCAAAAGCTAAATTTATAGACTCCATCACCACTTGAAGTCTTTTGTTGTAAACCCTGAAGGCCTTGGATAACAGAGAATAACCTAGGAAAATTGCTTCATCAGCTTTAGGATCAAATTTTCCTAAGTTCTCACCAAAATTCCTCAGAACAAAACATTTGCATCCAAAGACATGGAGAAACTTGATGCTTGGCTTTCTCCCTGTCATTAGCTCATATGGTGTCTTGTTGTGAACCTTGTTGATTAGAGATCTATTCTGAGTAAAGCAAGCAATGGAAATTGCTTCAGCCCAAAAATAGGTGGGAATCTTTGCCTCTGCTAGCATTGACCTAACAGCTTCTATCAGGGTTCTATTTTTCCTTTCCACTACACCATTCTGTTGAGGAGTCCTTGGAGCAGAAAATGTATGATTTATGCCTTTCTCCACACAAAATCCCTCAACAGCTGCATTCTTGAATTCAGTTCCATTATCTGTTCTCAACATTCTAACCACTGACCCTGATTCTGTTTCCACCTTCTTGATATGGTCAATAATTTGTTGAGATACTTCTGATTTAGTATACTGAAACTTTACCCAAGTGTATCTGGTGTAGTCATCCACTATGACCATTGCAAATCTTTTCTTTGACACTGACATAATGTTGACAAGGCCAAAGAGATCCATATGTAACAATTGAATTGGATCTTTGATCATGGTGGCTTCCTTGCTGACAAAGGATGACTTCCTTTGCTTCCCTTGTTGACATGCTGAACATAATCCTTCTTGGATAAACTCCATTTGGGGTAGTCCAGTTACCAACTCTCTCTTCACTAGATCATTAATTGACTTGAAGTTCAGGTGAGAGAGCTTCTTGTGCCATAGCCTGCTTTCATCAGGAGATGCCTTGTTGTAGAAACATGATTCTCCATTTACTGAATTAAAATCAGCAACATAGAGATCTCCTTTTCTTATCCCTGACAAAACCAGCTTCCCATCACTTTCATTTGAGATTAGGCACTGATCTCCTTTGAAGGAACTGATGAATCCTTTGTCACTTAGTTGACTTATGCTTAGCAAATTATGCTTGAGCCCATCAACCAGTGCTACATTTTCAAATGAGACATTCCCATTTGCTGCTTTGCCATACCCAAGAGTTAGGCCTTTGCTGTTATCACCAAATGAAATTACTGGACCAGCCTTTTCTTGAAATTCTGTGAGCAGGGCTTTGTTTCCTGTCATATGCCTTGAGCAGCCACTATCTAGAAACCAGATTTGACTGCTTTTGTTCATTCCCTGCACACAATAAAACATTTAAATTGTTTTTGGTACCCAATTTGTTTTGGGTCCTCTTGGTTTAGTCACAGTAACAGGTAATGCAACTTTTTCTTTATCAGTAATTTTTGGTTTTGGCAAATTTAAAACTTTCTCCTTTTTAGGAGCTTCAAAATATGCTTTTGATTTCTCAACAGTTATCTTACCTTTTTCCTTGGAGGAACAGGTTTTAATAGTTGGTAAATCATTAGCATACAAAATTGTGCCAGTCAAAATTTGTGGTTTTACTTTGCATTGAAAAGACAAATGATTACAGCTACCACAATTCCAGCACACTTTTCTAGGGGCTTCATGAATAGAAGAATAATTTCTAGTTTTATTAACACCTAGCTTACCATTTCTATTCTTCCTGCTTTCCCTTGACAGGCCTTTTTCCCTTGACGGGCTGCAATGGCCTGAATCACTCTTTCCCCCTGACGACTGTGTATCCACTGATGCACAATCTAGTTTTTCCATTACTGGAGGATTGAGTGTTTTGGCAAGGATACTTTTCTTGCCTCTCCCACCACTAGTGGAAGCTTCATTCACTGGGAAGACATTCCCAGATTCTAGCTTTGCTGCTGCCTTAACAAACTTGATAGTTTGAGATGCCCTTTTTCCAGAGCTAGCTGCCATCTCAACCTCAATGGGAGGTTGCTGCACATGAGTCTCTTCATAGCCCAAACCAGATTTTGGATCAGATTTCTGACTTTTCAAACGATCCTCCAGTTTTCTGCTAGACTCATTCCATCTCTTAATGACTTCCCTTTCTTGACTAAGAAGATTTAAGGTCCATTCCTCCCTTTTGATAGCAAAGTCAAGAAGATTTTTAGTCCTTGAGAGTTCTTTTTCAAGACTCTCAAGTCTGGAGTTCTCTGATTCTAAAAGAGTGTTTTTGGCAGATAACTGTTCATTTATTTTCTGCACTCTCTTAGTTTCAGCTACAGCACTCCTCAGGGTGTCATAGAGATCCTTTATCTCACAGGCCATTTTCTTAACAGTTTTAACACAATCATTTTTAGACATGTTAGAGGAAATTTCGAGGCTTACCTGTGAGCTGCTACTGTCAGTGGATGAGGCCATCAGGGCTAGGTTGACATATTCTTCATTTTCTTCTTCATCAAAGTCAGCCCAGTCCTTTCCCTCTGCAATGTATGCTTTTCCCTTCTTGTTTGCATTAAGAAGGTCAAAGTATTTCTTCTTGTCCACAACAGCTTCTTTGTCTCTGGATTCACCATCTTTTGTGGCCTTGCGGCACTCATTTGCAAAGTGACCCATCTCATTACATTTGTAGCACTTTATTCTTGATTTGTCAATAAAGTTTTTCGTGCTACTGGATTTCCTTGCTGAAAATCTTTTAGATCCCGACGGTTTTTGGAATTTCAGCTTGGAAAACCTTTTTGCAAGAAAGGCCATGGTTTCATCCAGTTCCTCTAACTCTTGTGGAGTATATTCTTCCTCCTTGAAGTCAGCTTCTTTATCCCCTTCTATTTCAGCATCTTCTAGTTGCTGCTTCATCAAGACACTTGGCCTTGCTTCTTGTTTGTCCTTCGTGGCAGCCATCAGGGCTACTGATTTAAGCTTTCTGGCATCCCCTGACATTTCAGATCTTTGTTGAACCTCAAGTTCATATGTCTTTAAGGTGCCATAAAGCCTATCTAAGTCTAGAAGATTCATGTCCTTGGATTCCCTGATGGCTGTTGTCTTAGGATCCCATGATATGGGAAGGGCTCTCATGAACTTTCTGTTCACATCCTTGTTAGCATATGCCTTCCCACATAATCTCAGGTCATTTACCAACCTGTTGAATCTGTCAAACATTTCAGTAAGTGTTTCACCATTTTTCATTGTGAACCACTCATACTATTGTGTCAACAGATGCAGTTTGTTTTCCCTCACTTCCTCAGTACCATCACAAAGGATTTGTATGGTATCCCATATAGATTTAGACGCGGTTAGATTCATGATACTATTCAACATATCATCATCCAAACCATTATACAGGATTCCAGTCACTTTAAGATCCTTTTTCACCTTTTCTCTTTCCTCTATCGTCATTTCATCAGTTGTCTTTGGAACAAGCTTTTCAGGAATGCTGACTCCATTAACGACTTCTATAGGAATGAGCTTCTTGGGAACGTGAGGTCCTTCTTCTAGAATCTACAAATATTCATCATCAATAGCTCTAAGATGAACTATCATTCTTTGTCTCCAGAAGAAGTATTTGCCCCTTTCCAACATGGGGACTTTACTGCTTCCAGCTTTATTGGCCATAGATAGTGATCGTATTTAGCAAGTGAAATCTGCTAAGAGGCTTTGATACTAATTGTTAGTGCAATATCAGCATAAGTGTTTGTAGAAGGGGGGGATGAATACAAACACCTGAAACTTTTCGCACTTAAAAACTTATAAGGCTTACTGAAAACAAGTTGTAACAAACAGAAAAACTATATGAAATGAACACGCAAATTCAAGTTAAAATAGTTATATTATAACTCGAGGTTTTTCTGGAAATCTGTATAATCACAAATGTGATTTACAGCTACAAATTCTGTGAATAAAGTTCACAGCTTCTCACACTCACTAGCTTCTAATATTCTTTGAAATATCTCTCTCAAGATCTATTGCAAAGCTTCTCTCTAGTGTTTTTGTGCTTCAGTGCTTGTTTGATCTGTTGGATAGATTCAATCAATCGTTATCTTTGTAATGAGAGCTCCGTTGCTTATATATAAATCAGTGGGATGAAATCACGTTCTTGAGACGTGCTTCTCTTCTCAACTTAGCCGCAAGTATGTCACATCTAAACTTTATGTGTCAGACTGCTACATGCTTTGTTGCTACTTTTCTTCCTCTGATCTGTGTGCATTTAATGCTTGAGAGTTCTCATTGGACCATGAACAAACTTCAAGAAATATCTTTCCAGTTAATATTTCTTGCTTCTGTAACACGTTACGTTGATTTCCGTGTAAGAACTGATGACGGGTGTATGCTGTCACAACGATCCACTAACTGCCAGCCCTGACGGACTTTGATCAGTGCTTCTGGATCCCCTGATGCTTATTGACTGGATCAGGGCTTCGACCTTCACTTGAGTTATACTCAGTGCTTCTTAATCCTGATGGTTATAGCTGACGGCATACACTGATGGCTTCCACTGATGTCATGTTGGTCATTCTCCCTGACAGGTTACCCTGATGGGTTTACCTGACACTGATATGTCCTGACGGATTGGTCTGCCCTTGTCATACCCTGACAGGTTCCCCTGATAGGTTCCCCTGACAAGTTCCCCTGATAGGTTCCCCTGATAGGTTCCCCTGACAGGTTCCCCCTGATGGGTTCCCCTGATGGGTTCCCCCTGATGGGTTCCCCCTGATGGGTTTCCCCTTATGGGTTCCCCTGATGGGTTTCCCCTGATGGGTTCCCCTGATGGGTTCCCCCTGATGGGACTTAATCAACGTAACTTTGATTTTAGAATTTCTGATGTGCGGAATACTTCGTTTTCTTACAAGTAGCATCAGACATTCTTCTTTACTTTGTCAAGTCCTTTGAATGTTCTTGTTTTCTGACTTGTCTTGTGAAGTTATTGACCATCCACTGATGGATAAGTTTATCATCAGTGGATGCAAAACTTGTGCTGATCTTAAGGTTTATAAAATAGCTCAAGTATTTACAGTTGCATAATTTATTACATAATCATCATCATCATCATTTATCTCTAACACCTTCTTTCTCTGTTCCTCAAATTTCTTCAGATATTATGACACAAACATTGAGTGTCATAAGATCAGATTCTCCATTTTCTCAATTAGTGGAGGAGCCAACACTCCCTGACATAGTGATTGATAGTCACCACACTCAAATGGTTGACTCATTTTTCCTTGAAACAATCACTAATGATCAGACAGGGGACATAAATTCCAATGTACATACCACAACAATAAGTCTTTATGTTCCCCCAATTGTAAATACTTCCTCTATAGAAACATACACTTCTCCAATTATACATACACATATTACTTCGACTCCTTCTCCTATCACTACTGTGCAACCAGAAGTTGTAAATAACTTACTTGAACTGGCCACAGTCGCTAATCTCCAAGCCCATAGGAACCCCTCTAGGACAATTTTGAGTGAGGCTGAGAGAATAATTAGTGAAGAGAGGCAAAGTCATACCCCTGAGAGGACTTTGGCAAAAGGAGAGGAAGAGAGTACTGCCTTAGCAGGCCAAGAAAAAGGAGAGAATACGAGTGATGCCTTAGAAGGCAAAGAAAAAGGAGAGAATGAGGTAGATAAGGATGAGATCTTTGTAAATAAAGAACAGAGAGAAAATACAGATATTGTAAATACTACCTTAAGCTCTGAAAGTGATGAAAATGATGCTCCACAAGATGAATTTTCCCAGTTCATCGGAGTTGATTTGTACTCTCAGCAAAATTAAATGGTGGACACTGTACATTTGTTAAAGCAAGAGCTCGCCAGGACCACTGACCCAATCTTGATCAAAGTGTTAAAATCATAGATCATGATTGGTCAGTCTGTAGATATCGAGAACAAGAAATTATACACACACTTTACAAATAAAATCAACAATGTATAGCAAGTTGTTGACTCACTTGTAACCAGTCAGACTCTACTCTGGGTGAAAAAACAAACCGATAGTGTTGACAAGAAACTTGCTAATCTCACCTCTTAGATGGCTAGCATGGAAATTCTACAACAATCCATTGGTGACACTCTAAAGCAAGTTCTCCAAGTCACATCTAGACTCTCAACTTCCACTGATGATGCTGTCAAAACGGGGTAGAAATCTTCTGGGCAACTGTCAGGGGATGTTGCTGAGAAATCATCAAGTCACCCATCAAGGGATGTGACTGCTCCTGTTCCTGCTCCTAAACCAAAGGACAAAGGCAAAGGCATCCTGATTGAGGAACCAAAGAAGAAATCCAACACTTAATCAGGGCCTAAGGTACTTGGAGATGCCATGAAGACAACCCACTTTCCAACTCCTATTGAAGTTGTGATTGATGGGAAAGTGGAGTTGGTCTACCCTCAGGACAAAAAGCTCGTAGAAGCTGATGCACTCTATGCACAACAACTCCAAGAAGAAGAAGAGAGGGAAATGGAAAAGGAACAGGAGGAAGCAAAGGAGAAAAAGAGTGTCAGGCCCAGGACCTCCAAGAAACCTCAGCCAGAAAGATCTCAAAATCCCAGGGGTGCATCAGGGGATAAAATCCAAGATAAAACCGAAGACCCTGATGTCACCAAACCCAAGTCATCTGAAGCTAAGGATCAAGCACCTTCTCCTATAACCACAACATATGGTCCACCCACTCTAGTTGAATCCCTCAAAGAAGAAAGGCGTAAAAACCTGACATTTATGTTCTCAATAAAAAGCATAAATGTCAGGTTCAACAATAAAAAGGATCAGCTGATGACAGTACAACTAAAGAGTGGGTCAGAATTCAATGTTACAATGGACTGGTTTAGGAGAATGGATGCTAAACAATTGAGACTGATTTTAAACCTAATCTCCAAATCTTCAAAGGCCAACAGAGACTTGAGGGGGATGATCGACAAGCTGAGGAGAGCCATCAACGATGAAAGGAGCCTGCCCACAGCTTTGGAAAGACCATTAAGGCTGTTTTACAGATCCACTGATGGGCAGGAAAAGAATATTAAAATCAAAGACGTTGATGGCCTCGACCTGGAGGAAGTGATGCATGTTCTAAGCCAAATTGCTTATCACAAAAATGAACATGTCATCCAGTTCAGAATCCTACTGATTCAGAGAGTGTTAAAGGAGATTGAAGAAACAAAAGCTGATGATGAGAATGCTGCAGTAAGGGATGTGCCACCAGTAAAGGGATTCAAAGAATATCCAAAAATGATCACAAGCCCCATGGGTGTTGAATTCAAAAATAAGAAGGGGGAGATCATTATCTTCTACTGGTCACAACTTGCTGTAGCCAACATTCAAGAGATCAAATCTATCCTTGATGCTTTGAAATCAAGCAAGAATGTAAACATTGTTAACTTTAGAAGGCTTCTTCAAAAGGAGGTGGATTAGCTGCTTACAGGAGGAGAAGACAACAGACTTAGGATTCCTGATCAAAATCCAGATCAAAGAAGACAAGGCCTTGGAAGTGACACTCAACCGATTAAATCAAGTCATCCATTGCCCTTTGTCTCAGCCAAAAGAAACAGGGATTCTGATGTCTAAATCTGTATATTTCTGTTGTAATATAGATAGGTAATACCTGTACAGATCATTCTTTAATTCTTTATTACATTAGATAAATGCAAATTGCATTTGTATAAATTTTATACTCATTCTTTTGGTTTTGACATCATCATCAGTGTCTTAGTTAGATTTATGATTATCAAATTGATATTCATAAATCGAGGGAGATTGTTAAATATAAAGGATGATGATGATGATGATATTATAAGTTTATTTGTAAATACTCAAGGTGATATATAAACCTTGATATACTTGCACATGTTTTGCATTCACTGATGGTTAAGATAGCCATCAGAGAATGAGTTTCTAGTCACTAAGCAAGTCAACAGTGCAAAGCTCGAAAGGACTTGTTAGTGATCTTGGTATATTTGATATCACTTAGAAAGATTAAGTATTCCGCACATCAAACATGCCAAGCCAATTGACAAAGTTTCAATGGTTAAGTATCATTAGGGGAACCCATCAGTGGATGACTGAGGCAGACCAACCCGTCAGGGGAGCGCATCAGGGTATGGCAGTGACTGGCCAAACTCATCAGTGGAACGTGTCAGGGCATTACCAAGACATGTCACTTGTCAGGGTAAGGCATCAGGGAATGGCAGTGTCAGGCCAACCCGTCAGGGGGAAAGCACAACACTACATCAGTGGAAGCCATCAGTGTGTGTCACTGGTCATAACATCAGTGGATCAAAGAAGCACTGAGTGAAACTCAAGTGAAGGTTGAAGCCCTGATCTAGTCTTGAACAAAGACTTGACATCAGGGGATCCAGAAGCACTGATCAAGTTCATGTCAGGGCTTGACATCAGTGGATGGTTATGACCGCATGCACCCGTCATCAGGTCTATCACGCAAATCGATGAAGCTTGTAAAAGAAGCAAGAGATATAACTAGAAAGATATTTCTTGAAGTTTGTTATGGTCCAATGAGAACTCTCAAACATTAAATGCATGTAGATCAGGGGAAGAAAAAGAAGCAACAAAAGTAGCAGCAGTTTGACACATAGTTTCCAAAGGACAACGATGTGACATATATGCGGCTAAGTTGAGAAGAGCAGCACGTATTCGCACTTGGTTTCATCCATTGAACTTCTACTCATACAAAGGAGTTCTCATTACATAAATAGATCAATCCAACATATCATAAAAAAAAAGGAAGCACACAAATCACTAGAGCAGCTTTGTAATATATCTTGAGAGAAATATTTCAAAGAAAGATTAGAAGCTAGTGAGTGTGAATTTGAAGCTGTAATTTTATTACAGATCTTATAGATGTTTAATCACATTTGTGATTATACAGATTTCCAGAAAAACCTCAAGTTTTAATACAATTATTTTAACTTGAATCTGTGTGTTCATATTTTATAGTATTTATGTTCATAGTAGCTGTTTCCAATTAGTGCCACCTAAAGTTTAAAAAGAGCAAAAAGTTTGAAGTGTTTGCATTCATCCCCATCCCCCCTCCCCCTCTCCTATTCTACAAACACTTGAGCTTATATTGTTCCAACAGTTTGTTCATGAACCACCTAGGACCAAGGTGGATCTTTCAACTCCTAAGGATTAGTGACAAGTATACCACAACTTGAATTTTCTCAAGATGGTCTTTGTGGATCATCAGAAATAAAAACAAAAGAAAATTTCCTTCAAAAGAAAAAAAGCATCATCAATAACAAATCCAATTCATCTACTTCAT
Organism: Centella asiatica; assembly: GCA_014636745.2. Classification (NCBI taxonomy): domain Eukaryota; kingdom Viridiplantae; phylum Streptophyta; class Magnoliopsida; order Apiales; family Apiaceae; genus Centella; species Centella asiatica. Next base: position 10,358,944 of record CM025780.1, on the reverse strand, counting down.
ATGGATTTATTTAGACCTGTTAATGTGATGTCTATATCCAAAAAGAGGTATGCATTGGTAATTGTTGATGACTACTCAAGATACACATGGGTTAAGTATCTACATACCAAAGATAAAACTCCCCAATTGATCATTGATCATATCAAGAAAGTTGAACTAGAAGCTGGTGAGAAAGTCAAGGCCTTAAGGAGTGATAATGGGACTGAAATCAAGTATTCAATAGTTGAGATGTTTTATATGGAAAAAGGAATCTCACATACTTATTCAGCACCAAGAACTCAAATTCAACAGTTGAGATGTTTTGTGTGGAAAAAGGAATCTTACATACTTATTCAGCACTAAGAACTCCTCAACAAAATGGAGCTGTTGAACGAAAAAGTAAAAACTTGATTAAAGGTGCGAGAACTATGTTTGAAGAAGCTAAGTTACGTACCTACTTATGGGCTGAAGCTATCTTTACTACTTGCTTCACTCATAACAGATCAATGATAGTAAAAGTTCATCAAAAGACTCCATATGAGCTTAGAACAGGTAGAAAACCCACTCTTAAGATTCTTCATGTATTTTGTTGCAAATGCTTTGTTCTTAAGAATAAAGGAGAAAACCTAGGAAAGTTCGATGCTAAAGATGATGAGGCAATCTTCCTAGGATATTCATTAACAAGCAAAGCATATGGAATTTACAACCTTAGACTCCACAGTGATATGAAATTAGTACATATAGCCTTTGATGGTAGAAAGATTAAACGAATGCATGATGATGAAGAAGGAACCCATGACACTCTAAAGTTTGAGAATGAAGATAGCCTCTATGGTTATTCTTCAGATAATGAAGACTCAACTCCTAATGGAATAAATGAAGTCAAAAATCAATTGTTACCTGAAGAAGAAATACTTGCTGAAAATCCACAATCAGTAGGTAATTCATCACCTGCTGATCTAGAAACAACAAATACTGGAACAACAAATGATGATATATCAGGTAATGAATCAGCAACTATTGTAGATTTGAATGATCAATTAGCCACTGATTTAGGGGGAGCTCTTCATATTACTGATAGCACTACATCACACCATAAAGGTCATCATGATGAAGCTTCTAACTCAAGAAAAAATCTTCCTCGACAAAGAAAATATACAAAGGATCATCTATTTGAGTTGATAATTAGAGATCCAGATACTGGTGTGAGAACAAGAAAGAGTGTTACACAAAATGAATGCTTATATCTCAAATTTTTATCAAAGGAAGAACCAAAGAAATTTTTGAAGATGCATTGAAAGATGCTGATTGGGTAATTGCTATGCAAGAGGAAGATAATCAATTTGAAAGAAACAAAGTCTAGAGGTTAGTGCCTAAGCCAAAGAACAAATCAATAATAGGTGATAAATGGGTTGAATACAATACTCTTAACTTCTTAAACTTTTTGCAAACAATAAACAAAATGAATGAAAAAGTATTGTATTCTGTAGTAACTTTTATGTGTTAAAAAGAATGTAACAAAAAGCTCAAAACAACCCAAAAATTTTTAAGACTAATAAAGTTTATTAATCTCAAGGTTTTTGCTATAACATGATTTTTCAATCAGCTTCCTTCACTAAAACAAGAGTTTCAGCTTCTATTTTCTAGAGAGATATCTATCTATTTTTTTTCCAATATGTTCTACTTTTTAATATATGAAAGAGAGAGAGGCTATCTATTATGTTTCTTGTTTAACACTTTTTCTTTACATGAAAGCGTATAAAAGTATCAAACATGAGCTGGTACAATAAAGATATAAAAATATTGCTTCCTGTTCATTCCTACTTTTCTGTAGACCGTAGACTTGGTCTCACTTTAGATTAGGAAATAACTTTTTCATTTCTCTCTCTTGCTTTTTGCTGTAGACTTACTAGCATAAAAAAAGTAGTCGTAAAAGTCCAATCACTTTTCTTTTTGTTACTGTAGCTCTGTCATGTCGGCATGGTCATATTTCCTTAAAGTTTGGTGCATGAAATTCGTGGACTTTGGTGATGGTGTTTGGAATTATAGCATTTGATGATGATATATAAACATTTATAATTGTTTGATTTGTAAATGTACAAGTACTTACAATAGTGCACTATGAGAAACTACTATCAGATACTGCAGGTGAGCATCAGAGTCTACAAGGAATGCATTTAGAGAGTTCAACAAAAGTCAAAATTGGTCAAGCAAAATTAGCCTATCGGAGACTAAGTTTTTGCCTATCAGAGACTAAGATTTAGCCTCTCAGAGACTAAGGAATAGCCTCTCTGAGACTAAGTTTTTGCATATCGAAGACTAAAATTTAATCTATCGGTGACTAAGAGTCAGAGACTAAGTTTTTGCCTATCAGAAATTAAAATTTAGCCTACCGGAGACTAAGAGTTAGAGACTATGTTTTTACCTATCGGAGACTAAGAGCCAGAGACTAAGGAAATTAGCCTATTAGAGACTAAAATTTTAGTCTATTGGAGACTAAGGTTTGATTTATCAAAGACTAATGTTGAAGCTATCAGAGACAAAGGCAAGACTTTTTATTGCATTGAAGAGTGGTCAAGGGATGTAGCTGGTCAGGGAATATTTCATAAAAGCTCTATTGATAAACAAAGGATTGCATTAGGGGATAATATCCACTGATGAACTTGTCAAGGGATGAAAACCACTGATGTACTAAACAACCAATCAGGGGATAACATCCACTGAGGAATAAACCATTAGGGGATGATTTGTTCAGTAAATTCAAGCCATCAGGGGATGAAATATTATCATCAAAGCTTGGACCAAAGTTTCGAAAAGCACCAAACTTGAAGTTAAAAGTCACCAAAGTCATTTACCTATCACTAGATTTCTCGACATTAGGGGATAAAATGATCAGAGACTAATGATGACATATGGAATGACACATGGCTGAGTTGACAAATCCACTAACTCAAGTTTAAAGGCGGTGGAATTAAAATATAGATGATGGTCTAATAAGGAGAGATTGGCTACCAAAGAAGCCTCAAGGAGATAAGTTATACACACACAAAGATTGCAGGTGTGAACACTGATATGGAGATAAGTCATACTTATACATAGACATGCGTATATAGCTACAAGTGTGAAACCTGTAAGCCACAAGAATGAAAACTGCAGAGATAACTTATAGAAACATGAAGGATGAAAATATGGAAGCTGGTCCAATCAAAAACTAGGAAGCTCATAGAGATAAATTATTCATTGTAGAGATAACTTATCATGGGAACTCTAAGAGGAGAACAAGGAAGCTGGTGTGCTGATACACCAAAGATGTCACATAACAGGTTGACATGCAAGGAAGGTCATGCAAAAAGAAGAAGTTATGTGATAGAGCTGCAATTACCAAAGAATATCAAAGATTTTTTTGGAGGCAACTCATTGAAGAAGCTTGGAAAACAAGGGAACTATGTTTATAATAGAGACATGGAGCAGCTGAGAAAAGAGACTGAGACACTGAGATAACAAACATTATACAATTACTGAAATATACAATATTTCTGTAAACAACAAGAATATATCTCAGCGAATCAAACACATCTCAGATTAATAGCAGCTGTAATTATATTACAAAAAGTGTAGCAAGTTTTTCATATCTTGAGAGAAGCAAGTTTTCATAACTTGAGAAGCTACAAATCATTTTCTAGAGTTCAACTGTTATTATCAACAGAGATTTTTTGAAGCTGGTCATTCACACCAGTGAGCTTTTGTAATCTATCATTGATTAATAAAAGTTTAGAAGTACTTGTGATATATTGTATTCATTCAATTTCGCAACTTTCAATTCAATATATTCACTCAAATCACAAAATTCGAAAGAATTTTGTGGTTTGTATTCAACCCCGCCTTATACAAACCATCTTGTGAGTGAAACAGATGGTTAAAAGCAGACTTTGGCGTTGAGTTCATTATTCTCTGATGGTACTCACTTTAGAGCTAAGTCTTTTAACCACTACTAGTGAACACATTGGCACCACATTTTTTATCCACCGATAGCGAGTACTTTGGTGCTTCACAACTTTGTTTTGGACTTTGGCGGACATGAAGATTACCCGACAACTTTGGCATTGAGTAATTTTGACGTTAGCGATTGTGAGACCTTGGCGCTATCGTTGATTACCCGATGACTTTGGCATTGAAGTATTTTGCACTGGGTTTGGCGATAGCCAAATGAATTTGTTGACAGTCAAGTGACTTTGTTGACAGTCAAGTGACTTTGGCGACAATCAAGTGACTTTGGCGACAATCAAGTGTCTTTGGCGCTGACTTCTTGAGTTAGGCGTTAAACAATCTTTGCATTCTTTAGTGTAAAATGCCTTAGAAATATTATCACCATTTATTTGTTTGTTGAGACAGAAACATCTTAATGAACTTCTCTCACCAAACTTTATTCCCACGATGAACTTGTATTTCCCTTGACTTTTTACTTTGGTATTGTTGTTATAAGTTTGGTGTTGATAAGGACTTTAGCGCAGTTCAACTTGAAACACCTTGCAGAATTCTAACTCTTTTTGAGTATGGTCTTCAACTTCAATGATAGAGCAAATTCACAATGGTTGCATAGTTGTGCTTCTAAATTTTGACAAGGATAAGTTTGTTAAGTTATCTATTCCTAAATTACAAATAGGCAATCACCAAACCCAACAATCTCCCCTTATTTTTTTTATGGACATAAATACAAATTCTATGAATGATAACTTAACTAACTAATGAAGCCAAAACATTACAAAGCTTTAGACTTGACAAATTTACATTATTGAACAAAATAGTCCACAATTTTTTCAGTAGATTTTCTTTTTGACAATCAAAAGTAAACTCTCCTCTAGACTGAACTGATTAACATTGTTGTTGCACCCCTGCTTATATAATCTTTGCTTAAATGTTTATTCATTATTAAGTATATAAGAATTGATGATGTAATATAGTCCTTGCTTAAATGTTGTAAAAGGACTTAGAAAAATATCCAACTTGTTAGGTGGATATACTACTTAGTTAAGCAAGGAGTTTTGATCACCATTGAAGTCTGCTGAAGAAGGTTGCTGAAGATGCAAGAAATATTCTAAGTATAGTCCTGCTTAGAATGGGAATAAGCAAGGACCTTTATGCACTTAGAATATTCCAAGTATAGTCCTGCTTAGAATGGAAATAAGTAAGGACTTTAGTAAGCAAGATCCTTTGCTTACCAAAGTGAAGATTGTCAGAAAAGTTATCTTAACCTCTGCTTAGTCAACTTCTAGGAAACTCTTCTGAAGGGCACTAGAAGACAAAAAAATGGCTAACTTTTTAAACTAAGCAAGGATTGCTGAGAAAGTACAAGTCACATCAAGAACAGTACACTCCAACAGATTTATTTCAAAATTCCCAACGGATAGATTTTCTGAAGGAGTATAAATAGAAGTCATAAATTTCATTTATAACTAACCAACTAGCCAACTACCTCCAACTGAACAAAACTCTCTGACAACTTAAAGACTACAACAAGACATCATAAAGCTTGAACAAGTGCTATCTATCTGCTCAACTAAGGAGCAATCTACTTGAAGATAGCAAGTAAGATTTTCTCAAATCTGCTTAGTGTCTGTGTGACAAAATTGGACTAAGTGTCCTCCTGCAAAGTTGGTCTAAGTGACCTATTGTAAATTGGACTAAGTGTCCTCCTGCTGATTGTTCTGTCTGAACAAAAGTTCTAGTGATAGCCTTCTCAAGTAAAAGAGAAGAAGAGTGGAGTAGGATTATTCTGAACCACTATAAAAATTCTATCTTTACTCCTGCTTATCTTTTATATTGCTTACCTGCTTTGCTGTGCTTTGCTTTAGTCTTGCTGAACTCTTTCAGCAAAGACTTACTATCTTTGCTACTTCTAGCCATTAACCTTTGCTACAAAAACTAAGGGGTACTTTGCTTAAACAAATTCCGCTGCTAAATTCTTTGAAAACATAAGAAACTCTTTTATAATCAAGAAGTGTTTTAATTCAGTAAAGTTTTCTAAGCAAGACTTAATTTTTGAAAAACACTATTCAACCCCCCCTTCTAGTATTTTTACCCTTTGAGACTAATGTTTTATCAGAGACTAGAATCACTGATGCACAATCTGAAACTACATTGACACCGGAGACAATAGAAATAAACAGCTCAGGGGGAGCTAATATTGGAGAAGTCAATGGTTTAGGGGGAGCAGTCTCTAATCATGAAGCTAGAATGGAAAACACCAATCTAGAAAATGAAGCCTCAACTTCAAGGTCAAATCTGCCATGTGCAATTCCATGGTTGAGAGACCACACGCCAGATCTGATAATTGGAAGTTTAGAGGATGGAGTCAAGACTAGAAGTGCAACTCAAAATGAATGTTTATATCTTAGTTTTCTTTCAAAGATAAAGCCAAAGAAAATTGAGGAAGCACTTCAAGATCCTGACTGGATAATTGCCATGCAAGAGGAGTTAAACCAATTCACTTGAAACAAAGTCTGGAGACTAGTACCCAAACCAAGGAATAGATCAATAATTGGTGCCAAGTGGGTCTTCAGAAATAAATTGGATGAAGCTGGTACAATTACAAGGAACAAAGCAAGACTGGTTGCAAAAGGATATTCTCAAGAAGAAGGAATAGACTATGATGAGACTTTTGCACCAGTAGCAAGACTTGAAGCTATAAGAATCTTCTTGGCATATGCAGCCTACAAGAACTTCAAGGTGTACCAGATGGATGTCAAAAGTGCTTTCTTTAATGGTAAATTGGAAGAGGAAGTCTATGTTTGCCAACCCCCAGGTTTTGTAGACTCCAAATTCCCAAATCATGTCTATAGATTAGACAAAGCACTTTATGGCTTAAAACAAGCATCAAGAGCCTGGTATGATACTTTATCTCAATTTTTACTTGAAAATAAATTTGTTAGAGGTATCATAGACAAAACACTATTTTATAGAAAGCAAGGCTCTGACATTATTTTGGTGCAAATATATGTAGATGATATTATATTTGGATCTACAAATGAAAAACTTTGTGAAAAATTTTCAAAACTTATGCAGTCTAGATATGAGATGAGTATGATGGGAGAATTAACATTTTTCTTAGGTTTGCAAATAAAACAATCAACTGATGGAATATTTATCAGTCAGTCCAAGTATATCAAGGACTTATTGAGAAAATATGATTTGGTTGATTGTGCATCTGCAAAAACACCCATGCCTACTGTCACTAAGCTAGATAGAGATTTAAAAGGAAAGAAAATTGATATTACTAGCTATAGAGGCATGTTAGGCTCTCTTTTATATCTAACTGCAAATAGACCAGATATAATGTTTGCTACATGTTTATGTGCTAGATTTCAAGCTGACACTAGAGAGTCACATTTGATTGCTGTAAAAAGAATTCTCAGATATCTAAAGGGTACCCCATACCTTGGTTTATGGTATCCCAAAGAATCTGATTTTAAACTAATCGGTTATTCAGATGCTGACTATGCAGGTTGCAAGCTTGATAGGAAAAGCACAAGTGGAAGCTGCCAACTTCTTGGAGGCAGACTTGTTTCTTGGTTCAGCAAGAAACAAAATTCAGTTTCTACTTCAACAACAGAAGCTGAATACATCGCAACTGAGAGTTATTGTGCTCAAATCCTATGGATTAAGAATCAACTCCTAGACTATGGTATGTCATTATCCAAAATTCCTATTTATTGTGATAATACTAGTGCCATAGCAATAACAGAAAATCCAGTGCAACATTCAAGAATAAAACACATAGATATTAGATATCACTTCATAAGAGAACATGTAAGTGAAGGTAATATTGAATACACTGGGTAACAACTGATAAACAACTTGCAGACATATTCACAAAACCTTTAGATGAATCTACCTTTTCTAGATTAGTTTTTGAATTAGGAATGTTGAATTATGCCTCTAAAAATTGATTAATTTTTTTTACAAGTTGTTTAGTTGTATGTAGCTAGAATTTAATTTCTGGAAAGAAGCTGTTTTATTTTATTAAAACAGAATTTTAGAAGCTAGAATTAATTTTCTGGATAGAAGCTGTCTTATTTTATTAAAGCAGAATTTTAGAAGCTAGAATTAATTATCTGGATAGAAGCTGTCTTATTTTATTAAAGCAGAATTTTAGGAGCTAGAATTTTATTTCTGGAAAACATTAATAAAATGAATAATCAAATGATTGATTATTGAATAATATGAGCTAGAGTGAGTAAGAGACTATTTTAGTCCCTGATAGTTGTTTTTAATTAGTCCCCGACTAAATTTAAAATTTGAACTATCGGAGACTAATTAGTCCCCGATAGTTAATACTATCAGAGACTACCTTAGTCCCCGATAGTTAATACTACCAGAGACTAACTAGTCCCCGATAGTTAATACTATCAGAGACTACCTTAATCCCCGATAGTTAATACTATCAGAGACTACCTTAGTCCCCGATAGTTAATACTACCAGAGACTAACTAGTTCCCGATAGTTAATACTATCAGAGACTACCTTAGTCCCCGATAGTCAACACTATCAGAGACTACCTTAGTCCTCGATAGTCAACACTATCAGAGACTAATCTTCTTCTAATCCCTTACAAGTGAACTTACCAGAGATTAGGGCAATCTCCGATTGAGGGTAATATGGTAGTTATCCCTCCCACGATCAAAGACGATTCACTACCTTTAGAATTGCAAATGTTTCTCATACTTTGCTAAAAGTAAAATCAAACATTTTTGCAATCACAAACACTCAAGCTCTGAAATTATTTTCGCTCTGCAAATACTCTGCAATTTAACCCTTTTTCAAGTTTTCTTCACAAGTTTACAGATCTCTGAAAATGGCTGCTAAAACTGTTATGTTCAAGTTTGGTGACTTTGATATCATCAAGACAAACTATGCAGGGGTGGCTGATAAGCATGTCTTTGAAGCCCAGTACCACCCCTTTGTGGATTTCCTTCAACACTCCAATCTATTGTATGCCATTTACGAAGCCCCCATCCAAGCCGCTGAGGTTATCACGGCTGTCTGGTCCACTGCTACCATCCAGGGTGAGAAAACTGACTCCCCTGTGGTAAGTTTTAGGTATGCTAACACTATTTACACTATAGATCATACTGTTGTAAATAATGCTTTACATTTACCTATTTATGAAAACTATGACTCTCTTGCTTCTGATGAAAAAATTATTTCTATGTTTACAAATTTAAATTATTTTGCGGAAATTAGTTCTGTTGGGTCTATAACACGACCCCATCTTAAGCAAGAGTGGTCACTATTTTTTGACATAATAACAAAAGCATTTTCTACTAAGTGCAGTGGCTATGATGCTATCACTACACTCACACAACAAATCACTTTTAGTGTGTTGTATGATAGACATATTAACATTGGGCTTTTAATTCTGCAAAATCTTTTGATAAAACTTAAAACTAGTAAAAATAAAATTTATTATTCTAGGTTTTTGATGATGATTGTTAAACATCTAATTCCTAACCTTGATATTACTGGAATGCAAGTTTTACCAACTGTTTTGCAGAGTAAAAGAATATTTACAGATGTGAAGCATAAATCTGCAAAGGCAATAGTTCCTTTATTTTTTCCTCCTGTCATGAGATCTATTCTCATTGACAGGCTTCCAAATCTTTATTCTTTGAAATTCTTTGAGGATATTGAAAGTCAAAACCCCATTAATCCTCCAACCATTTCACAACAAATGTCTATAGCCCCCTCCATAGTCTCTCAAAAGATTGTGGTTGTAAAATCAAAGACAATCACAAAACTCCCAATCAAAAGAAAAATAATTGAGGGAGCAAGTGAGGATGAGGGAGAACAGGAAGCTGAAGTTCCACTTCAGAGAAAGAAGAGAGTTATAACCCTTAGCCAAAAGCAATCCATTGCTTCCCAAAAGGCAGTGGAGGTTATAAGGAAAAACAGTGAACTGTCACCATCCTCCCAAAAGGATGTTGACATTGAAGAAAGTTCCCAACCAGGAACACACTGTACAGAGTCTGCACAACCTCTTGTTCACCAACAAGAGGAAACCCAAAGAGAGAAAATAAAAGAAAAGAGTGACACAAGGAGTGCACACACAGAGTCATCCTTTGATGTTCCTCAATTTTCAATGTCTGAGGAATAGCCAACACTCCAAACTGTACATTCTTCTCCTTTTTCTCCCACTCTTGATTCTTTTGATATAACTATGATTGATTCTCTTGATTTTTCCCAAGAGGAGCCAATAATTGAGACAAGCTCTCAAACAGATTCCATGGATAGAACCCTAGCCCAAGATAAACAAAAGGAACCCCCTATCCATGCTGTCACCAGCACTTCTCAAACCCCCTACTTCTGTAGGACAGAGTGTCCCTCTCCAAATGAGTGAAGCTGTGAGAATAAATAGTGAGAGTCAGGCTCCTGATCTGGAAAAAGGAGAGAACATAAATATACAAGAGAGTTAAGCTTTAGATAGCTTGGAAAAAGGAGAGCTAGAGAAGCTGGGTGCCCAACCCCAGGCAAAAGGAGAGGGTGTGAGCAAGGATGAGATCCTTGAACAAAAGAACAGAGAGAAATTTTCAGCAGGTATATTTTTAAAACCTGTTGAAACAAGCTCACAAGAAGCTCTGGTTTCTTCAGCTCCCTCCACAAATATCCAAACAGAAGAAACTGAGAACATTTCAAGCACAGGGGATGCAGCATTACATGTGATATCAGAAATGTCTAATGCTGATTTTGAAGTTTTATATAGTCTGCAACAAAGACAAGACCACCTTTCTGCATTGAAGACAAGGCTTGCAGATGAACCTGTGCATGAAGAAGCTCCAGAAACAAATATTGATGAATGGTTGGATGCCACCTAATCCAACACACTTGAGGATGCAACCGCCCAATTGAGGCAGGATTATGTGACCAACATAGGGTTAACTGCCTCTGCACCTTCAGTCAAAGATATTCTTGAAGAAGTAACCAAGGTGGATAAGAAACACACAAAGTTTCACCACTACTTGGTTACTGAAATAAATGGTGCAGTGAAAAGAATGGAGGAAAGGATGGAGTTGAAAACAGACAAAATCAGAAGGTGCTATGAAGGACACTTGCCAAGGAGGACTATTACTGCCATTGATACCCTTATCAAAGACAAGTCCAAGACTGACAGTCGACTTCAAGCCCTAGAAGACAATATCCAACTCCTAATCCAAAAACAAGACAGAATGGAGCAACTCCTGATGCAGGCAATTCCACATTTGGCCACCTCCTCTCACCCTAAAGATGCTGATGTCAAAAAGGGGGAGAGTGGTCAATCCAAACAAAATGATCCTATACAAAAACCAAAATCTGGTCCTGTCCTTGATGCAGAATTGCAAGCAATGATGGACAGGATCTTAAAGAAACATTCTGATCTTCAAGCAGCAACAACAAAGTCAACAACAACAACAACAACAACAACAACAACAGCATCTCCTTCTTCCTCTACACAAGCCCCTACATTCAAAGATAAAGGCAAGGGGGTTATGGTTGAAGATTCAAAGCAGAAAAGCACTGTTCAACCAGGACAACCTAAGCTAATGGGGGATGTTATGAATACTGCTCATTTTCCCACTCCAGTTGAACTGATAGTGGATGGGAAAGTGGAGTTAGTTTATCCTCAAGAACAAAAGTTGATAGAATCTGATGCACTATTAGCTCAGAAACTTCAAGAGGAGGAGGATATGGCAGCAGCAAGGGAGGAGGAGGAGGCAAAGAAGAAGAGACTTTTATCAAGAAGGTCAAGTGCACAGAAAGCAGCCATAACCAAAAAGAAGAATAAAGAGATGGAAGAGGCTGAAAAACAATCAAGAAGGAGACCCTTGGTTCAAGAATCTGCAAAGAAACCTGTAACCAGGGCAACTATCAAGAAGCCTGCATCTCAAGATCCTCCAAGGTCAACTGAGACTGCTTTGGTGGCTGTGAGTGGACCAACAAAACCACAAACAGTTTCATCAAAGAAGTCTTACAAAGTTGAAATGGCAAGTGCTGATGAAATAATAAAAGCCCTGAAGAAAAATACTAAGAAGATAGATCTGATCAAGGGTAAAAGTAACAGAGAACTTTTTCATGTCTTTTTGAAGGATGGAGAGTCTTTGAAGTTCGAGAAGCCAGCCTTGGAGGGACAGACTAAGGAAAATTTGGAATGGTTGCTGACTGTTGTATTTGAAACTTCTGATCTCAACATGGATCTTCGAAGCCAGATTCGAAAGGTAATAAAGGTGAAGCATAAGGTAGATACAGTGCCGGAAGCTAATCCTAAACCTCTAGGATTTTGGTATGAGACTTTCCATGGGGAGAAAGTCTACTTCAATTATAACAGAGATATCAACAGTGTAAATGAGAGACATATTGAAGGATTTATTAGTCTACTCAAAGATGCTGAAGATGAGATGGAGATTATTCTGAGAAAACTGTTAATAGAAAGGCTGGATGTGCTGAAGAAAAATAAAAGATGAAGTTGTTGAAGTTGGAGGTATGTTGGTTGTTAAATAAGCTGTAGTTTTTATTTTTGAAGCCAGACTTATAGGATTTAAACCTGAGTCTTGGTGGAAGCTGAACAACAGATCAAAGATCTTAGTTCAGAATACATTTGTAGATAGAAATTCTTTATTTTTTTTCTAAGTAATTGTAATGTTGAGTTTTGACATCATCATCAACCTTGAAATTATGCTTATCATTCTGATATTCATAATTAGGAGGAGATTGTTAGGTTTTAGAACATTTGATGATGATTGTCTTTAGATTACTTAGAGTACAAATGTATAGAAAGTGTTAATTAGTAACACTGAAATTTTGTAGCTAGCAGTTATCTCTTTGTTTGTAATTTATTCATTATTTGTAGATGTATCGAAGCTTCAGAAAGTCAAGATGTGTATTTGATTCGTTAGAATTTGCAAAAAGGCTTGTTGGAGACTAGGAAAATTGGTCAGGGACAAAAAAGATTTTATCTGTCGGAGACTAATTTTGCCTATCGGAGACTAAGACTTAAGTCATCAGAGATTAAGTCTAAAGGAGTTGGAGACTAAAGTTAAAAGCATCAGAGACTAAGCTGACGTCATCAGAGACTAAGTCTTAACGCGTCAAAGACTAAACAATTCTATCGGAGACTACACAAGCTGATGTCATCAGGGACTAAATGCACCAGAGACTAATAATGACGTCACCAGAGACTAAAGATGAAGCATTAGGGACTAATTGTGATTTATTTCCTGAAAGATACAAAGTTCGAATTAAAAAGGGATGTCTTCCACATAAAGTAAAATATTATTGAAGACATAGCTGGTAAGGAAACTAACCAGAAATCTGTTCCTATCAAAAAGGAAAGATTGTATTTGATTCGAATAAGGAAGCTGAATTTTATTCAGAATAGGAACTGAGTTAATGATAATTCAGTAGATAGAGAAGCTGTAATTTTATTTTTACAGAGAATTGTAACTTCGAAGCTGTATAGGTTTTTCATAGTTTTGTATCTGTTGATTCGTGTTCTTGTTCTTTATATTCCGCAAGAAAAGTTAATTTCTTAAAGATCAAGTAATACGAAAAGATTTCAAAGAACTTGTATTCAACCCCCATTCTACAAGTTCTCGGCATCTCACTGGGAAAACATGGTCTAAGTGACCTATTGTAAATTGGACTAAATGTCCTCCTACTGATTGTTCTGTGTGAACAAAAGTTCTAGTGATAGCCTTCTCAAGTAAAAGAGAAGAAGAGTGGAGTAGGATTATTCCAAACCACTATAAAAATTCTATCTCTACTCCTGCTTATCTTTTATATTGCTTACCTGCTTTGTTGTGCTTTGCTTTAGTCCTGCTGAACTCTTTCAGCAAAGACTTACTATCTTTGCTACTTCTAGCCATTAACCTTTACTACAAAAACTAAGGGGTACTTTGCTTAAACTAATTCCACTGCTAAATTCTTTGAAAACATAAGAAACTCTTTTATAATCAAGAAGTGTTTTAATTCAATAAAGTTTTCTAAGCAAGACTTAATTTTTGAAAAACACTATTCAACCCCCCCTTTTAGTATTTTTACCCTTTGGGACCTAACAAACATGATTTTACTTTGATGTCTGGCCTTGCTGAGCAGATTCTTTCCAGAAAAGTTTTTCTTTTAGGACCTCCAGCATGTTCTCTTCATGAAGGTCTTGAGGATCTCGGAGGAAGTTTATTATGTTTTTGAGAGTACTCGATCCTACAACATTGAGTTAGGAAAGATCAAAGATAAGGTTTCCATTCCTTTGGCCATAGTAGTTCAGCCTGATTGGGTTAAATTGTATTCTTTTTCTATTCTTCTCCAGCTTTTTTCTAATCTCATATATCCACTGAAAAACCTCCATTTCTTGTTGATCTTATACATTTGGACAAGGTCTCAGTTGATCTATGATGTTACGAAGAAACCAGGAAGGCCTTTCTATCATACTACATCATGTACTCAGTCTTACTTCCATCACCTTTAGTGTAGATCACCCTATATGTGTATATCCTTTCCTTTTTCCAGGTCAGGAGCCTGACTCTCATTAATTATTCTCTCATCCTCACTCATATGGATATGTACACTCTGTCCTATAGAAGAGGGGTTTAAAGAAGAATTAGTTGAGACTACATGAAGAGGGGGTTCCGTTTGTATTTCTGTGGTTAGGGATCTCTCCATGGAATGTATAGCGGAACTGACTACATTTGTACTTTGAACAAGTGGTTCTTGTGTGTTAGTCTCTTTGAGTATTGGCTCCTCTTGGAAAAAAATCAAGAGGATTTGAACTATCAAGTTCTAAAGAATCAAGAATGGGAGAAGAGATAGGAGAACATATAGTTTGGAGTGTTGGCTGCTCCTTAAGAACAAAAATTTGAGGACCATCAGTATGAGTAGACTCAGTGTGTGCACTCTTTGTGTCACTCTTTCTTTTACTTCTTTTCTCTCTTTGGGCTTGCCCCTTTGTATGTACAGGGTTGTGCAAACTCTGTACTTGGTGTTCCTAGTTGGGAACTTTCTTCAATATTAGCATCCTTTTGGGAGGATGTTAACAGAGTACTGTGTTTCCTTTTAACCTCCAAAGCCTTTTGGGAGGCAATGGATTGTTTTTGGCTCAAGGTAATCACTCTTTTTCTTTTCTGAGTAGCCAACTCAGTTTCCTTTACTCCCTCAGCCTCACTATCACCCTCTATTATTTTTCTTTTTATGGGTAACTTTTTGGTTGTCTTTGTTTTTACAACCACAGCCTTTTAAGAAACTATGGAGGTGTCTGCAGATTGTTGTGAAGAATGAGTTGGAGGATCAACAGGGTTTCGGGTTTGTTACTCAAGATCCTCAAAATATGATGAATTGTAAAGGTTGAGAAATCTATCAGTGAGAGTTTTTCTCATGATAGGAGGAAAAGAGAGAGGAACTTTTACCTTTGCTGCCCTTTTCTTCACATCAGTGAATATTCTTTTACTCTGCATAATAGATGGAACAATTTGCATACTAGTAATATCTAGGTTAGGGATTAGATAATTTTCAATCATCATCAAAAACCTAGCACAGTATATTTTATTTTTATCACTAGTTTTAAATTTAGCTATCATGTTATGCAAAATAAGTAGCCCTATATTTATGTGTCTATCATACAATACACTATATGCAATTTGTTGTGTTAGTGTAGTGATGGCATCATAACCACTGCATTTTGAAGTGAATGCTTTAGTGATAATATCAAAGAATAAAGACCACTTCTACCTAAGTTGAGGTCTAGATATGGTTCCTACATATGCAATTTCTGTATCATAGTGCAAAGAACAAAACATATCTAGAATCTCCACATTAGAGGTAGTTTGGTCATATGCATCATTCACAGGTAAAAGCAAAGCATTATTGACTACAACATGGTCAATAGCATATGTAATATTATCATAAGTAAAGTTTACCACAGGAGAGTCATCACTTTCATCTTGGATTATGGCAGTGGACCACATGGCTGTTATAACTTCAGCAGCTTGAGCGGGAGCTTTTTAAATAAAAAATCTACAACAGGGTGATACTGTGCCTCAAATTCGTTCTTGTCCACGACCCTAGCATGGTTAGTCTTTATGAAGTCGAAATCACCAAACTTGAAGCACAATGTCTTGGATGCCATTGATGATATCTGTGAAAAGCTTTGAAAAAAAAAAATTCTTCGCAAAAAGGTTAAATCGCACAAATATGAGAGAGAGAGTTCTTTGAGTGAATGAAATTGCAGTTGTGTTTGATTTGTGTTTGAATACAGTATTAGAAACGTTTGCAATTCCGAAGATAGTGAACCGTTTTTGATCATGGGTATTAGTAACTACCAATTTACCCCTTAATTAGAGATTGCCCTAGTCTCTGTCGTGTTCACTTATCAGAGACTAATTTTAACTAGTCCCCGATGGATTATTTTTAACTAGTCAGAGACTAATTTAAAAACAACAATCGGGGACTAATTTTAACTAGTCTTCGATAGGTTATTTTTAACTAGTCAGAGACTAATTAAAAACAACTATTGGGAACTAATTTTAACTAGTCTCCGATAGGTTATTTTTTACTAGTCAGAGACTAATTTAAAACAACTATCGAGGACTAATTTTAACTAGTCTCCGATAGGTTATTTTTTTTACTAGTCAAAGACTAATTTAAAACAACTATCGGGGACTAATTTTAACTAGTCTCCGATAGGTTATTTTTAACTAGTTAGAGACTAATTAAAAACACCTATCAGAGACTAATTTTAGTCTCTCACTCAAATTTCTTCAGAGACTTAATTAAACTAGTCTCTGCTTCATTTTTATTTCATCAGTTATACAATAATCAATTCAATGATTATTAGTTTCAAAGATTCTATTTGTTCATAACAACTACATCCAAAAATTAAATTCTAGCTTCTAAGATTTTGTCCATTAAGAACAGTTGCACCCTAGAAATTAAATTCTAGCTTCTTAAAGTTTTACAAACTTGCTATTTGAAATTTTACTCAATTTTTAGAAGCATAATTCAACATACCTAATTCATAGACTAACCTAGTAAATGTAGGTTTATCTAAAGGCTTTGTGAATATGTTAGCAAGTTGTTTATCTGTTGTAACCCAGTGCAATTCAATGTTTCCTTCACTAACATGTTCTCTAATGAAGTGATATCTTATATCTATATGTTATGTTCTTGAATGATGTACTGGATTTTCAGTTATGACTATAGCACTTGTGTTATCACAATAAATAGGAATTTTTGATAATGTCATACCATAGTCTAGGAGTTGATTTTTGATCCACAAGATTTGAGCACAGCAACTCCCAGCTGCAATGTATTCAGCTTCAGCCGTTGAGGTTGACACTGAATTTTGTTTCTTGCTAAACCAAGAAACAAGTGTGCCTCAAAGAAATTGGCAGCTTCCACTTGTGTTTTTTCTGTCAAGCTTACATCTTGCATAGTCAGCATTTGAATAGCCAATTAGTTTAAAATCAAATTCTTTAGGATACCATAACCCAAGGTTTGGAGTACCCTTTAGATATCTGAGTATTCTTTTAACAACAATTAAATGTGATTCTTTTGGATCAGCTTGAAATCTTGCACACAAACATGTGGCAAACATTATATCAGGTCTACTTACAGTTAGATATAAAACTGAGCCTATCATGCCCCTATAGCTAGTTATATCAACTTTCTTTCCCTTTGTATCCTTATCTAGCTTAGTAGCAGTAGCCATGGGTGTTTTTACAGATGTACAATCAATCAAATCATATTTTCTTAGTAAGTCCTTAATGTATTTGGACTAACTAATGAAAATTTCATCAGTTGACTGCTTTATTTGTAATCCTAAGAAAAATGTCAATTCACCCATCATACTCATTTCATATCTAGACTGCATTAATTTTGAAAAATTTTCACATAATTTTTTATTTGTATAACCAAATATGATGTCATCCACATATATTTGCACAAGTATTAAATCAGAACCTTGTTTTCTATAAAAAAGTGTTTTATCTATGATACCTCTAACAAATTTATTTTCAAGTAAAAACTGAGAGAGAGTATCATACCAGGCTCTGGGTGCTTGTTTTAAGCCATAAAGTGCTTTATCTAACCTGTAGATATGGTTTGGAAACTTAGGATCTACAAAACCTGGTGGTTGTTCAACATAGACCTCTTCTTCCAATTTTCCATTCAAGAAAGCACTCTTGACATCCATCTGGTACACCTTGAATTTTTTATAGGCTGCATATGCCAAGAAAATCCTTACTGCTTCAAGTCTTACAACTGGTGCAAAGGTTTCTTCATAGTCAATTTCTTCTTCTTGAGAATAACCTTTTGCTACCAGCCTTGCTTTCTTTCTTGTAATTGTACCAGCTTCATCCATTTTATTTCTGAAGACCCATTTGGCACAAATTATTGATCTATTCCTTGGTTTGGGCACCAATCTCCAGACCTTTTTTCTTGTGAATTGGTTCAATTCTTCCTGTATGGCTATTATCCAGTCAGGATCTTGAAGTGCTTCTTCAATTTTTTTTTGGCTCAATTTTTGACAGAAAACTGAGATAAATACATTCATTTTGTGTTGCACTTCTTATCTTGACTCCTTTCTCTAAATCTCCAATGATTAAATCTAGTGTATGATCTCTCATCCAAGGTCTTACAGGTGGCAGATTTAATCTTGAAGATGAGGCTTCATCTTCTAGATTGACATTGTCCAATCTGGTTGTTGGATCAAAGATTGCTCCCCCTAAACCAGTGACTTCTTCATTATTAGCTCCCCCTGAGCTATTTGTCTCATCTTGACTAGTCTCTGGTGTGTTAGTTGTCCCTGATTGTACATTTGTGTTACCAGTCTCTTGTGTTTCATCAGATACTAATTCTCTAGTCTCTGATGTATTATTAGTCCTTGGTACCTCATGTATAATCATTAACTCCCCCTTACTGATTGGAGGAAAATTGTCATCTAGGAGTAATTCTTTAGTCTCTGATGTATCCATCCATGCATCCAATTCATTTTCAAAACTGAGAGGTTTATGCAATCCTTGTCCAATCATTCCTGGAATCTTGCTATCATCAAAAACAACTTGTATGGATTCCACAATGACCTTTGTTCTTAGGTTATACACTCTATATGCCTTGCATGATAGAGAATAACCTAAGAAGATTGCTTCATTAGATTTGGTATCAAATTTTCCTCTTGTTTCTGATGAATCTCTTAGCACAAAGCACTTACAACCAAACATATGCAAAAACTTGAGAGTTAGTTTTCTCCCAGTCATTAACTCATAGGGTGTTTTGTTGCAAGTCTTGTTAATCAAGGATCTATTCTGTGTAAAGCAAGTAGTACTAATTGCTTCTTCCCATAAATAGGTTGGAAGCTTTGACTCTTGTAACATTGTCCTTGCTGCTTCAATAAGGATTCTATTTTTCCTCTCAACAACTCCATATTTTTGTGGTGTTCTTGGAGCTGAGAATTGATGTGATATCCCTTTTTTCAGTGCATAATTCATTCACTTGGAAATTTTTGAATTCTGTTCCTCTATCACTCCTTATAACCCTTACTGTTTTTCCTGACTCAGTTTCTATTTTCTTGATATGATAAATAATTAACTGAGCAGCTTCATCTTTTGAGTGAAGGTATTTGACCCAAGTATACCTTGTGTGATCATCCATTATAACCAGAGCATATCTATTTCTTAAGATTGACATCACATTCACTTGACCAAATAAGTCCATATGTAATAACTATAAAGGGTCAGTGATTGATGTTGTTGATTTGCTCTTGAATGACACACTTCTTTGTTTTCCTTTCTGGCATGAGTCACACAACCCTTCTTGTGTAAATTCCAATTGAGGAATGCTAGCTACTAAACCTTTTCTCACCAATCTGTTGATGTTTTTGAAATTTAAGTGGGAGAGCTTCTTGTGCCAAAGCCAACTTTCATCAGCAGAGGCTTTGCTATATAGGCATGTGATTTGATCAGTAGAAGAAACTAAATTTGTAGTGTACAAATTTCCTTTTCTTTTTCTTGTCAATATCACATTCCCAGATTCCTTGTCACACACTTGGCATAGATCTTGTTTAAAGGTGACAAAGAATCCCATATCACATAGTTGACTCACACTCAACAAATTTTGTTTTAAGTCGTCAACTAGTGATACTTCAGTGAAGATGACATCACCATGCTCAACATTGCCATAGCCCTTTGTATGACCTTTGATGTCATCTCCAAATGTTACCTTAGGGCCATTCTTTTCTTCATACTGTTTAAGCAGAGACTTGTCTCCTGTCATATGTCTTGAACATCCACTGTCCAAGAACCATGATTTTTTCTTTTTGCCCTGCACAGTAAGAATAACTAGTTAGAAGTTTTTGGGACCTTGATTTTCTTGGATCCTTTCTCACTAGTTTTAGAATCAAGACTTGACTCAGATGGAGTTGATTGTCTTTTAGAATTTTTAACTTTTATTGGACAATCAATAGTCTTGCTTCTTGAAGGTGAGAGACTGTCAAGTTTAGCATTTTCACTATTATTACAAAGATGGTTAAACCTTTTTACAGGTGATTTTTCTTTAATTATCTTTGTTAATGCAGTCTCTACCATAGGAATTCTATTTTTACTCCTACAATGTATGGCTATGTGATTGGGATTTCCACATATGTGGCATGTCTTTCTAGGAGCATTAGGCATACTTGCATAATTAGTATATTTATTGATGCCTATTTTTCCATTCCTATTTCTTTTCCCACTGCTAGACTCCACTGACTTTTCAATCTTAGACACAGTAAGATTTTCCAATTTTTTGTTTAATTGTGTCTTTGTCATGAATCCTATATTCAATCTTTTGTTTTTACTCTTTTCAACAGTATTCACTGAATTTTGATCATTTTTTATAATTGTAGTGACATGTTGACTTTGAGTGTTGATAAATTTAGATTCATTGACTGTTGAGACAAAATTAATTCTTTTAATGAGAATTGGTTTATTAGTCATGGAATTAGCAGCTTCATCTTTTCTATATCTAGTTTTGTTTCTAGGAACTCATCATATCCTAAACCATATTTTTGACCAACCATTTGATTTTCTACCAAGTCAGAAAGCTTTTTAGAGGATTGATTCCATTGTTTTATCTTAGCCTGTTCATTTTCAAGTTATTCGACTAAGTAATATTCCCTCTTTTTCAAAGCATCTATCATGTGATGAGCTTTATTTAGTTCTGACCTGATAGTATCAAATTGTGTTTGTCTCTCTTCAAGAAATCTATTTCTTTTCAAGAGGGTGTCATGTGATTCTTTTACTTTGGCATGTTCAATGGTTAATGATCTAAAACTAACATGCAAATCAGATATATCTTTTTGTATTCTTTCTACACTAGATGTATCAATTAAATTAAGCACATTAAAATTCTGAATTGCATCACATACCTTAGTAGAATCACTTGGTTCATCAGTTTGAACCATCAAGGCAAAGTTGACAATTTCTTCCTCAGAGTCACTGTCAATCCAATCTTTACTTTCTGTAATCAAGGCCTTGCTCTTTGATTTGAATCTTTTGTTAGCAAGATCATTCCCTGATTTTCTGTTCTTGTCATCCTTAGATCTTTCTGTAGATCTAGGCTTCTTGCACTCATTGGCAAAGTGCCCTATCCCATCACAATTGAAGCATCTGATTTTCTTTTTGTCAAAGGTCACAGTTTGACCTTCTCGTTTTGGGATAGGCTTCCTTGATGATTTTCTTCCTTTCCTGCTAGCTCTAAATTTTTTGAATTGCTTCACCATGAAAGCCATGAATTCCTCCATGTCATCATCAGTGATTGATTCAGTTTCTTCATCAGTCGAGCTTGCAGTATTAGTATCATCATCAAACTCCTCATGAGACTTCTTTGTCTCAACCATCAGTGCAGCTCCTTTGTCCCTGCCATGCAGCTTGTACGTTTACTTTATTTCTAATTCATATATCTTGAGATTTCCATAGAGCCTGTCCAATGTGAGAATATCCAAATCATGAGCTTCTCTTATTGCAATTGTTTTTGGATCCCAGCTTGGTGGGAGTGCCCTCATGAATTTGGTATTAACATCTTCATTGTCATAGGACTTTCCAAGTATTTTTAGGTCATTAAGCAAAGCATTGAATCTGTCATAAACTGATGTTATTGATTCACTAGGCTTTGCTTGAAAGAATTCATATTGTTGAGTCAACAATGACCTTTTATTCTTTCTTACTTGGTCTGTCCCCTCTAATAGGACTTTGATGGTGTCCCATATCTGTTTAGATGTTGTGTAGTTGATGATGCTTGTGAACATATTCTTATCCAGTCCATTGTAAAGTATGTTCATCACTTTAGCATCCTTTAACACTTGTAACTTGTCTTCATTGGTGTAATCACTTTTTGTAGCAAGTTCAAAGTGTTCAGGGATAATTGTTCCTTCCACAGTTTTTGAAGAAACAAATTTCCTTGGTTGATAGGGACCCTTCTCAATCCTATCAATATACTCAGGATCAGTTGCCCTCAAGTGCATATACATCTTTTGTTTCCAGATTGGATATTCTTATCTTTTTAAAACTGGAATTCTGGTCCCACCATCTCGACTTCCTGCATATGCCATTATGCCGGAGCTGCTTCCTTCATCATTGGCCATCTCTAGATCTTGTTAATTGAAATATATCAATTACTATGCTCAGATACCAATTGTTGTCCCAGTGAAACAGCTTAGAACTTGTAGAAGGAGGGGGGGGGGGGGTTGAATACAAGTAATTGAAATCTTTTCGAATTTCTGTTCTTCAAAGTATATTTACTTGTGGAAATTAAAGAACAAAAACAATTACTTTTATTGATGAACAATTGATTACAAATTCTAACAATCACAATCTGATTGTCAGCTTCAAAATTCTGTATGTTATTTATAAATCTTTACAAACATACAACTTCTAATACAATTCTGTAAATTTAATTACAGCTTCCAAATCTAAATCATAATTCAACTTGTAATCCTATTCAATGTATATTTCTATGTACCAAAATGAATAGGTTATTTCTCTGGTTGTTCTCACTCTCCTTGTTTCCTAACTAGCTTCTACTTTAATAACTCTTCAAATCTCCATATCGAAGATGACTTCTAATCTAATTAGAAGTTTGTCTTGTATCAAAGAGTTATTTTAATTTAGTCTTTGACGGCTTCAACTTTAGTCTCTAATCAAATGTTTAGTCTCCGACAGCTTAAGCTTTAGTCTCCGATGACTTAATCTTAGTCTCTGATACCTTACGCTTAGTTACTCTCTTATAAAAATAAATTACATGAATCAGAGAGTAAAGTATCAGGTACAAAACTCTAATGCTATAAACTAGCACTTTCTGTACATTTTTATATCTAAGTATTCTAATGACAATCATCATCAAATGTTATAAAACCTAATAGTATTGTTTTCATTAATGAACTCCTTCATTGATACTGTCTTCTTTGCCCCATCATTGTAGATGAGCTAAGCTGTTTTAACCACTCTTTTCCCTTCCCATACAAACTTGATGTTAATGACCCTCTCAACATCTTCTCTGTTGAATGTGTCTTCATTAGGTCTTCAGATGTGATTGGGTCAACAAAGATTTTAGGTTGGGTAAGTTGTTTCTTGTTGTTGCAGTAAGGCCTTTGCCTTGCAGCCTACTTGAAGTTCCCCTTCTTTACTCTTGCCTTCTTCTTGATCCTTTTGATTTGTTGTGCATATAAAGATCCTTCAGCCTTTTCTGCCACCTTATCTCTCATTGCTGCTTCATCTATAGATGTTCACTCATATATGGCATCATGGGAGGAAGCATCATCAGTGAACTCAAGACCCTCCCCCTCTGAAGGTGTCCCTTGAATTTCTTCAACTCCCATGAACCAGTAATCCTGGGGAAATAGTTCAGTGTCTGATGACTGAGCTTTGTCTTTATTCTTTTCCTCATTTTCTCCCTTAGTTGAGTTATCATTCACTATAGGATGGGAAGACCTGAGGTTGGAAGGACTACTAGCAATTGCAGCAGGATTGCTCTTCTGTAGCAATTCTAAGATGGCATTGAACCCTCCCTTGGTTTCTTTTACTTCATCCTTGACATCTTGCACCTTATGTCTCAATGCTTTGAGGTCTTTGATGTTTTCAACAATGGAGTGCATTTGACCTTCATGGCAACTGACATGAGCCTGGAACTGAAGTTACAAGTCATTAACTTGGGATTTGATGCCAGAAATTGCTAATAGACTTGAGACTTGAGTATCCAGTTGCCTATGGAGATTAGCCTTTCTATAAGCTAGGTTGGCCTTTATGGCTTGGACTTTGGATGTCAGATCATCTGAGGAAAAAGCCTTGTTTGTACTCCCCTTTATCCCTCCAACAATGAGATGTGGTATAAGTAGTTGCCCTGCCCTCACACTCTGTGTTTTGTTGACCGATCTCATCAGTCCTTTCCTCATTTTCTTTTGATGGCCTTAATGACACACTCTCACTTAGTTTAAGGGAATGCTCAACCTTCTCTCTTTTTTCCATGCTCAAGGCATGACTCTCAATATTTATCTCTGATTCTTCTTTTACTTTTTTTCTCTCATCCTCATTTACCCTAACCTAATCTTCTTGAGCAATAAAAGAATAAGGCAACTCCCTAGTAGGAGGCTCCTCATACACTATCTCAATTTCATCAGAAGATATAGGGGTAGGAGAAAGTGTAGTGGAGGTATAGAGGATTGATGTTGAAGTATGAACTTCTGGCCTAACATCAACCACATTGACGGGGAAGTGAAATAGAGTCTCAACAACCTCTACTTCTACATCAGTGAGTGGGATCTGAGATATGGTATCTTCTCGCTAGGTGCAATAGGTTCATGTGGACCACTCAATATTGGCTTAGCCATGAGATATTCTAACTGATAAGAACCAATTGAAGCTTGTGATTACTCCATTGGTGAGGAAAAAATATGTGGGGAGGAGGAAGGTAGATTGGAGGATAGGGGCTCCATAAAGGAGTTAATGTTGGATGTTCCCTCTGAATAAAAGAGGGAACATCAAACGAGGACTCAAAGTGCTCTCCACTCAAGTGTATTGTTTGGTATTGGGCATCAATATGTGTGGCCACATGTGATGGTGCAAACTCTGTACAAGTTGTCCTAAGAGTGAGACTTTGTTCAATAGATGCACCTTGTTGAGAAGATGCATCTAGGGATGTGTTTTGCCCATTCCAACCTTTGTATCTTGTTGAGAGGATGCAAGATGGCTTACAATAGTTGCCTTCTTGGTTCTCTTCCTCCTTGGTACAACTGGAAGAACAATTGCTGAGGGTTCCCTCACCTCACCTCCCTCTTGAACTGCCTCACTAGTCTCTACCCTATGGGCGATTGTATCATCTTGGCCAACATTCTGAGAAGAAGAAAAAAAATGAATGAATAAGTAAAAATGAAGAAATTATACCTGCCATGTGTTGCGTCAGAACAAGTATGATTTCCTCACTCTTCTTCTTTGTGAGAAGAGAAGCAGTGATGTTGCCTAGCATTTGGGATGACTCCTCTTCTTCAGTGGTGGCAAATTATGTAAGGTCTACCCTTAGATGTAGAAGAATCATCATGAGAAATCTTGGTAGTAGCACTTAACATTTGCCCCACTTGCATGATTCCTATTGGCCAAACTTCCCATTTTGTTGATCATTTCAATGAGCAATAGCTTGTCGATGTTGATCTTCAAATTGGTGGCCACAACGAATCCCAATGTTTGCACCAAGCTAGTAAGCCTTTGTAACTGCTAATCTTGGGTGCAAACACTCTATAGATGGTGTCAAAGAAGAAATTCCACTCCATTTGGAGGTATGGCTTCTCCATTTTGCTCATATTTAATTCACTAGCATAGTTGATGTGTCGAAAGAAGAGTAAATCTTGGGCAGAAGGATCATTAGCAAAGTTCTCCACGGGAAGGTGTAGAGCTTCATTCACAGTCCGATCGGTGATGGTGTACTCAACATCGTATGTGGAAGAGGTATGAGCAGTTGTCCATAGATGTTGAAGGTCTCTCTTGTTAAGTTTGGGTCTTGTGATCATCGCATAACCTACAAATGAGTCATTAAGAAATTGTACCCATGGCCTGAATCGATTACGAACAGTCATCACAGACTGGATGCTGCAGAAATTTGTCTTCTGAATGATGAATTAGGAGCCCATTGTTTAATAAAAGTTAGAGCTTTTGATGTTTGAGGGTTTGAGAGAAATCACGCATTGGGAAATTTTTGATTATCAGAGTTCAGTGATGAAATAAGGAACAAGGGCTCATATGAAAATATATATACTCTTTGAGTTTGGTGAATGTTTTAGAATTTGAATCGTTTAAATTGAAAATTAACATTGCGCCAAACTCTTCCCTAAAATTCTCAGTGCCAAACTCCTCGGAATACAAAATATAATAGCGTTGAACTTAAAACTACATTGCCAAACTGAGTTAAGTGCTTAATTAACTGAAGACTTGCACCAAACTTGTCGGAAAACATAATTTTTTTTTGATAGTAAAAAAATGTCTGCGCTGAACTTAATTTGAACTCCACCAAACTCTTAGTCTAAGGACATCGCCAAACTAAACAAAAAGACGCAATATCACCAACCTGCTGTAAAATAGCGCCAAACTCTAAAAAACAAGAAAGAGAATTGCGTTGAACTTAATTTGACTAATGTCAAACTCAGTTTACAAGCGCCAAACTAAGCTGAGAAATCAAAAACACCAAACTAGGAAGACTTAAACCTAAACAAAGGTAATTTAACATTGCTGAAACTAGATGGTTGATAAACTCTTGCCAAACTTGGCGCCAAACTAGAGTTTTGACTAGTGCTGAACTTAAAAAGATAAACGCCAAACTCCAGTTTGTTGCAATAAAAAGAACAAAGAAAATAGTTGGATTTACATACCTAATTGGTGTTCATTTGAAGATGAAGATCAATTAGATAAACTCACAACGATAATATCTTGCAACATTTTCTAGGTTGTTAAATTTAACATATCCAGTTCACTAACCTGTCTTGAAAATATAGATTCATCAAGAGGTTTTGTAAAAATGTCAGCAAGCTGCTTGTTAGTAGAGACAAAATGTAACTCATTGGTACCATTCATAACATGTTCCCTTATAAAATGATGTCAATACCTAATGTCAATGTGCTTAATTCTAGAATGATGGACAAGATTGTTGGTATTGTCTATTGTGACGACCCCATAATCCCGTACCGGACTAGGGCATCATCATAAGAAGGTAAAGATAACCATTCATCCATTCCTAAATAAATACTGAATAAAAACAGCATTTAAGAGTTATTACAACCCAAGAATTAAGTAATTACAGCGGAAGCTATTACATCATTTCCTAATAACAAAATAAATCTCATCAACTCTTCAAACGTCTTCCTTCTTTCCTTCATTCATTCCTTTCTTTCCTTCATCAATTCTATCAAAAGGATAAACACTTAGCAGCTTATCATCTTTGCTTTCCCCTTTTCAGAGGGTTCAGCCTTAGCTTTCTGTCCTGCAAATCATTAACATTCAACATGGGTGAGCGTTTTACGCCCAGCAAGTATATACACATTGAGGAAAATATGAATAAATCAATGGATTTCATCTGGAATCAAAGGAGAGAAATTCAAATTCTGTTTGTGGGGCTTGGTGAAGCAATACCAAGACCTCGAAAACCTTCACATATCCTTGAGGATGCACTGATGATATACAACTTGTGATCCTCCATTGAAGAAAGTCAGGTATACACCGGATCATAACTTTCAAATATCCAACGGGGGCTGCACCCGCGGATCTGCTAACCATACAGTACCCAGCTGGCCAGGCTGGACCGCATGATCCCTCTGAGTGACTACGTAGTCAAATAGCATTTCCTCTTGGTCAGGTGAAGAACACATCAGCACCTTTCCTTTCCTCTTGCCAACCATGTGGCATAACCCCCATAAGGGGCATCATTCACATTCTCATTGCACAGATATAAGATTGAAAACATAGCTGAAATTCAAAGCTCATTTATATCCATGCATCATCATTCATATCATGCTAGCAGAATCAAAAGCATAGCATGCTCATGCATCAGAACAATTAAAGTATAAATCCAACCTTCTACGCATATCGGAACAAATGATAATGCGTTAAACTGAAATAAGCACGAGATTGTGAATATACTTGCCTCAGTCCTTTGCTTACGACCAAATTTAATTTACTCGTGAGTGGAAAGTTCTGTAAGAATATACATATCACAAGATGAATTTATTATCTGGGTTAAAATATGAGGGAGAAATGCACATGTGATGTCCTTAACTTTTAACGTCTCAATCTGATATAAAAACTATTAAGGTTAAGAAATCAATTCAAACATCTTAAAATAATTTAAGAAAATAGCATTTTATAGTTTTAAAACAAACTGCGCATCAGGGAATTACTACGCTTTAATTTCATCGGAGATTAATATCTCATCGGGGATTAATAACCCATCGGGGATTAATAACCCACCGGGGATTAACTCATCGGGGGTTAATAACCCATCGGGGATTAACTCATCGGGGATTAATAACCCATCGGGGATTAACTCATCGGGGATTAATAACCCATCGGGGATTAACTCATCGGGGATTAACTCAAACCCGTCAGAGACTAAGTTAAAGTCTGTCTCAGATACAGGGTCGTCTTCCTCACTCCTCCATGTGTGGTGCCCTCAACCAAATCCACACTTAGGTCAAAACTCATCATTCTCTCAGTGATACATAACATTTCTTTTGGTCTGCATGCCATCCTAAACACGGTTTAGGGTAAAGAAAATCAGGTTAAGGAATACTCAAGCATGGGGTTGCGACTACTGTCAACAGAATGTTTGGTAGTTAAAGGTTTGTCCATCAGGTGGTTGTCAACAACACTACACCCATCTAGACAACTTGAAATAAATGACATTTACTCCGATCGTTAGAATATGCATTAAGTCATACTTTTGAAAATAAATGAACATGGTATTAAAGGTGGTAGGTAGAGCAGAGACGCAAGAAATTTAGCAAGACTTAAATAAGATGCTCTTACCTCCTTACTGTAGGAAGAAAAAAAATGCTCCGGTTTATCCTTCAAGAAGAACTGCTGTCTCGAAAATCAAATTTAAGTTTGATGGAAGTTTAGAAAGGTAGAATCAAGGTTACAACAGCGTGATGTGTATATATATCACTTGGTTGAACAACAAGAACCGTAGGATTAACTTGATCTCAGCTGTTGGTTATGAAAAGAAAGGAAATGACTGAAGAAGGAGAGAGTGATTGAAATGGCTGCTGCGTCCTTCGGTCATCTTTCATAGCTGACTCTAGGGTAATGATAGGGATGATGAGCATTTAATGCTGCTGTCTCCCCCCCAGCAGTGAAGTATTTTAAAAAGAAGATGAGTACTGTAGCTACCCGCGAAACACTCTTTTAAGGGTAGAACAACTCATAACCTCATGAGCTTTACAAAATAATAAAAATAAAAAAAATCTTTTGGACATCACATTGCAGATAAATTTTTTTTTCATAAAAAGAAATATATAATTTCGATATTCACAACTTATAAGAAAATAATTTTCATGAAGAAAATAAGCTAAAATAATTAAATTTCATAACGAAATTTATTTACAAATCCGGGTCTTCACATCTATGACACTCGTAGTATCACATATAATTGGAATCTGGTTCAAGGTGAAGCCATATTTGATTTTTCATTTATAGGATTTGAGCACAACAACTTCTAGCTGCAATGTATTCAGCCTCAACAGTGGAAGTTGAAACTAAATGTCGTTTCTTGTTAAACCATGAAACTAGTCTACCACCAAGAAATTGATAGCTTCCAGTTGTGGTTTTCCTATCAATCCTACATCCAGCATAATCAGCATCAAAATATCCAACGAGGTCAAAATCTAAGTCTTTGGGATACCAAATGCCAAGATTTGGAGTTCCCTTGAGATGTCTAAAAATTCTTTTGATGGCTATTAGATGAGATTCTCTAGGATCAGCTTGAAATCTA
This sequence comes from Centella asiatica, assembly GCA_014636745.2. NCBI lineage: Eukaryota > Viridiplantae > Streptophyta > Magnoliopsida > Apiales > Apiaceae > Centella > Centella asiatica. The sequence goes on along the minus strand of CM025780.1, from coordinate 10,328,950 downwards.
GTACATAGACAAATTGAGAACATAATATCTGGTCTACTTGTAGTAAGGTATAAGAGAGAACCTACCATACCCTGTAGGCTGTGATGTCCACCTTTTTGCTTTTTAGATCTGCATCAAGCTTGGTGGCAGTTGGCACAGGAGTCTTTGTAGGTGCTCCATCTTCAAGATTGAACTTTTTTAGGAGATCTTTCACATATTTTGACTAGCTTATGAATATGCCATTAGTTATTTGGCTCACTTGAATTCCCAAAAAGAAAGTCAGCTCTCTCGTCAAACTTATCTCATACCTCATTAACTTAGAAAACTTTCATGCTCTAAGTGTTTGCTTCAGTCCATAGAATGCTTTTTCCAATTTATAGGCATGGTTGGGAAGCTTGAAATCTTCAAAGCCCGAAGGTTGCTAGACATACACATCTTCTTCCAGCTTCCCATTCAGAAAAGCACTCTTCACATCCATCTGGTATACCTTGAACTTGGAGTAGGCAACAAAGGCTAAGAATATTCTAATTACTTCAAGCCTTGCCACTGGTGCATAAGTTTCATAATAATCAATGCCTTCTTCCTGTGAGTACCCTTTAGCAACTAGTCTTGCCTTATTCCTTCTTACAATACCAACTTCATCTATTTTGTTTCTAAAAACCCATTTGGTGCCAATGATGATTCTATTTTTAGGATTGGGCACAAGTTTCCAAACTTTGTTCCTCTCAAATTGATTAAGTTCTTCTTTCATGGCAATCACCCAACCAGGATCCATCAATGCATCCTTAACTTTTTTAGGCTCAATTTGAGATAAGAAGTATGAGAATAGACATTCATTTTGTGTAGCTTTCCTTATTCTCACACCACTCTTAGGATCTTCAATAATTAACTCAAAAGGATGACTCATGTTCCACCTCCTTTGTACTGGCGTATTTCTTCTTGATGAGGAAACTTCATTTGTGGTATGATCATCATGAGTTGAGTCAGTGGATCCATGAGAAGCTCCCCCTGAGGTGTTGCTAATCTCAACAATTGAATTTTCAGTCAAATTGTTTCCATCACTTTCTGAAGTTATATTGGATGAAGATGCATTATCAATGCTAGGTGGAGTGATGTTCTCTTTTGGCTCTTCTGCAGCAACAATAGGTTCTTGTTCATCATCTTCTGAGTCTCTTGAATAGTTTTCATTTTCGAAACTCAGAGGCTCAGTTTCATCATTATCCCGCAGTCCTGGAAATTTAGAATCATCAAACTTGACATGTACACTCTCCACAACCTTTTGCAGTATGATGATGTAAATTTTGTATGCTTCGTTTGTGAGTGAGTACCCCAGAAAAATTCCTTCATCTGCCTTAGCCTTAAATTTTCCAAGGTTCTCACTATCTCTAAGCACAAAGTACTTGCTTCCAAAGACATGCAAGAACTTTATAGTAGGTTTTCTGCCTGACATCAACTCATATTGAGTTTTTCCTTGTATCTTGTTGATCATAGACCTATTTTGAGTGAAACATCTAGTGTTGATTGCTTCAACCCAGAAATAGGTCAGCAAATTTGCATCTTGTAGCATAGTTCTTGTTGCCTCAATAAAATTTCTGTTTTTCCTCTCAACCACTCCATTTTGCTCTAGAGTTCTTGGGGCTGAGAACTAATGTGTAATTCCTTTATCAACACAAAAGTTTCTCAGTTCTGTATTTCTGAATTCTGTTCCATTATCACTTCTGAGAGTTCTCACTTCTTGGTTGGACTCTTTTTCAACTTTCTTAATGAAGTCCATGATTATTTGAGGGTTCTTATCTTCGCTATATAGAAACCTCACCCAAGTATATCTAGAATAGTCATCCACCATTACTAAAACAAATCTCTTCTTGGTTATTGTCATGACATTTTCAGGTATAAACAAATCCATGTGGATGAGTAGAAGAGGATTTATAATGGATGTAATAGTCTTGCTTTTAAATGAGGACTTTGTCATTTTTCCTTTTTGACATGCCTCACACAATCCTTCTTGAGAGAATTCAAGTTAAGGTAGTCCTGTCACTAACTCATTCATAACAAGAGAATTGATTGTCTTAAAGTTGAGATATGATAGAATCTTATGTTATAACCAACTCTTACCACTTGAGGCATTGCTATAAAAGCATGACACTTTATCTTTGTCTGCAGAATTGAGGTCAACTATATAGAGGTTCCCTTTTCTTACTCCTAAAAGAGCAAGTTCTCTAGACTTCTTGTGTGTGATGAAACACTGCTCATCCTTCAAACTAACAAGGAAACCTTTGTCACAGAATTGACTGATACTCAACAGATTGTGTTTGAGGCCATTAACCCATGCAACTTGTGTAATGATGACATTCCCAATTTTTGAACAGCCATATCCCACTGTGAGTCCTTTGTTGTCATCTTGAAAGGTCACCAGTGGGCCAGCTTTCAACTTTAAGTGTGATAGCAGAGCTACAACTACAATGTGTTAGGACACTTTGTGATTGAGTGTAGAAAGCCGAAGCAATCCAAATCAAGGACTATGATGAGTTCAAGAAGAAGTATGATATACTCCTGAAGTAGCAAGGCAAATCCTATATTGCTGAAAGAAAAGGTTGGGATGATTTTGATGAAGAAGAACCAGAGGAGTATGTCAACATAGCACTCATGGCGAACTCATCTGATGATAGTTTAAAGAAGAGTATTCAGGTACCAAATCTCTCTAGCATTAAAATGTCTGACTTAGAGTATAAAATGTTCAAAGAAGGGAGTCATGGCTGACTTAAAGCTTGAACAAAAGAAAAACATGTTACAACTGCAATGTGGGGTGAAGCTTTAAGTCAGTCATGACTCTCTCAAGCAATTTTGGATAGAAGCATATTTAGGCTTAAATTTGTGGGGTGAAGTGTCCTTCCTGGCCTTTGGAGGATTGAGAGTGTCCTTCCTTGCCTTTGGAGGACTAGGACTCTTGCTTTTAGCATTGTGCGTGACTTGATATTTACAAGTTTCATGAGAAGTATGCATCATATTAAAACAACTATATAAAACATTTATGGCACATGACATACATTCAAACTTGTTACAGAAGGGATAAGCTCTGTGTTTCAAGGTGTTAAATTGTTTTCATGGTAGAAGTGCTCAAGTGTTCTCCTAGCTTCCTTAGTGCAACTGTGAGTTAAATGATTAACTGAGTTACAGTTCTTGCACCTTTTTCTGAAGGCACTGGGAATAAAAGCATAATCATTTCTTTTGTTTATTCCTATTTTTGTCTTTATCCTTTCTAATAAGAATTTCCTTTTCACTCTTAGTTTCATTCTTTTTTAGGTTTGAGCTATTTATGAGATTCCTATTTTGCTTTACATTTTGGGACTTAATTTCCCTAACAGGAATCTCCTTTTTGCTCACAGATTCTTCTCTTTTGTGAATCTACTTCTTGTCCTTTCTTTCTTCTTTTTCTCTCTCATCTTCAGGCATCAACTCATGCTTGATAAGGATATCTTCCTCTTGGACAGACTCAGATACAAACTTTTTGTATAGGAGTCCCAACCTTTTTAAGGACAAGAGGAATAGATTCCTTCTCTGTTTGAACAGTCTCATCACTTTTACTTGACACGGGTTTTTTTTTCTTGTTTTCTTATCATAGATATCCTATTCCTACTTTTGATCCTATGACCAAATGATCAAGAATTTCTTTAGTGATGTTAGTAGACTTCTTAAAGGCAACAGTTTTAAACTCATTCTGAGACAATTCTTTCCTCAAGAATTCCTCAATCTCTTTAGCACTTGACCTTGCTTTTTAGATACTCATTTTCCTGCTTTAGAGACTCTAATGTGACATATGCTAGTTCAAATTCTTCATTTCTAGTAGTCAACTTTTCAATTTTAGATTTAGCCTAGCATTTTTTTCATTAGAAGCAATGAAGCTAAATCTGAAACAAGTCTACACTAAGCTTTTCAACAATTCTTTTATACTCTAAGTTAGACATTTTAATGCTAGAAAGATTTGGTACTTGAATGCTTTTCTTTGAACTATCATCAGATGAGTTGGCCATGAGTGTCTTGTTGACATACTCCTCTCGTTCTTCTTCATCAGAATCATCCCAGCTTTTTCCTTCAGCAATATAGGCTTTCTCTTGCTTCTTCAGGAATATGTCATACTTATTCTTGATCTCATCATAGTCCTTGCTTGATTTCGATTGCTTTGTCTTTCTACACTTAGTAGCAAAGTGTTCTAACTCATTGCAGTTTTAGCACCTCATAGAAAATATGTGGGTCATATAATACTTGTTCAAGTCTATTGATGATATTATATTTGGTTCTACTAATGGGAGCTTATGTTTTAAGTTTGCTAAGCTTATGCAGAGTAGATATGAGATGAGCATGATGAGAGAATTAACCTTCTTTTTGGGATTACAGGTCAAGTAAACCATTGATGGTATTTTTATCAGTCAAACTAAGTATGTGCATGATTAGTTTAATTTACAAGATGTTTCAACTGCTAAAACTCCCATGGTCATATAATACTTGTTCAAGTCTATTGATGATATTATATTTGGTTCTACTAATGAGAGTTTATGCTCTAAGTTTGCTAAGCTGATGCAGAGTAGATATGAGATGAGCATGATAAGAAAATTACCCTTCTTTTTGGGATTACAGGTCAAGCAAATTGTTGATGGTATTTTTATCAATCAAACTAAATATGTGCATGATCAGTTTAATTTACAAGATGTTTTAACTGCTAAAACTCTCATGGAAACAACCACTAAACTTGACAATGACTTAACTAGTAAAAAGGTTGATATTTCAAGCTATAGAGGCATGACAGGCTCATTATTATATCTAACTACTAGTAGACTAGATATAATGTTTTCAACTTGTTTATGTGCTAGATTTCAAGTTGATTCTAGAGAAACTCATTTGATTGCTATTTAAAGAATATTCAGATATCTCAAAGAAATACCAAATCTTGGTATTTGGTATCCTAGAGACTCTGGATTTAATCTAATTGGTTATTTAGATGCAGACTATGTAGGTTGCAAAATAGATAGGAAAAGCACAACTAAAAGTTGCCTATTCCTAGGAGGAAAACTAGTTTCTTGGTTTAGCAAGAGGCAACATTCAATATCAACATCCACATCTGAAGTTGAATATATAGCTGCTAGAAGTTGTTGTTCTCAAATTCTTTAGATGAGAAATAATGTTATCCCATATAGATAGCCTAGAACTTGTAGAAGATGGTTTGAATACAAGTTCTTGAAATTTTTTTGAGTTATTGTTCTTTAAATTAATTAAACTTGCAAAAAATAAAGAACAAATTAAATTTATAATATAAATTATTTTTATTGATCGACAACTGATTACAAACACTAACAATCACAAGTTGATTGACAGCTACCTCTCGATTTATTCAAGAGCTTTAAAATTTTTACTAAATGAATGAATTAATGAATTGTACAGCTTCTAAACTCTGTAATATGAAAAAAAAATTCATTTTCTAATATTTGTATTCGTAAACAATACAAATTCTTAAATCTATTCGTAAACAATAGCTTGTGTACTCTGTTTTTTAAGAACAACTTCTAATCTCTATAATCTCTCGTATATTCTATATCAAAGTTACATCTTCTAATCTATAGATAATATTTCTACGATTTATAATTTGAATAAGAATACTAATCCAATAAAAACTTTTCTGGTTCATCCTTTCACCAGCTTCGTCTTCAACACTACTTCTGTATCCATGCTAAAGTAGACTTCTATTTGAATTAGAACTTTTCACTGCATTAGGGAATAACTTCACTTTAGTTTCTTACAGCTTCAACAATAATCTTCGATAGCATATTTCTTAGTCTTCAATAGGCTTAATCCTTAGTCTCCGATAGGCTTGACTAACCTTAATGTATCTTCAGTCTCTAACAGTTAGTCTTTGATATACTAAACATAATCTCTGCCTTTGTTGAACTCTCCAATGTAGTCCTAATAGTCTCTTATAATACATTTTAACTTACTCTCTTACAATTATATTTTACAATAATCAAAAAGTAAACTAACAGCTACAAAAACTTAACTGCTACATATCAACAACTACTGTACATTTGAAAATCTAAATATTCTAAGTATATCCATCATCATCAAATGTTATAAACCTAAAATCTCCCCCTATTTACGATTATCAATGTGTTAAACATAAATCAAGGTTAATGATGATGTCAAAACTCAAAACTATAAAGACAACTTAGAAATGAAAATTAAAGAATGTATTATTTATAAATGTACCTGAACTAAAATCTTAGACCTTAAAATTCAGCTTCACCTACAATAAAGTTTGAATTCTTGAAGTCTGGCTTCCTGTTTGTCCCACAAGATGGTTTTTTTTTGGGGGGGTGGGGCTGGGGTGGGGGGTGGGGGGGGCTTTGAATACAATCCACAAAATTCTTTCGAACTTTGTCAGTTTAGTGAATATACTATATTAAAAGTTGCGGAATTGAAAAAATACAATATATCACAAGTATTTTTGAACTTTTATAAATCAATCAAATATTACAAAAGCTCACTGGTGTGAATAACTAGCTTCTAACAACTTTGTTGAAAATAAGAGCTGCACTCTAGAATATGATTTCTAGCTTCTCTCAAGTTATGAAAACTTGTTTCTCTCTCTCTATAAATTTATTACAACTGCGATATGATCTGAGATAATATATATACTAATATTTTTGTGTATCTCAGTGATATCTTGTTGTTTTTGTGTTAGCTGCTCCATGTCTCTATTTATAGACATAGCTCCCTTGTCCTCCAAGCTTCCAAAAATATCTATGATAATCTTTGGTAATTGCAACTCTGTCACATAACTTCTTCTTTTTGCATGACCTTCCTTGCACGCCAACTTGTTATGTAACATCTCCGGTGTATCAGCACACCAGCTCCCTTATTTTCCTCTTGGAGTTCCGATGATAAGTTATCTTTGTAGTAAATAACTTATCTCTATAAGCTTCCAGGTTTTTGATTGGACCAGCTTCCAAATTTTCCTCATTCAAGTTTCTATAAGTTATCTCTGCAGTTTTCACACCAGCAGCTATATACGCATGCTAGTGTATAAGTATGACTTATCTCCATATTTTACTTTATCAATGTTCACAGCTGTAGTGTATAAGTTATCTCCTTGAAGCTTCTTTGGTAGCCAGTCACTCCTTATTAAACCACCATCTATATTTTAATTTCACCGCCTTTAAACTTGAGTTAGTCAATTTGCAAACTCAGCCATGTGTCATCCTATATGTCATTTTTAGTCTCTGATTATTTTATCCCCAGATGAACAGTCTCTATTCATCAGTGCATATTTATCCCCTGACAAGCTTTTTTTGAACATCAGTGGATATTTAACCCCTGATGAGCTGTTTTGTTCATCAGTGGATATTTATCCCCTGATGATCTGTTTTGCTTATCAGTGGATATTTATCCCCTGATGCTCGAGCACTTGACTTCAGCGATAGAAATTTTCCCGATGACTGTGGCGATAGTCATTTTGGAGTTTGGCGATGTTGTTGATTTGCCCGACAACTTTGGCGATAGTCATTTTGATTTTGGCGTTGTTGTTGATTTGCCCGACGACTTTGGAGATAGGCAAATAACTTTGGTGACAGTTAAAATGTCTTTGGCATTGAGTAATGTTGAGTTCGGCATTAGCTACATAACTTTGACGACGGTCAAATCTTCTCAAGACTACTTTAGTGCATCTAAATGTCTTTGCCTTAGTCTATGGTAGCTTTAACATTAGTCTCCGATGAACAAACATTTAGTCTCTAAAAGACTTAGTCTCCGATGAACAAACACTTAGTTTCTAAAAGACTTAGTCTTCAATGAACAAAAACTTAGTCTCTGATGAACAAAAACTTAATCTTTGATGAACAAAAACTTAGTCTCCGATGATCAAAAACTTAGTCTCTGATGAACAAAAACTTAGTCTCCGATAAACTAATTTTGCTTGACCAATTTTGACTTTTGTTGAACTTTCCTAATGCAGTCTTTGTAGTCTCTGATGCGTGTCTGCAGTCTCTGATGGTAGTCTCTGATAGAACACTACTGCAGGTACTTGTACAATTACAAAAACTAACAATTCTAAGTGTTTATAAATCATCATCAAATATTATAATTCCTAACACTTCCTTATATGAAATATGATTTTAGCTTCCTTTTCCTCTAAAATATAATTTCAGCTTCTTCCTCTAAAATATAATTTTAGCTACTTTTTCTGAAATATAATTTCAGCTACTTTTTTCTAGTAAACTAAGTACCAGCTTCTGATTCTGTGATACTTTAATCATCCTTTTCAACTCTTTGATCTTATCTCCTTCTTGTTTCTTTAGCTTCCTTTGCTCTTGATTTTTTTTGTTGCTGCAACTACCTTCTTTTCTTTTCTTCTCCAATGCCATCTCCTCTTCTTTCTGAAGCTGTTGTGCATAGAGTGCATTAGCTTCTACCAATTTTTTCTATTGAGGATATACCAGCTCCACTTTCCTATCAATTATCACCTCAATAGGTGTTGGAATGTGAACAGTCTTCAAGTCATCTCCCATTAGCTTAGGTTGTCCTGGATGAGTAGATTTCTTCTTTTGGAGTTCTTCAATCAGGTTACCTTCCTTTTTATCTTTCCTAAGAATAGGAGCTTCAGCTTGAACAACTTCTTCAGTTCTGCTAACAGTGATGGTTGCATCAATTTCTATGTTGGTTTTCTGAAGTTTTTAAAGTTCAACCATCAAACTATTTATCTCTTTGACAACTCTCCACCTGCACTTATCAACATTGACTTCACTTCTTCTTACCTGACTACTCTACCCCTTTTTGACATCAGGATCCTTATGTGGAGAAGAAGAAATAGCCAGAGTAGGTTTGGCTAGAAGAAATAGTTGTTTGAGCTCTAGAATGTCATTAGATAATCGAGTTTGAGAAATTAGAATGGACTAAATAGTAGATTCCAAAGCTTGAAGTCACTTCTCAATGTTGGACTACTCATGTAGTTTCTTCTCTATTGAGTTGAGCATCCTCTTGGGAAGAAGACCTTCATTGCATTATCTCATCCTCTCTACTTCTAGTTCCACCTTATTTTGGACATTCGTGAGTTTAGTCCTGAGACCATTGATCATGAAGTGCTGGAGCTTCATGTTTCTCTTTTATGTTTTGATCAATGTCTCATAAACTACTTTTGGAGTGAGATCAACGACATAGAACCCTAATGTGGTCGGATAATCCTGTTGGAGCTGTGCAGTTGCCTCATCCAAGGTATTTGTGAAGCTTACTTCTAGTCAAGCATCCACATTCTCTTCTAGTTCCTCTTCAGCCATAAGTTAATCTGCAGTGTTTGTCTTCATTGCTGACAACCTATCATGATGTTGTTAAAGACCATATAGTACTTCAAAATCTGCATTTGACTTGTCTGCTAGCATTCGAAGTGTTGCATCCCCTGGCTGAAAGATTCTCTTATTATCTTCTAATGCATGATCATCATTGGGATCAAAAGATAAACGAGCTTCAATGGTAGAAGGTAGTGAAATGAGCTTAAAAAATTTACCTGCTGAAAAGTTAAAATTTCTTTCATTTATTTTATTCATCTCATCCTTGCTCACACCCTCTCCTTTTTCCTGGAGTTGGTCATCCAGCCTCTCTTCCTCATCTTTTTCCAAGCTTACTAAAGCTTGACTCTCTTATTTTTCACTCAACTCACTTTTTTTTAGGGCACTCAGTCTTAAAGAAAGAGGAGGTAAAGAAGAATTATCCATAACACCAAAGAGAGGAGGTACCCTTAATAATGATGTGGTTAGGGTTCTCTCTAAGGTAAATAAGTGAGTCATGGGATGGACAATAAGAGCCTAAAAGATGACTGCATTTATACTTTGAACAAGTGGTTCTTGTGTGTCAGTCTTTTGTGAAATACAAGCTTTAGTCACTGGTGAAGAACTAGTCTCTTGTGATTGACTAGTCTCCAACTAGTCCATTTGATAACTAGTCTCGTGTGGTGAAAATTGACTAGTCTTTGATGGTTCAAGAATATTTGACTCTTGTTGGAAAAGTGAAATTGATTCTTCTTGAATCACTTGGACTGTGGGCTCTTCTTGGAAAATATCAAGAAGGTTTGAACCTGTTGGTTTTGAAGAATCAAGAATGGGAGAAGAAGGAGGAGAAATTATAGATTGAAATATTATTTGTTCCTCAAGAATTGAAATTTAATAAGCATTAATTCGAGTAGACTCAGTGTGTGTGCTCATAGTGCCACTCTTTCTTTTAATTCTTCTCTCATAATGGCTTATCTTTTGTTGTTGTACAGATGATTGTGCAGACTCTTTACCTAATGTTCTTGATTGGGAACTGTCTTCAATGTCAATATCCTTTTGAGAGGATGCTTCCAGTTTGTTGTTTGCCCTTTTAACCTCCATTGTCTTTTGGGAGGCAATAGATTGCTTTTGTCTTAGAGTTATTACTCTCTTCTTTCTCTGAAGTGCCACCTCAGCTTCTTTTTCTCCCTCAATCTCACTGCCACACTCACTTGTTTTTCTTTTTGTGGGAATTTTTATGGTTTTCTTTCTTTTTGCAACCACAGTCTCTGAGAGATTGTGGAGGGAGTTATAGATTGTTGTTGTGAAGTTGTTGGAGGATCAATTGAATTTTTGGTTTGTTGCACATGATCCTCAAAGAATGACAAAGAGTATAGGTTTAGAAGCCTACCTATGAGAAGTGATCTCATAGTAGGAGGATAAAAGATAGGAACCATTACCTTGGCAACTTATCTCTTTACATCAGAGAAAATTCTTTTGCTCTACATAACTGTTGGAACAACTTTTATACAGTGATATTTAAATTACGAATTAAATGATTAACAATCATCATTAAAAACCTAGCATAATAAATTTTTCTTCTATCACCAGTTTTAGGTTTAGCTATCAAGCTCTTTAATATCAATCCCCCTAAATTTGTGTCTATCATACAAAACACAATACGTAATTTGTTATGTGAGTGTAGTGATGACATCATAACCACTGCATTTTGAAGTGAATGCTTTTGTAATAATATCAAAAAATAAGGATCATTCATGCCTAAGGTGAGGTCTAGTAATAAAACCTATGAATGTAATTGTTGGGGTTTCAAGCACATAAACGCAGCGGAAGCAATAAATTAAAACAATTTATTGAAACCCCAACCAAGATCCATGCAAAACAGGAAATACAGATTTGATAGAAGAGTACCTGTTCAAGCTGCAGATTCTGAACTTTGGTGGAGATAGTGATGAACCATAAGCTCAATCCAATTGAACCAAACCTCTATAAGTATCCACACGAGCATATAACTCAACCAAGGAGATGAATGACTTCCCTTATATGGTACTAGTCAAAAGGAAATCAAAGAACAACTTTTATCTCACTCTCTCTGTTTGATCTATTTCTTTCTTCTCTACTCTTTGCTATACAGAGCATAAGTAAGAACTGAAGGTTGTGTATATCTAGTATATATCTCTATCTATGTATATGTCTAACATATCTCATAAAGAAGATAAAAGAAAGAGGAGTATTTATAGGCAACTAACTTCCTCTTCCACCACCCTTTTCAACTAATAGATCATTATATATATCATATATATATTTTGATTCAATGAACCTAGATAGAGGTGGCTAGATACAATGAGCCTAGATAGAGGTGCGTCTATATACAATGAACCTAGACAGAGGTATGTCTAGATACAATGAACTTGGATTGAGGTGTGTCTAGGTACATTGAACCTGGACAAAGGTGTGTCTAGATACAATGAACCTTGACAGAGGTGGCTAACCACCTCTTGCAAGCAGCTATTAACATTTAATACTCTGCAGTGACTATTATAATTGACTAAGTCAATTACTAATATTAATTTTCATCAACAATTTTAAATAAGCCAATCATATTCAATTATTTAAAATCTAATATACGAATTAATTCTCCTTTTAATTACGCTATTAGTGTGAGACCCTATAGGTTATTATTATATTGGCAATAATTTTATAATCATATTATTAAATTATAAATAGTGAGTGGCATCTAGTAATACATCACGGTTACCCAAGTAATAATAATGTTTGTGATTCAACATAACCTTTTCTTGTGACCAATGTTTCAATGTAATATAATTCATTTTGCCCTTGATATCCAAGATTAAACTCAAGGCATGAAGTGTGTCATCCTCTTTATAATTTATCTTTGTTTTCTTGATCGATGAGTAAACTATAATGGACAAATCACTATTTGAGCATACCCATGCATTTCATAGTTCTACTCAATCAAGAGACCCAAGGACATCACTCCTAATATACATAGGAGGAACAAATCTCATCTAGATCATTCACATTCCTCACACGACTCATAATATAGCCAACAATCACATATATGGTCCATTCGATTAAAGATGACTTTTGGTAATATAAAACCATATGAATCCTCATGTAGAAATGTAATGACTTCAGGTCGAAGGACCATTACATGACTGTCACTACGAGAATATCTTATGACACTTCACTTACATGTAGAATTCTCATAGTGGGTCAATCCAGTACACTGTTCTCCAACATGTACCTATGTATTGACTTGATATCTCACATATCTATGGCCAATGAGATTTGGTCATCAGTTAACCCACATACTAGTCTCAATGTATAATTGTTGTCCCATTAACAATAATACTTAACTAGGGATGTTTAAGAATATTGATACATTTTACAACTATATGATCTCATGTTCCAAGTCACATATTTGAACCAACATAGTCTATATTCATTATTCTATGGACATTTATTATCTTAACAATTATATCACACAGTAAATTGAAACATAATAAACTAAACATTATTTATTAAATCAAAACATAAGTACAAGACTCTGATCTTGGATAACTGTTGTGACGACCCCAAAATCCCTTACCAGACCAGGGCTTCGTCAAGAGAAGGAAAAGATAACATCACATCCATTCATAGCATAAATACTAATAAAAGGAATTAGTAAAGGGTTATTACAATCCCAAAATATTACATTCCAGCAGAAGCTATTCCATCTATAAATTTCAGTTCATAATCATTACAACTTCAAATATCTTCTTTCCTTCCTTCCTTAGCGACACTCAAAAAGATTAATAAAACTCAGTAGCCGATCATCTTTGCTTTCCCCTTGTTAGAGGGTTCAGCCTTAGGACCATGCCCTGCAAGACATTAAGTTCAACAAGAATGAGCGTTTTACGCCCAGCAAATATATAAACAATTCAGAGAAACAAATCTGGAATATTGAAGGAAGTTCAATTCTGTTTATGAGGCTCAGTGAAACAATACTAATGCCTCAGAAATCTTTAAAGAACATTGAGGATCACTGATTATAAACAATGTGTAACCCTCCTTGAAGAAAGACAAGTATACACCTGTGCATATCTTTCTCAAAAAATCCATCAGGAGCTAAACCGTTGGATCTGCTAACCATACAGTACACAGCTGGCCTAACTGTGACCTCATGATCCCTCCTTGTGTGAACGTATGTAGTCACTTATAATTCCTCTAGGTCAGGTGAAGAACAAATCAGCACCTTTCCCTTCCTCTTGCCAACTATGTGGCATAACCCATTTAAGGGACATATCATTCTCATTTGTTTGCACAGATATAAGATTGAAAAATAGCTAAAAATCAAAGCTCAGTTATATCCATGAATTATCATTCATATCATGCTAGCGGAATTTAAAGCATAGCATGCTCATTCATAAAAACAATTGAAACATATAATCAAAGCCTTGCACGCATATTGAATCAAATGATACTGCGTTAAATTGAAATAAGCATCAAATTGAATGTATATACTTGCCTCGGTCCTTTGCACAAAAATCAAACTCAATTTACTCGTGAGTGAAAGATTCTGTAAAACATGTATATAGCATGATAATTTAATACCTTGATAAGAATTATGAAAGAAAATGCATGTGTGATGTCCTTAAACTTTTTACTGTCTTAAATCTGACATATGAACCTTTGAAGTTAAATAAATATCATAAAATAATTTAAGAAAATAATGTTTTAAAGTTTCAAAAACAAACTGCGCATCAGGGGATAATTTATCATCAGGGGATAACCAGACATCAGGGAATAGTCATCAAGGGATGACTTACCCATCAGGGGATAATTTGTTCATCGCCAAACTCGTAGAGTGACAACTTGCTCAGCACTAAACTCACTAAGTCAACGCCAAACTCTCTCAGCTATCAGGGGATGACTTGCTCATCGCCAACTAAATAATTCATCACTGAAATCCATCAGTGGATAACTTGTTTAGCGCTAAACTACTCAGAGAAAAGTTGTTCAGCACTGAACTTGATAAGTCATCACTGAACTCCTCGAGGTCTAATATCTTTAGCCATCAGAGACTAACATATTTTTACCCTTCAGAGACTATGGATGACGTCATCAAAGACTAGGGGTTTCCTCATCAGAGACTAACAACTTTCCTTCATCAGAGACTAACATTATATCTCCCACGGACTATTTCATGGGGTCAGAGACTAACTCCAACCCATTGGAGACTAAGTTAGAACTTGTCTCAGATACTGTGGTGTCCTCTTCACTCCTCCATAAGTGATGTTCTCAACTAAAACCACACTTAGGTCAAATCTCATTATCCTCTCAGTGATACAAAACATTTCATATGGTCTGCAAGCCCTCCTAGACACGGTTTAGGGTTCAAAACTCAGGTTGAAGAATATTCGAGCATGGTGTTGTAACTACTGACAAAAGAAATGTTTGGTAGTTAAAGGTTTGTCTATCAGGTGGTTGTCAACAATCTTACACTCACCTTGGATAGTTTTTTGAAATAAATGGCATTAACTCCGGTTGTTAAAAGCATGCATTAAATCATATTTTTGAAAATGAATGAATGAAGTATTTAAACATGGCATGCATAACAGAACAAAAGTGTAAGAAATAGGGCAGGACTTTAATGCAATGCTCTTATCTCCTTGGCTGTAAAGAAGAAGTTAAAAGCTTGAGTTATTCTTCCAAAAAGGACAGTTGCTTTGAGAGTAAATCTGATTTTGGTGGTATTCTTAATAGAAGATTTATGAAAGTGGGGTTAGGGTTGTACCATATATATATATATATATATATATAT